>SJYX01020481.1:765883-806848 GCA_006410675.1 Oreotragus oreotragus | reverse complement strand
AGAGATCCTGTACCGCTGAACCACCTGGCAAGGCCGTGCTGATGTCTGCCTCCCCACTAAACAGCGGCTTCTCCGAAGACACAGGACCCATAAGGCCGGCTTCCCCTGGACAGGCTGAGAAGACGCAACCACAGCTACGGGGAAGTATGCGAACATGGTGATGTCCCGGAATGTTCCTGGAAGCAGCTTCGCCTTCAAACAGCTCCGTGGATGACCACAACCACGGTGCCCCACAGGCAAGCCTACAAACGCCTCTGACTGTCAAGCTTCCTAAACCCTGCCAGGATCCAGTGGGCACTCCTCTGCTCAGAAACCAGAGGTGGCCCCCAGTTCTGGCCACTGTGAGGTCCACATACCCCAAAGCCCCAGTGATGCAGGGTTAACCTCAGACCACTGTGTGTGCACGCAGCCCACAGGCGTGCCTGTGAACACTGCTCCCCAGCCCCTCACCCTGCCCGGGGTGTACTCACCATCAGTCCTTGCTTAGCATCACCTGCAACCCTAGGGGACTCCGGGGGCCGACCCCCCGGGAGGCCCCGTTTCCCGGGCACTAAGGCTCTGGGTGAGTGCTGGCACACCCAGCCTTGCGTTCCACCCTGGGGACCTGGTTCCACCCTGAGGAGCTGGTTCCACCCTGGTGGCCTGGCTTTGGGCCCTCAGGGGACCCTGGGCAGCTAACGGCCTCGGTCTCTTTGTCCAACACGTGGCCTGACGGCAGCCCCTCCTCCCACAGAGGCGCTGAGGCTGATGAGGTCATGCACGCCAAGTGCACGCACCACACCCGGCAGGGCCGACACCGTGACGGAGTGCCGCCACCATCACCCATTCCACCACCCAGCCCTGCGGGGGGCCTGGCTCCAGCGGCCCTGGAGGGGCAGACCGTGGCATCACAAAGGTGTTGCGATTCTGCCACTCATCAGAACCGCTATGGACAGTGTATTCCAGGCAGCCGCCACATTCCAGGTACTGCGACAGGCACCGTGACACGCGAGTCTCCTTAGCATGACGCCCATTTTACAGACGTGGAGACTGAGGCTCAGAAAGCCGAGCAACACGAGGGCCGCACGGCAGAAAGGTGCAGGGCAGACCATAGCTGGGGGTGGACGGGGGACAAACGCCATTTCTCAACCCCTCCGCTGGCTCAGTTCCCGATTTAGGAACCTGGGCAACCCACGCTGATAACCCAGGTCATCGGCGGTGATCCCACCAGTCGGCGGCCGCTCACAGCACTGCGTTACCTGGGAGCGGCTGGAACACGCCCTGGTTCTCCACCTCCACCACCAAGTCGAAGTGGGAGCAGTCGCTCAGGGTGACCACGTCGTTGGCCCCGCCCGGCATGAGGCCGTGGATCCTGAGGGGCAGCTCCAGGCTCTGGCCCACGCGGGCCTCCACTGGGCACGGGGCGAACTCCATGCCGCTGGGCTCGATCACGTACACCTGCAGGACGGGGTTGGGGGTGTGGTCAGCCGGCTACACAGAGGAGGAAGAGCCGCTGCTCAGCCTTCCTGAGCCCCGCGTGCGGCACGCGGGACCCGCTGACGAGAAGCCTGAGCTTGGTGGGCACGACGCTTCGCGCGGGGGGCAGAGAGACGTTCCGCGCAGAGACGCAGGGAAGGCTTCCCCGGGAAGGCGACGTCTGAGCTTGACCTGGGAGCGTGTCAGAGACGGCCAGACCCCGTCTGGCTGAAGAGAGGGTTTGTGCAAAGGCCCTAGGGCCTGCACAGCTCAGCACGTCGGAGGAAGGGAGAGAAGCGGGGAGCACAGGGTGGGAGGCGCCACCGGCGTCAACACCGAACAAAACTGCCCACACGCCAAGCGCCGTTCCAAGAGCTGGACGAGCTCACCCTATCCTGCCAGCCTCCTTGCCAACCAGGTCGCCAGTGCCTCTACCCGATAAGGAACCTGCTGTGGGGGTTGAGAGCCCGCCTGGCTGCAGCAGGGTGAGCATGGGCCAGGGAGGCAGCCGCGGAAGGCAGGCTCCGACCAGCACGGAGCTGCGAGCGGGCTCTGGGCTCCGGGGGTGGGCGGGCACATTCCCCGAGATGAATCAGCCTGGCCACAGATCACCGGAACGCCTGGAAGCGGTGCTACAGCTAGGCTGGCTCGGCTACCGCTCTCCTTACGTGAGACTTAGGGCTTCCCAGGAGGCGCTCGTGGCAAAGAACCCATCTGCCAGTGCAGGAGGCACAAGAGACACAGGTTTGACCCCTGGGTCGGGAAGATCCCCCGGAGGGGGGCATGGCAACCCACGGCAGCATCCAGTATTCTCACGGACAGAGGAGTCTGGTGGGCTACAGTCCATGGGGTCGCACAGAGTCGGACATGACAGAAATGACTCAGCACGCACGTGAGTTACATGGATCTGTAGGTAGGTGCGTGTGGGTCGAAATAAAAAGACGAGGACGACCTGTGCATTAATGTCCCAAATAGGGTAGAAGGTTGGGGCTGGACACGCTGTGTATGCAGCTTCCGTTTCGGCCCTAAATGGAGTGATAAAAGCAGCTGAGGTCAAGGTCGGGCGGTCAGGAATGCGCTGGGGTCAGGAGGCCACCAGGCGGGGCTGTCCGGGGGTCACTCCCACCTTCAGCCGTGGCTTGGGACGTCACTCGGGACGGATGCCAGGTATAGGGTGCCTGTCGGAGGGACTCCTGACTTGGATCCCAACAGGAACCAGAGGAAAGGAGCAGGCCAGTCTCTTGGGGTCTGGGGGCTTCCTCTCCCTATGAATTTACAACACAGCACCCAGTGGCCTTTCTGACCCAGAGTCCTAGCTTTCGGGTGGGAGGGTCTTCTAGAATAACTCCATTGAGTATCTCATGTTTCTGAATCCTCTGACTTCCCTTTGGGATCCCGGCGGTGCCACCCCTGCCCCGGTGTGGGATGGGATGGCTGTCTCCCGGGTCTGTCCATGAGCTCAGGAGCCAGGCTGGACCTGACCCCTGACCCCCCTCACCAGAATCCCAGCCAAGGTCAAGACTGATGACTAAAGGGTGTTTCTGAATTAAGCCTGAGGCTGGTTAAGACGGCAGCTTGGCTCACTCCCCGAGCTGCCCCGCGACTGCCCCGGCCCAGGCCTCACCTTCATCTCGCCGAAATGCAGCGGGTTCTGCACGTCATGTGCCTGGATCACACTGACTCCCGTGTCACTGCCTGTGGTCATCACGCCCTTGACAGTGACCGTGGCCACCAGAGGTCTTGAGGAGGACCAGCTGAAGTTCCCGCTGCCACCAAGGGCCTGGGGAGGGAAGGCATCATCGGGTCAGCCCACCCGCCCCGCCCCTCTATCCCTCTCCCTCTCCCTCTCACACCTTCACTCACACGCGTTGGCATCGCGTCACCACGTAGAGACACAAGGCATCAGCCAATGTCCGGCTGGCCCCGCCCCAACCCCTCGTTCTCCCCGCCCTGTCTCGTTCTGGTCCTCGTATGCCACGGATCTCTGACTGACACACGCGTGTATGCACACGTCCCTGAGGGTGGCCCCAGAACCCAGGGGCACCTCCCAAGCTCAGGCTGCAGTGGGGAGACCCCAGCCACAGGGTCATGATGTCCCTGCCCCTCCTGCACAGACCCTGCCCGCTCCAGTCATCTGCCGTGAAGTCAAGGACAGCCCAGCAGCCTCTGCGTCAGGGGCCACCACCCCCAAACCCTAGAGGGGCTGGGAAGGTGACACAGCTGAGGGAAGGTTCAGTGGGTCCCAGAGCACACGCAGAACGCCTGTCCTCACTGCCGGGAGACAGCGGGGTGGACGGAGGGCGGCCCCCACGAACCCCAGCCCCGAGGGCCCTGGGCCCCGCCACTGATGCTGGGGGGACACGTGAACTTCAGAGACCAAGAGCACCAGACATGCGACGGAGTTGGAGACGCCTTCCCAGCAGCTCCAAGGTTTTCCCTAAAGACGTTTACACTGCTTCCGGAAAGCAATTATTTTTATGAAAGATAGAAACCACATGTGGAAGTTAAATCCACATTCAGGACTTTCTTCATCGTGCTTTCTTTTCTGTTTTTCAAGGTTTTTTCCTAATTACCAAAACACCCTGCTATGATAGAAAGCCTTGGAAGATACAGAAAGCATAAAGACTTTGATTTCAAATTCTTTCAACCAACAGAAGGTAATTTAACAGAAACAGAAAGGAGTTAAAGCCCCAACACATGGAAACACCCAACGAAAGTCACCCAGACGGGGTCTCCCAGTTACCTTTATCGTGTACTGATAGGCGCCTGCCTTTGGTTGCCATGGAAACGTCAAGATGCTCGGATGAAGGGTGATGGGGCTGTGGATTTCCACCTCCTGCTGGTTCCACACAGGCACCCGTAATGTGTGGACCCCTCCATCCTGCACGGGGGCGAGGGAGCCACACACCAGCATGACAACCAGACCCCCGCCCCTCCCCTCAGACTGTAGGGGAGTGGGAAGGAAGATGCCGGGTACCCTGCAGCCTTCTTTGTCTCCATGGAGACGGCTTTCAGTGGCTCTTCAACAGCCACTCGAGTCAGCACTGCTTGACTGCATCAACATGGCACTCCTGCTGGGACGGTCGTGGTTATCCCCACTTTACAGATGCGGAAACCGAGGCATGGGACATGAAAGTCACTCTCCCAGAGCCCCCAAAGGAGAACTGGCCACTTCGGTAAGAATCTCCGCCTGGTCCCCAGGCCACAGCAGCTTCCGCTAGGCCCAGGAGAGGTGTAGCAGGGAGAGGAGAATCCCTACACCCGGCTTCCAATCAGTAGAATCTGCTCCCACCGAAACCAACTGGCCTTTCAAAAATGGGGGGCAACTTTAAAACTCTGAAGGACCCAAAACAGCCAAAGAAACACTCATGGGTCCCAGTTGGTGCACAGCTGGACACACGGCCCCCCACCCCCGGAGGTGAGGGCCTGCTTTCTCAGGACCCAGCAAGGGGCAGAGGAAGGGGGCTCTGGTCCACGACAGGGACAGAAGACAGGGGACAGGAAAAAGGCAAAGCCCTAACGCCTGACGCCACGGGGGGCCCAGAGGAGGAAGGACCCCCACGGCACCCGTGACAGCACCGAACTCTCGGGGCCCCGACTCCTCCAGCTCACGTCCACCCTGGGCTGACGTTTCTGCCTGCAGAGGGCCCAGGGGTGGCCCAGGGAGGTGCCAACTTGCCTGGTCCACCACAGAGGTGAGGGCTGCCTCGATGACCGTCTGGCCCCTCTTTGTCGCCCTGACATGATGGTACGACCCATTCTGGGAAGAAGCCAGCACCTCAAAGAACTCCGCAGGGAGCACAGTTTCGATGCGGATGTTCTGAAAAGCAACACAGGATTGTGAGGGGAGGTCCTGGGACAACTCAGGGAGGTCAGGACTCAGGAAAGAGGCCACGTGGCCCCCAAAGAGCAGTCGGGCCAGACTGATGAGCCGCACGAAGCCCAGGACTGAGCTCCGAGCCCTGAGCCTCAGCCCCTCCATGCACGACCCAATGAGCCGGTGCTCAGGAGCACAAGGCCACAGTGGCTCTCAGACCCCGGGGTCCCAACAAGGAAATTACCAAATACAGAGAACAACAACGGAATCCCTCAGAGCTAACTGCCCCCCCAGTATGGTGATGGAGCAAGTCTAGAAACACAAGGAAGGCAGTGGCTTCTGCCAAGAGGCCGGAGGGAAACCTCAGGGCCGACAAGGAAGGTCTGGATATTCTCAGGATCCTGGGAATTGCTCACAAAGGAACAAATGCGGCCAAGACGCCTCTCCATCTGCCCGTTTGTGTGAAGCTCTTTCCAGAACCAGGAAGCTCCTGGGCTTGGCCTCAGTCGAGGGGCCTCTGGAGGGTTCACAGGCATTTCTGGCCCTGAGCCGCTGTAGGGCCGGGAAAGATGGATTCTCAGTGGTGAGGTCCCCGGGCTGCCAAGGAGGGAGCAGGAGGGCAGATGGCAGACGCCACCCCCGCCGCCACGCGCGCTGCTGTGACCCTGCTGCCTGCGGCCTTCTCTCCCTGCTCCAGCCCTGACGGGAGTGCGGCCTTAGGGTGCGGGCTTGGGCTGGCGGGGCCCTGAGATGCCTGAGGTTCCCCGTGACAAGGTTTCCCAGGGATCCAGCAGCACCGTAAGAAGCCCCCCAACTCAGCCCGCCTGCTGGGGGGCCCTGTGATTTGAGGCGGCTCTGCAGGGACCTGCTCCAGCAGAAGTACCCCTACGCTTCCAACCAGGCCTGAAGGGGACTCACATCCGACAGGTAGGCCTTGTTGCCGGACTTGTCGAGCACTTCGACGGTGATTTCGTACAGACGGCCAGTCTCGAGCACCCACCTGCCACCAGGGTGGACCGTGAACCCTACGGGAGAGGCAGGTGCACAGTCTCAGCACTGGGGTCACAGGGGCCTGCGGCTCAGGAAGCGGGCACACCAGGCCCCACGAGCACCGGGGCCACAGCCGCTCCGCTGCACGCCTCTCGGGCAGGGCCAGCGCCCGTGAACGGCAGATCTGATGCCCACAGCAGCCCTGAGCCCTCAGAACCTGAGCGGACCTCAGGTGCCCCTGGACCAAACCTGAACATTCGCTCCTGGTGGCCCCAGGGCCCATTCAAACTTGACCTTATCCATGGTGGGCCCAGCTCTGACCCACAGTGAGTCTGTACCCTGAGTGCACAGTAGGTCTGCACTCTGGGTGCACAGTAGGTCTGCACCCTGAGTCCACAGTAGGTCTGCACTCTGAGTACACAGTGAGTCTGCACTCTGAATCCACAGCAGGTCTGCACCCTGAGTCCACAGTAGGTCTGCACTCCGGGTGCACAGTATGTCTGCACCCTGAATCCATAGTGAGTGTACTCTGAGCGCACAGTAAGTCTACACTCTGGTGCACAGTAGATCTGCAGTCTAAATCTACAGTAGGTCTACACCTTGGGTGCACAGTAGGTCTGCACTCTGATTTCACAGTGAGTCTGCACTCTGAATGCACAGCTGATCCACACTCTAGGTCCACAGTAGGTCTGCACTCTGAGCACTGCCCCTGGGCAGCCGGCCCTGGCTATGCTGCTCTGGGTCCTCTGTGGCTGGGAATTCCTCCCCTCCTCTCTAGGCCTCCAGCCTTCCCCTCTCTCCCTCTGAGACATCTCGCCAGCGTCCGCAGCCATGGTGCGGTCTGTGCAGAGCCCAGGTATAAAGCCAGGAGACACAGCCCTCCCCACTCTACTCTGTCCTGCTTCTCTCCCTGAAGAGCTGGCTACCTGCTGGCACCCTCCCTCCGCTCGTCCTGTACACAATAGGGGAAGGACTGGGGGTCAGGGTGGGAGCTGATGTCCCAGGCCTCCCAGCCAGCAGATCTGGCCAAAGTGAGGCCATTTTCGGGGGGGCTGTTGCTTTCATCTGACTCTTTACCTCCTGTAATCCCAGACAACCCAGGACGCGCACACTCACCTAGGTACCCAGGCTCCACCACGTAGATTGTGCTGTTGGGTAACCGGGAAGCTCCCTGCATGCGGATGCCTGGATTTTGAATTAAGGAGCAATGGACAGGCCTGCAGGCTTCCGTTTGGCTCCTGTGGCCCCATCACTGTCAACATCAGGCAGGCAGAAGCAAGGATGGAAGGGCCCCTGCCCGAGGCCTGCAGAACACAGGTCTTTTCCAGGATCAGCGGCCACAGGGCACTTCCTCCACTCAAAAGGCGGCCTCTACAGTGACCCTGGAGACCGCCTGGGCCACGTGAACCAGTCCAGGACACATGGCAGCCCACATGCTGGTGTGGGAACAGCCTAGGTCAGGCCCCTAGGATGAGACCAGAGGAAGTTCCAGAGGCAGGGAGGGGGGCTCAGCCCCAGCCACCGCTCCCACCTCGGAGCCTCTCCAAGCAGTCCTGCACGAAGGTGAGCCATTCTGCTCAGACACGGTGCTATTTTGGTCCTTTTTATTTTCAGACCTTGAGGAAAAACAGGGCTATTTTTAGCCTCACCAAGGTTTCAGGGAGAAAAATGACTTGACTTCCAAACAGCACGTGTGTGCTGGACACACAGGTGTGGATGCGCCATCCGAGAAAAGGATACTCTTGTGGCCGAGGACCAGGCTACTCTGTCCCAGCTGCACGGCGGTGACCGTCGACGTGTCCTGGGCCAAGACCGCCACAGGCCGGCCCGGGGCTCCCTGCGGGTCCCAGATGTTGTTCAGAAGCTGTAGCTCATACTGATCGGAGGGCATTGAGAGTTCTGGCCACCCAGAAACAAGGATGAGCAAAGCGGGCGGAAAGAGCCAAGACAGGAAATGTTAAAAATCAATGTCACTCTCCCCCACCCCCACCCCCACCACAGCAATCCCTGGACCCTGCGGTCAGTACAGCTGCCTGATTTTCTTTTTTGCCTAATTTTTTTTTTCAGCACTTTCCATTTTAATAGTATTCTCCATGCCTGTGGACAAAGCTGACACTCTCCATGAATTTTCAGAGGCAATCAGTTTTCTGTGGATGCCGTGAGCAGCTTTTTTTCTTTTTTTTTTTTTAAATTAAGCACAGCCTCTGACTCAAACTGCCAGTGTCTGGCAGGATACCAACATCAGAGCCTTTTCTCCTTGTCACAGAAGTAAATGACGCTGCTTCTGCACTGAGGGGCCTAGGGCAGGGCTCACTGGACCTGGCCAACTTCCGGGGGTCTGCAAAGAGATGCTGGTCTGTGGTGTCCCATTGGGTTTCAAGAGATGGGTCTATAATTTGTAAAGAACTCTCTCTCTTGCTGTCCCGACCATACATTGGTGTTCTCTGTGTCGCGCTGTTGAGGAGAACTCAGCCAGTCTGGGCCAGGATGGAAAACAGTTTCCCTGGGAAATAACGGGTTCTACAAACCCATGACTTTGGGATCTGACCTTCCTGTGCACTTCACCCTGTTTATCCCACGAGGCCCCTGAAACCCTCATGTGAGCACTGGGGGACCTGCAGAAATCAAGACCAGAAGCTTGCTGGGGGCCCCTGCAGACCTGGGACGCAGGCCACAGGGAGTAAGACAACGCGGACCGGCCCTCTCCACCATCTGTAGGACTTCCTATCAGATAGCCCACTCCCTGAGCCTGTGTGTGAGGCCCACTGCAGCCCTCCAGAGCGGGACCACAGTCAGCTTCCCTGCTCACCACCGCATCCCAGGCTGGGGCTGCCCCGGGAGGCGCCCAGGACAAGAATCCGAGAGGCGTTTCAACCAGAACATCCTTCAGAACTCCCAGCAATTCTGAAAGGGAGGTGGGGTGGGCAACGTGCCCTTCTCCTGCCCTCGGGTACCGGTTGTGTGCTCCAATAAGTCCCCAGGAATCTGCCCTGGAGCAGAGTGTTCTCAAAGTGTGTTCCCTGGACCATCAGCATCACCTGGGAAGCTGCAAAAAACCAAACTCAGGGAGCAGGGAGAAGTGGGGGGCCAGGCAGGGAGGAGACTGCAGGGGAGGAACCAGCACAGGCCCGGCAGGGGATTCTGACACGCCTGGAACAGAGAAGCCCTTCCGGTCCACACAGCCCGCTTCCGGTCCACACGGCCCACCTCCAGTCCACACGCTCACTTCCGGTCCACACGGCCCACTTCCGGTCCACACGCTCACTTCCGGTCCACACGGCCCACCTCCGGTCCACACGGCCCACTTCCGGTCCACACGGCCCACTTTTCAACCAGAACATCCTTCAGAACTCCCAGCAATTCTGAAAGGGAGGTGGGGTGGGCAACGTGCCCTTCTCCTGCCCTCGGGTACCGGTTGTGTGCTCCAATAAGTCCCCAGGAATCTGCCCTGGAGCAGAGTGTTCTCAAAGTGTGTTCCCTGGACCATCAGCATCACCTGGGAAGCTGCAAAAAACCAAACTCAGGGAGCAGGGAGAAGTGGGGGGCCAGGCAGGGAGGAGACTGCAGGGGAGGAACCAGCACAGGCCCGGCAGGGGATTCTGACACGCCTGGAACAGAGAAGCCCTTCCGGTCCACACAGCCCGCTTCCGGTCCACACGGCCCACCTCCAGTCCACACGCTCACTTCCGGTCCACACGGCCCACTTCCGGTCCACACGCTCACTTCCGGTCCACACGGCCCACCTCCGGTCCACACGGCCCACTTCCGGTCCACACGGCCCACTTCCGGTCCACACGGCCCACTTCCGGTCTACACGGCCCACCTCCGGTCCACAAGCACACTTCCAGTCCACACGGCACACTTCCGGTCCACAGGCTCACTTCCGGTCCACACGGCCCACCTCCGGCCCACACGCTCACTTCCGGTCCACACGGCCCACTTCCGGTCCACACGGCCCGCTTCCGGTCTATACAGCCCAGCGGTGGCCAAGATGCTTGCGAACGACGCACCCAGGGATGAGACCACGGCTGCAGGGCATGGAGGACTGCCGCTGTTGTTCAGTCCATCAGCTGTGTCCGACTCTTTTGCAACCCCATACACTATAGCCTGCCAGGCTCCTCTACCCATGGGCTTTCCCAGGCAAGAATACTGGAGTGGGGTGTCATTTCCTCCTTCAGGGGATCTTCCCGATCCAGGGCTCAAACCCATGTCCCCTGCATCAGCAGGCAGATTCTTTACCGCTGAGCCACCAGGGAAGCCCCGCATGGAGGAAACGTCGTAACAAAAGAGTAAGGCAACGCTGCTCGCTGAGCAACATCGCCTGGTGCTACTTCAGAAGCACTCGTTTCCTCCCTTGTTTAAGGTTCTCCAAACGAAAAAGGCCCTTTTTGGGAAATACATAAACTAGAAGGATCTTGCACAAGATGTAACTCTATTTACAAAGCCCTAAGACAGCGCTGGGCTGGAAGAAGCACAGGCTGGAATCCAGATTGCCGGGAGAAGTATCAATCACCTCAGATATGCAGATGACACCACCCTCATGGCAGAAAGAGAAGAGGAGCTAAAAAGCCTCTTGAAGAAAGTGAAAGTGGAGAGTGAAAAAGTTGGCTTAAAGCTCAGCATTCAGAAAATGAAGATCATGGCATCTGGTCCCATCACTCCATGGGAAATAGATGGGGAAACAGTGGAAACAGTGTCAGACTTTATTTTTGGGGGCTCCAAAATCACTGCAGATGGTGACTGCAGCCATGAAATCAGAAGACACTTACTCCTTGGAAGAAAAGTTATGACCAACCTAGATAGCATATTCAAAAGTAGAGACATTACTTTGGCGACTAAGGTCCGCCTAGTCAAGGCTATGGTTTTTCCTGTGGTCATGTATGGATGTGAGAGTTGAAGAAAGCTGAGCGCCGAAGAGTTGATGCTTTTGAACTGTGGTGTTGGAGAAGACTCTTGAGAGTGCCTTGGACTGCAAGGAGATCCAACCAGTCCATTCTGAAGGAGATCAGTCCTGGGTGTTCTTTGGAAGGAATGATGCTAAAGCTGAAACTCCAGTACTTTGGCCACCCGAAGCGAAGAGCTGACTCACTGGAAAAGACTCTGATGCTGGGAGGGGTTGGGGGCAGGAGGAGAAGGGGACGACCGAGAATGAGATGGCTGGATGGTGTCACTGACTCGATGGACGTGAGTCTGAGTGATCTCCGGGAGTTGGTGATGAACAGGGAGGCCTGGCATGCTGCGATTCATGGGGTCGCAAAGAGTCGAACACGACTGAGCGACTGAACTGGACTGAAGACAATGAAAATGAGGGGCTTCCCTGGTGAACCTCTTCAGCGCCTCCTGTATCGCAGGACCTTACTGCTTGCCAGAGGTCCTGAGCAGGGAAGGCTCTGTGGACGTGAAAGGTGCCTGTCCGTCCACAGGCAGAGGAGGTTGCTCCTGGGCCCCAGCCCAGCCCAGCTACCACTGCCGAGGGCATGAGGCCAGCCCCAAGGGTGCCCTTCCATGACCAGGAGGGCAGCCAGGCTCTGACCCCCTCAACCCTGGCTGATCCTCCAGACGGGCTTCTGATCGCCAGAACCCCCACCCGCATCCCATGTAGGCTGCAGGGATGACCACGGAGCTCCTGGGGAGGTGGGTCCGAGCCCAGGACGAGGAGAAGCCCATGGCCCTGCCTCTGAGCCCGGCCTGCAGGCAGCGCAGCGTACATGCGCTCTGGGCAGCCGCGACTCAGGGTGCACTGAGTCCTTTAATAGCTGCCTCCTGGACTCGGGAACCCTGGCTCCACAACCATCCATCTTTCAACCTCAGCCCGATTTACCCCAGGAATTTCCAGCAGCCCTGTCACCGAGGTCTCCTTAGACACCCCGTTCCTCAGCCAGCACGTCCTCCCCACGTCTTGTTCTCACAATTGGTTACTGCGCCAGGCGAGCCTGCGACACCAGCATCATGGACTGAGGACCAAGCAGGGCCTCACAGACACCCCTCTTCCGGGCCCCTCGCCCCCTTCGCCTGGCCCACTGCAGGCCGTCACTGGAGCCCCAGGTGGGTGGGCCCTGGGCCGCCCCCCGACTGCTGCGGTGCCCCCAACAGTGCCCACAGACAGAGCAGGGGCTCCATAAACCAACAGGCTCGTGAGAAAGCAAGCCACCACTCAGCGGAGAAGGGAACGGCCACCCACTCCAGGATTCTCACCATGGACAGAGCGCACGCTGCGTGGGGTCGCAAAGAGTCGGACGTGCCTGAGCGACTAACACCTTCGCTTACACCGTCACTTAACGGAAGGGAGGCGGGCGTCGGGAGATGAAAATAGGCAAGAAAAGGAGGAACGTGCGTTTGGAAGGAAGAAAGACCGAGAGGAAACGTGAAGAAGGGATTTGGGGTAACTGCCCTCTGGGTGTCATTCTCTGAGACTGGGGCTCGCCGAAACCCAGGTCCCCCGTCACGACGCCGTCCCCCTGACTCTCCTGTCTGGCGGCCTATTAAGAATGACGGCAATGTGAATGCTATGTCAATTAAAAACAAGCCTTCCAAAAAAAACAAAACAGACAGTGCGTTTCCACCCAGATGTCTCGTTCAGAGTGGCTCGATGCTGGCTCCTCCCCGTCCGTTCTCCCCTAGCATCTGTCTGGAAGGCACGCCAGCCCCGGCGCCTGGTGCCATCAGTCATGCAGGTGTGTTTATTTTTAGAGGCATTTTCCATCTCATTACCCTACAGATGCAAAGGAGGCAGCTTAACTACTTCCTCTCCGGGGCTAACTTTCCTGGGTTCCATTCTTTGCTTTCTACCGGAGGTCAGAGACCAAGCCCAGAAGTCCTCTGGGTGTCTTGGGATGTGCTGTCTGTCAGAGGCTGAAGGGTAAGCTGTGAAGCCTGCTTTATTAAATCTCCCCCAACCTCCCCGGTGGGGGTACACCTGTCCACCCTCATCCACCCCTGCAAAGAGGCCACCGCCCTGCCCTGGGAGGACAGAGAGCCGCTGTCGTGCTCCCGCTGCAGGATGCCCTGATCCTGCAGGCGTGGTGTTATGGGCAAAAGACTGACAGCTCTGTGACTGTCGGGCGTCTGTGCCTCGGTTTCCTCATCCTTGAAACAGGGTAGTACTGAAACTCCCGTCACAGCGTTGTTAGGTCATAACGTGACAAGCACGGCGCCGAGGAAACGCTCACCACGGTCAGACGTCTCCAGACCGCCTCCATCCGGTCACAAGGTGCTTCTCGACCGTGCGCAGGGGGAGGCAGTATTGTCAGGAACAACGTCCCCCCCCCCACCCCCGGATGCTCTCTGGCCTTTCAACCTGTTCCCACTGCATTCCCCATGAGCACTCAGGGGCAGGATCCCGAGAACTCCACCCCGAGCCATCTCCCCTTCAAGAGTCTCAGAAGGCCACAGCCGGGTCCTAAATCTAGGGGGCACGCCAGCCTCAGGCCAGGACCCCACCCAGCTTTGTACACACCCCACCTCCGCATTGACACACGCGGAAGAGCCAGACGCTGAGCGCCCAGCACTCGGGGCTGCTCAGGACCCCCAGTGTCCTGCCCTTACCCTGACTGGGAGACAGCTGGACCCCAAGGCCTCCCCAGGCTCACAGCCGGGTCCTAAATCTAGGGGGCACGCCAGCCTCAGGCCAGGACCCCACCCAGCTTTGTACACACCCCACCTCCGCATTGACACACGCGGAAGAGCCAGACGCTGAGCGCCCAGCACTCGGGGCTGCTCAGGACCCCCAGTGTCCTGCCCTTACCCTGACTGGGAGACAGCTGGACCCCAAGGCCTCCCCAGGCCTGCAGCGCCTGCTACACGGTAATGACAGACCAGACCCACCGCCCTGATCCGCAGAGCCAGCTGCGGAACAGGCCCAGGCTGCTCCGACGTTGGAGCAGCTACACACTTCTTAACTGCTGTCCTGCCTCACAGACAGGAAGCCAGCAACGGGGGAGGCGCCTGCCTGCCCGGACACGCCTCGCAGCCCGCAGGCCTTGAATGGGACACTCTCATACCCACGAGCCTGGACGCCCTGGGCTCTGACCATGAACCGTGCGTAAACTAAACAAGATGATGATGATAATTCTTAGCAGGCTTGGTGACGCATTAAGAACACTCACCACCAAGAATGCGTCACACGCACAACGCGCTTTAGAGTTTCCGGAACAAATCCACAATAATTCATCCATCGTGCCCTCGACACAGGCAGAAAGGCCCTGAGGGCTCCAGCGGAGACGCTGAGCCCTAAAGCGGGGCAGTGCCTCGTCCGGGCCGCCCAGGAGTCAGTGCCAGGCCAGGAACAAACCCAGTCTAGCGGAAGCTCGTGGCTTCTGACATTCTTCAAACAAAGGGATATAAACCCCCAAGGACTGAAAACAGGATCTCAAGGAGGTGTTTGTTCACCCCTGCTCACAGGGGCACTATTTATAATAGCCAAGAGGGAGACGAAACCAAGTGTCCATCAAAGGATGAGCGTCCAAAATGTGGTCTATACCAACAGTACACGAGTACTCAGCCTTGAGAAGGAGGGACGTGGTGACGCCTGGCACAGTCCAGACAGACCTTGAGGATGCTCTGCTCGGTGAAAGAAGCCGGCCACGGGACAGACAGTACCCAATTCCCCTTACATGAGGTCCCGACAGCGGTCAGATTCACAGAAACGGAAAGTACGAGAGTGGCTGTCAGGGGCTGGAGAAGGGGGCTAGGGAGTTAGTGCTTAACGGGCTCAGGGCTTCAGTTTGGGGTGACGAGGGATTTCTGGAGGTGACGGTGCACAACAATCTNCCCAATTCCCCTTACATGAGGTCCCGACAGCGGTCAGATTCACAGAAACGGAAAGTACGAGAGTGGCTGTCAGGGGCTGGAGAAGGGGGCTAGGGAGTTAGCGCTTAACGGGCTCAGGGCTTCAGTTTGGGGTGACGAGGGATTTCTGGAGGTGACGGTGCACAACAATCTACAGATAGACGTAATCAGTGTAATCAACGTCACTAAAATGCACGCTTAAAACAGCTAAAACGGCAAGTTCCACATCATGCCTATTCCACCACGATGAAAAGGCTACCTGAGTAGGGACCCACCTGTAATCTTCCCTTGCCTGATCTTCTGCACCCTGTAGCGGATGGACGTCCCCACCAAGAGGTAGACGTCGTAGGCCGGGTTCAGGAGGATGTTCTCCAAGATCAGCAGCCTGACCTCCGCGGGGTGGACGTTCTAGCGTGAAGAAGAGAGAAGGGGAGGTGAGCCCGAGTGGGGGTCGGTGTGGGCAAGAGCCAGAGACTCTAGAGCTTTTCAGCCTGTTCACTGAAGGCAGGTGAGGCTGAGAAACCAAGGCAACACCTTGGGACGCCCCAAGCCCCAGGGGCCCTGTGGCAGAGGGGGCAGGCGTTCAGAGGTCATGGCCAAAACACCCCCAGCACAGAACTTTACAGCGTGCAGCCTGCAGGTCAGTTTTAAATGTGAGAAGGACAGGGAAGAACGAGGAGCCAGGAGTGATGGCTATGCAGACAGAGGCGCCGGGGCTCCACGCAAGAGCCCCAGAGGCCGGGGAGGGGGGGAGCCCGCTCACAAACCTGAGGAGGAGCAGCTGCGCTCCGACAACGCCCACTGCTCAGGCCACCCCGCCAGCCGCCTCTCATCCCCAGCCAGACGCCCTCCTCAGGAAGCATCATGACAGACTCTGAAATCGGGGGCAGACCACCTGCATGGAGTCCGGGGCGCCCCCGGGTGATCAGACTCTACGGGGCCTGCACCTTCCACTGTCTTGGAGCTGCTCGTCACCCCGCAAGCTGGGGGAAATGGAGGGCAAAGCAAGGGATCCCTGTCCACAGGAATGCAGACATGTGCTCCCGGGAGGACCGGCAGTGCTCATCCCACGGACGCAGGCCAGTTCTGCGTCTGTCTGTGGATCTCTCTACTGAACAAGCTCTGACATGTTACACGCATCCTCGCTTAACAGGAAGTTAAGGTTCCCATCCCGGGTGACGATGTAGGAAGACCCTGAGCTCACCCCCTCCCATGGACACACTGTGTCTACAGCTACATATGCAACAATTTCCTCTTAAAAAAAACCCTAAAAACTGGCAAAGCAACCTCTTCACACGGGAAAAACAGCAGGGAAACCACATCAAAGCGACTAGGACCCCAGGACAGTCTCATCATAAACCTCACCCCTCGTAGGGACCGCATTCACAGGGAACCCAGACCCGGGGCCCCTCCCTGAGGAGGGAAGGGTTCGTGTCGCACATCAGCCTCCCCACCTTTTAGGACCAGCGCCTGAGCGATGAGCCCCCGAAACATCTGGTCTTAAAGACCTGAGTCGGGGGCTCCCCTGGCGGCTCAGTGGTAAGGCATCTGCCAGAGTCTGCAGGAGACACAGGTTTGATCCCCGATCCGGGACAACCCCACACACCACGGAGCCGCCAAGCCCGGGCACCACAGCCGCTGAGCCTGCGCCCTAGAGCCGGGGCGTGGCAGCTCCTGAAGCCCACACACCTGCCGCCCGCGCTCTGCAGAGAGACGCCACCTCAGTGACAAGCCTGCGCACTGCAAGCAGACAGCAGCCCCCGATCTCTGCAGCTAGAGGAAAGCCCGCACAGCAGCAAGACCCAGCACAGCCAAAAGTCAATACGTGTAGTTACGAAAAGAAAGACCAGAGGGGCTGTGGGCACTGGCAGACGTCCCTGAAGGGCCTGGCTGTGCAGAAACCTACCGCCCGGGGCCCAGAGCAGGCACAGCCCGTGGAAAGTGCTCAGGGAATTCCCTGCTGGTCCAGTGGGTTAGGACTCAGCACTTCGGCTGTCGAGGGCATGGGCTCAATCCCTGGCTAGGGGACTAAGACCCCGCAAGCTGTGTGGTGGGACCAAACTATCAGAAAGGAAGNCACAGCCCGTGGAAAGTGCTCAGGGAATTCCCTGCTGGTCCAGTGGGTTAGGACTCAGCACTTCGGCTGTCGAGGGCATGGGCTCAATCCCTGGCTAGGGGACTAAGACCCCGCAAGCTGTGTGGTGGGACCAAACTATCAGAAAGGAAGAAGAAGAAGAAGGGAGAGAGAAGATGCTCAGACGCGACGTGACAGAGACTCACCGCCCACTGGCCTGGTTCCCGCCAGCGGACCCTTGCTCGGCCGTGCCCCGGAGCTCAGACCCCCCTCCCCGGTGCCCCACTTCTCATATCTCCACCAGGCTTTGTAGCTACCATCCAGGAAACACGCCAGATCACCGCATGCTGGGGGCTGAGGTGGGGGTGCTGAGCTCCTGGGTCCCACAGGACTGTTACAATTGGAGAGACCGTTCCTGGCAGGACCCCAGCCCAGGGCATGCACAGACAGCAGGCCGACACGCTCAGCCTTCCTGGGAAAGAGGCCGGTCGGTCTGCCCAGAGGGGCCCCCGTGGCACCGCCACACCCCAGCCTCAGTAGAGCCCACCTGACTTACAGAAGCGGGGAGCACCCATTACAGAAGCGGGGAGCACCCATTACAGAAGGGGGGAGCACCCATTACAGAAGCGGGGAGCACCCATTACAGGAGCGGGGAGCACCCATTACAGAAGCGGGGAGCACCCATTACAGGAGCGGGGAGCACTCATTACAGAAGAGGGAGCACCCATCTCCGGGGTCCTGACTTCGGCAGCTGCTGCCAGACAACACGTCTCCACGCCCAGCTCTGGTGCCCAGACACAGGCTCTCGGGTTCCACGGGACCAGAACCAGCCGAGAACGTTCTTAACCAGCTACCAGCTCCAGTGCACAGCAGGAGGCAGCGCACCCCGGAAGCTGATCTTTCCGGAAAGCAGCCAGCGGCTGGGGCTCAAGGCCGGGGCACAGGGTGGAATGGAGGGACCGCCTTGGGGGTGCAGCGATGCCGGCGCTGGCTCCCCAGCCACCTGTTCCCAAGCACGGCTCACAGCAGACCCTGGTCCCCACACGGCATTTCCTCTCCACTAGTAGACACGCAAAGGGCCCGTGCATCCAGCTGCCGCCCCGGAGCCCAGGGCCGCCTGCGCCCACCTTGTACACGGCCTCCTGGATGCGCGCCTTGAGCTTGGAGCTGCCGGTCTTCAGCCCGGACACTAGGATGGTGTCGCCCTGCTTGGCCGCCTTCTCCATCTCTGAGATGTACGAGGGGGGGATGTAGGTGGACTCCAGGAATGTCAGGATGCTGGAAAAGGAGCGTGTGCTCAGCCCTCATGTGTGGAACCAGGAACCTCACACATTCCCTCTAGGTGGGTCCTCTGCGTGCTGCCAGGCGCCACAGAAATGACCCAGTGGGTGTCGCCTGGAAAACGGTCCCCAGAACACCCTGCCTCAGAACTTCCAGCGTCCCCAGACACACCCGGGGTCTCAGTCTCTGGCCTGGCCCTTGGTCTGCACCTGGGAACCTGCATTTTATAAACATCCAGCTGTGACTGTGAGCAAAGTCATCTCTGAAACTTGAGGAGGGATCCCCTGGTGGCCCACATGGTAAAGAATCTGATCCCTGGGTTGGGAGGATCCCCTTGAGGAGGGCATGGCAACCCCACTCCAGTATTCTTGCCTGGAGAACCCCATGGACAGAGGAGCCTGGCGGCCTACAGTCCATGGAGTTGCAAAGAGTTGGACACGACTGAGCGACTTTCACTCACTCAGTCAACTTCATGAAAAGCTTTGGTCTCGGACGTGAAGGGCGAGCCCCAGGACCAGAGGCCCGGCCAGGGCTCCCCACTAGCCCCACTCTCCTCTCCCCGGCAGCTCCTGCATCTGGGAAACGGTTCAGCGATGATCCCTCAAGTGTCAGGAACAAGGGATCACATTGCATCCTACCCTAGCCCTCCGGTTAGGCTGTGGGAAGAAGGGAGGGCACATTCGGGATGGAGTGGGACCCCCAGAACGCAGGCTGGTGAGCGGGGCCAGCCTGCGTCTTTCCCGACAGCCTGAGATCTATGAATAAGCCTCCCATTCCGCCCGCACGAGAGCAGTCAGACATGTCCATTCTCCCCAAGATCTGCCGGGTGCTGTGGTGATTCATTTCCTCGCCGTTTCACAAGGTATTGCATGCTGAAATTTGTTTTCTTTGCATACAGAAGGGTTTTGGTTCTTTATCATTTTCTATTTTTCAGAGGATAATTACTTAACAATATTGTGAGGGTTTCCGCCATACACCCGCATGAAGCTGCCGTAGGTGTACATACGCCCCTCCCCAGCCCAGCCCTCCAGGCTGTCACAGAGCCCAGGTCTGGGTTCTGAAACTTGAGGAGGGATCCCCTGGTGGCCCACATGGTAAAGAATCTGATCCCTGGGTTGGGAGGATCCCCTTGAGGAGGGCATGGCAACCCCACTCCAGTATTCTTGCCTGGAGAACCCCATGGACAGAGGAGCCTGGCGGCCTACAGTCCATGGAGTTGCAAAGAGTTGGACACGACTGAGCGACTTTCACTCACTCAGTCAACTTCATGAAAAGCTTTGGTCTCGGACGTGAAGGGCGAGCCCCAGGACCAGAGGCCCGGCCAGGGCTCCCCACTAGCCCCACTCTCCTCTCCCCGGCAGCTCCTGCATCTGGGAAACGGTTCAGCGATGATCCCTCAAGTGTCAGGAACAAGGGATCACATTGCATCCTACCCTAGCCCTCCGGTTAGGCTGTGGGAAGAAGGGAGGGCACATTCGGGATGGAGTGGGACCCCCAGAACGCAGGCTGGTGAGCGGGGCCAGCCTGCGTCTTTCCCGACAGCCTGAGATCTATGAATAAGCCTCCCATTCTGCCCGCACGAGAGCAGTCAGACATGTCCATTCTCCCCAAGATCTGCCGGGTGCTGTGGTGATTCATTTCCTCGCCGTTTCACAAGGTATTGCATGCTGAAATTTGTTTTCTTTGCATACAGAAGGGTTTTGGTTCTTTATCATTTTCTATTTTTCAGAGGATAATTACTTAACAATATTGTGAGGGTTTCCGCCATACACCCGCATGAAGCTGCCGTAGGTGTACATACGCCCCTCCCCAGCCCAGCCCTCCAGGCTGTCACAGAGCCCAGGTCTGGGTTCCCTGCATCTGACGCCGTGAGCCCCCCTGGCTCTGCTTTACACAAGGTGGTGCGCACGCCAAGTCCCTCCAGAAGTGTTGCTTCTGCGAGTCTGCGACTCTGTGCCCACCAGGTGCCTCTGTCCGTGGGATTCTGCAGCCAAGAATACTGGAGGGGGTAGTCCTCTCCGGCTCCAGGGGATCTTCCCCACCCGGGGATCGAACCCATGTCTCTTACAGGCGGGTTCTCTGCCTCTAGCGCCCCCTGGGAAGCCAAAGAATGCTGGGTGGGTTGCCAGGTCCTTCCCCAGGGGATCTTCCCGAGCCAGGGATGGAATGCAGGTCTCCTGCATCGCAGGCGGACTCTTTACAGCCTGCACCACCAGGTACCTCTGTGCATGTTTCAAAGCCACTCTCCCCTGTCGGCCCACCCTCCTCTCCCCGCATTGTCCCACCCTCCTCTTCTCCCCTTCGTTCTCCCCCCGCCACCCCGTCCACAGCCCGTTGTTTGCGCTTGTCTTCTTTCCTGTCCTGCGTGTAGGGTCATCAGTACCGTCTTTCTAGACCCCACATATGTGTGTTCATAGATGATATTTGTCTTTCTCTTCCTGACTCACTTCACTCTGTATAATAGGCTCTAGGCTCATCCACCTCATTAGAACTGACTCAAACGCTCTACAGCTGAGTAATATTCCCTTGTGTGTATGTACCACGACTTCCTGATCCATTCCTCTGGCGATGGACATCCAGGTTGCCTCTATGTCCTGGCTATTGTAAGTAATTGCATGCTGAATTGAATAAAAGCCCAGGGCACTCTGGTTCCAATGCTCTCAGCACTCCTGGACTTGGGTTAGCACTCAGCTCATGCCCAGTGCTTGGAAGCTCGGGGCCGCTGTCAGGGCAGGAAACAGGGCTGGTGGGGACAGGGGGCAGGCAGCCTGCAAATCCTGAACACCTAGTGTGTGCCGGGCCTGGCGACGGGCTCTCATCCTGTCAACGTGCTCCCCACCCCTGGAGGCGGGCACGGTAACGCCTCCATCCGCTGGAGGAGGAAGCTGGTGCTCAGGTGGTCACAGGCCTTGACGACGGCCACAGGCAGGATGCGACAAGGCCAGGACTGGGTGCCAGGTCTCTCTGACCTAAAGCCTGCACTCTGGGCTTACAAGACAGCGGGAGTTCCAGAGCTCATTATTCAGGAGATGGAGGCTGACGGCCCAGCCCCCAAAGAGCTCTGAGCCCGGAGGGCAACTGGCTTACACGGTGTCAGGCTGTGAGGGTGTCCGCTGTGGAAATGGCCATGAGCTGAGCCCCAGTGCTTCCTGGAGCCCTGAGCTGGACTTTTGAAAGTGTAAATAAGAGGTCAGACTCATAACTCCCCATTAAAAAAAGTTATTAATTGCAAGAGAGGAGAAAGCGACCTCAGAGAGGGGCACCTGGCAGACGCCACCCTCCCCGAGGATGACAGAGAACAGAGTCAGTGGTGCTTTATGATAAGATGCAGTGAGAACGCGGAGTCTCGCCTCTGGTGATGTTCCTGCAAAGATGCAGAGCTCTGGGTCTAATCAGAGGGAACGTCAGGTAAACTTGGAATGGGGGAAGTTCTACAAAATATCTAGTCTACCATCTTCACGAGTCCCACATCCCGGGAGTCAAAGAAGAACCAGGAAACTGGACCAGGCTGACGGAGACGAGGAGGGACAGGAGGGGCCCTGGGCTGTGTGCTTGCCACAAACGGGGTAAGCTGGCAAAACCTGAATGAGGTCCAGGGATTGAGGCATCAGTGCTGATTCCCTAACTGTGATGGCTGTCTCGTCGATACGCAGGGAAGTGTCCCAAGAGGTGGCAAGCGCACCCTAAAATAATTGGGGGTCACAGCCCCCAGGCTGGCTGCTTGCTCTCAAATGGTTTGGGGAATCCACTTTCTGTACGTACTTGCAACTTTTCTGTAGGCTGAAGATTGCTGCAAATCTTTAAAAAGTAAGTCTTCCTCCCCCTAAACTGCATTTAACGCAGCACGACGTGATGCAGCATTCTGCTCTTGTTGCTGTTTAGCTGCTCAGCCGTGTCCAGCTCTTCGTGACCCCGTGGACTGCAGCACACCAGGCTCCTCTGTCCATGGGCTTTTCCAGGCAAGAATCCTGGAGTGGGTGCTATTTCCTCCTCCAGGGGATCTTCCCAACCCAGGGATCGAACCCACATCTACGCGTCTCCTGCATTGGCAGGCGGGTTCTTTACCGCTGAGCCACCTCCTCTCAGGGGATGTTCGCCCAGACTCCGGGAGCGCACAGTGCCGGCCAGCAGAACCTTCCGCCGATGGAAACGCCCTGTCCGCCCTGCCCAGGGCGGGTAACACCAGCCACACAGCTAACAAGCACCTGATGGGGTCTGTGCATCGTGGACCGGAACCCCCGTCTTCCCTGGTGTAAGCATGAACGGCCAGGGTGGGGCCAGTGGGTGCCGCGCAGCACAGTGAGGATTCCCACAGACCAGAATAGTTCAATGAAGTCCAGCTCCACCCCTTACCAGTCCGAGGCAAGCGGACAGGGGAACATAAGCCACACGGCTGTCGGGTCAGCATTCTGCTCTTGTTGCTGTTTAGCTGCTCAGCCGTGTCCAGCTCTTCGTGACCCCGTGGACTGCACCACACCAGGCTCCTCTGTCCATGGGCTTTTCCAGGCAAGAATCCTGGAGTGGGTGCCATTTCCTCCTCCAGGGGATCTTCCCGACCCAGGGATCGAACCCACATCTACGCGTCTCCTGCACTGGCAGGCGGGTTCTTTACCGCTGAGCCACCTCCTCTCAGGGGATGTTCGCCCAGACTCCGGGAGCACACAGTGCCGGCCAGCAGAACCTTCCACCGATGGAAACGCCCTGTCCGCCCTGCCCAGGGCGGGTAACACCAGCCACACAGCTAACGAGCACCTGATGGGGTCCACGCATCGGGGACCGGAACCCCCGTTTTCCCTGGTGTAAGCGTGAACGGCCAGGGTGGGGCCAGTGGGCGCCGCGCGGCATGGTGAGGATTCCCACAGACCAGAACAGTTCAAGTCCAGCTCCACCCCTTACCAGTCCGAGGCAAGCGGACAGGGGAACATAAGCCACACGGCTGTCGGGAGGACCGGCCAAGTCAAGATGGGGAGCGAGTCCATCCCACGAGTCGCCCGCCTGTCCCAGTGCTGGCCCCTGCCTCCTGCCCCGCCCAGCACTGGGACAGGCGGCCTCCTGTGCCTGGACACAGCTGGAGGGGCCTCCCAGCCGGGACTGTTACCCACTCACCCCACCCTAGGGCCCCTCCCCACCCCTCCGGCACCCTGTGACAGCTCCAGTTATCAGGATGAGCTTTCTCTGCCACAGCTGGACAGCACAGTGCTCTCGACAACGGCCCTCAGAACACACCCCGGGACAAGGCCCCTACACAGCTGCGTGAGCTGAACACTTTGATCAGTCCCGGGGCACGGTCGGCCGGCAGCCTGGGAACCATTCTGGGCTCCTCGCTGACGGGGGTGCTAACAGTGACTACGAGGGTGAAAGCCCCCAGCCCACCATCCCTCCCACCTCCCTCCGCCTCTTACCGGAGCGCGTTGTGGGTGTCTGAGTAGCCGTCAGCCTCCGTGTCCTTCACTATCGTCCAGTCAAAGACCAGCCCGGCCAGAGTGCTGAACGTGTTTCCTGCAGGAACAGAGCAGGGGGTGGGGGGGTGCACCCGAGTTAATCCCCCCCAGGGCCAAGGGGAGGGGCGGTGGACTCAGCACCACCCCCCATGGAGGGGGGGCACCATCTCCAGCCTCCCTTCTGGAGGGGAAACCGAGGCATAAGGGATCAGGGTCACGTGACGAGTGGGACTGCGTCCCCTGACCCCAGGTCTCCCAGGGACACACTGTGTCCCACCTGTGCACCCATCACCCCTCGGGTGGGTAAGCGCTTTTCAGTCTAGACAGCGGCTCCTGAGACTGTGAGTCAACCCCCCACCCCCTCCCCATGCTGGGAGAGGAACCCCGGCCGTCTGGTTACACGTGCCCATCCTGTATCCTCCCCAAGATACCGAGACCCCCGGTCCTGGGTGGAGGAGGTGGGCCTCGCACAGCTGGCCTCCGCTCTGAAGTCCTGACTGCCGGTGGCATGCCTTGGGCCAGACGTGAGAACAGGCGGAGCCCAGCACGTGAGTAGGCGATGATTTCTGGAGGAGCAGGACCCAGGCAGGGGCTGCAACCCTCTGTAAACACCTTCTCAAGGTAAGGGCAACGCCTACCGCTGCTACACAGAAACTCAGAAGCAGGGCGGGAGATGAAACCTGGGGCTCAGAGGCCTGACCTGCCCAGAGCTACGGTCGCCTTTTCCCCGGGTGATTTTGATCTTGCCCCTTTCCACTGGTTCCCAAAATGAAGAAGCGTACTGTACATATCCAAGCTCACAAGTCCGCAGATCCGGCGGCCTGGCCCCTTCTTCCTCTAGTGGCCCGCGGCTGGCCCAGCCTCTCCGCCGGCTTGCCACACGCCCCAGCACGCGCTACTGCCTCTCACGCTCCACCTCAATCATCTATGGATATTCCCCACCCGGCCAGCCCCCAAAACAGAGCCTCGGGGGCCTCGAAAAGCTCTTTCTACAGTGCGAAGACCAAGGCGTTTGGAGTCAGACAGGCCTGAGAGTGCCCCAGCCCACCTCTGAGGTCTAGGGCTGTGGAGACAAGGCCCCAGGCGGGGCCAGCAGGCTGTCGGCCAGCTCACTGTGGCCTGCTGAGGACAAGGAGACGGAGGCTGGGGCAGGTCTCCCAGGGCCTCTTAACCTGGAATTTGGCAACAGGAAATCCCTGTCTTCATCCATTTCAGTGGCTACTCTTGGAGCTCTGTTTTTCAGCACCAAAATCCCTTCCCACCTGCATGTTCAGATGTGAAGGGAGGGATGACTGTGGGACCATTCCTAGAGCAGAAAGCGTCCGTGGACTTCTGGAAGTCTCGCCCACGTGGGGAGGTGCACGCACAGGACCAGCGCCTGGTTTGCAGGGCCCTGGTTTGCCTGGGGCCCTCGTCCCAACGGGAAGGAAAGGGTCAGGAGGCAAGTCAGACTCGGGGCGGTTGGAAGGAGGTAGAGGCAGCCCCAGGCACGGGGCCGGATGAGGGGCCCCTGGAAGGGCAGAGGCGCCCCAGCATGAGTGCAGACGCTCAGAGACACCCAGAGGCCCTGCCCTGCAACTCGGGCTACACACGGACATGCCAGCTACTGGGGTCCCCCCCGCCAGCTGCTGAACCAACACGCCGCGTCCCGGCTGAGCAGGCCCCGGGAAATGGAGTCAGCCTCTCCCCTTCCCGGCCCCCCGACCTCCATGCTAAACCTCCAAAGCTGTGCCCAGATGTGCTCGGAAGCCAGGAGAGGCCAGGGGAGAGGCTCACTTTGGCCAAAATGCAGCTGCTGGACCGGACGGTCCTGGGACAGGAAAGGCGTTGCCCGTGTTCCACCCGACGTGCCCTGGCTCATGCCCAGCCAAGGGGAATGGAAGGCGGATGTCGTCGTGGGACAATGACCATGAGGGAGAGGTCGGGCAGGACCCAGGACACCAGGGGACAGGGCACAGGAGGCAGGGAACCCCGGGGGCAGGGAGGGGGCAGGGAAGCAGCATCTCAAGTCCTCGAGGCTCACCACACACAAGCGCAAAAAGAAACACGTTAAAATTTCAAGATGGCTAAATCAAGCCCAGGGCCCTGTGGCGCACGGCCTGCGTGAAGCTGGCCCTGACATCCGGGAGATGGAGTGAAGCCACAGGAGACACAAGCAGTCTCAGCGCGACTTCTCAGAGCGGACAGCGAGCAAGGGCGCCTCCCCGCAACACAGCCTGCGTCACGGTCAGCAGGAGTTTGCAGGCTTGGGCGCTTGTCTGTTTCAAAAGTGTCTGTTAGCCCTACTGGGTGCCGAGTGCTCACAGTCACGAAGAAATGCCAGGACCCAGTCTCTGGAGCTGGCACCCCCTAGCCCCAGCCCTGGTCTCAGGAGGGCAGCCGGAAGACATACACTAACATTAACGAACATTTGCTGGACCAGAGTCCAACGCCAAACAGGGAATGGCAGGATCCTGACCCTGTCCAGAGGCAGAGTGAAAAGCACCCACACCCCAAGGCCAGGCCGGGAAGCGCTGGGGGGCCTCACAGGGGAGGGCCTCACCCCACGCCGGGAGCCCCGAGGACAGCGTATCACGGGGAGGCGGGGGTGCGGGCTGCGGCCCGAGGGGCTCGGCCTCTGAAAGCAGATGGGAGGTGCTCTGAGCAGAGCCTGGGTGTCGGGACGGGGGTGGGGCATCTGGGGGACCAGAGCCGCCCAGCGCTGCCCGGCACCAGCTGCATCCAGGCTGGGAAAGATCAGGAAACCACGAACCCAGGACAGGCACCCTGCAGACCACCTCAGGCCAAAAAAACAGACCCAGACCCTGGCGCAAACCCCAGCGCCCAGGAAAAACTCAGCCGCAGGAGACGGCAGTGCGGCCTCTCCAATCTCAGTCTCAAGGATGAAACAGGGTCCCCGCCTAGCGGACGGCTCAAGCTCAAGCATCGCAGCTTCTAAGAAGCTCTCCTGACCTGTGATCTCCACGCCTCGCCTCTGAGCCCCCCGGGGTTGCTTCCCAACCTGTGGACCCTTCACCCTTTGCCCCCAGAGTGATTACAAACAGCGCCTGCTGGGGTGCACATGGGGCCTGACCTGCATGTGGACCCCCAGCCTGAGATGCTGCACCCCAGTACCTGGCAGAACTCCGGAGGCAGAGCCCACCCCACTGACAGCTAGCGGCCTGAGCGCCCACTGCATGCCAGGCGGGGCGGGACCCTGCACATCTGCTCACCAGCGAGGTGAGCATCTCTCTGTCAGTCTCGCCGGTCAGAGGGCAGTTCAGAGAAGCTGGGCAGCTCACCAGATGAACGACAGAGAGAGGAAAGACGGCTTGGAGACACTCCAGAACAGGACTCCGACCCCAAAGGACATTGGGCGACGGCTGGGAGAGAGCCTTGGTTGTCACAGCTCAGGGGTGCCCCTGGCATAGGGCAGAGACCAGGGACACTGCTGACCAGCCTGCCATGCGTGTCCTGGGCAGCCCCCACCACAAAGGATTATCTGCCCCAAATGTCAACCCCACAAGCCCAAGAAACCCCGATCTGGAAAAGTGTTTCTAAAAGCAGGGGCTAGAGCGATCAGGGGAGATTTCAAAGACAAGGTGAGACTTGCCTTGGACTGCAAGTTTTAGAAGCTCCTTTGCTGAAAGGATGTCTTTGGGCCTGACCTACTTTCTTCGACAAAACCTCCACCTACAAATACTCCCTTTGTTCCCCGACTAAGAGGCTGGGCTACAGCCGGGGCAGTCTGCCACCCAGCAAAGCAGACACTCTGTGGAGAATCCCAGCCCAGAACAAGTCAATGCGCGATTACAAACGGAAGGACGGTGCATGGGGCTGGCAGCATAGACGCACTGCCCACAATACACACGCACATATACACACATGAGCACGTGTACACACACGCGCACACGCACGCATGCACACGCGTGCACACATGCGCACACACACACACGCATGCGCGCACACACGTAGTCTGCAGTCTGGACCAGGAAGCCAAGCCCAGCCCTCAAGGCCTCTGCTGGTCACAGCACTGACCCTGTGAGCCGCTCTCGGCTCCCACCGCTGCCCAGACGATGCTGTCTCTTCCCAAAGACATGCTGTACCTCTCGGGTCCCTCCAGGCACAGGGCTGACCTCCAGGCTCTGTGGAGTCATGGCCGCGGCCTTGCTGCCCCCGTGGGCCTGGAGTCCGTTCAGAGGTGGTCCCGACCTGCGGCGCAACACCCTCCTGGCCAGAGCAGCCGCCCCCCAGGGGGAGAGCCGGTCACAGGCAAGGGGAGGGCGGACAGCCCAGCGGCCTCACCTTCCGAGTCCAGGGCCTGGATCTTCAGCTCCAGCGGAGCATCCTCCAGGTAGAGCTCGCGGGTGGTGGAGACGATCTGAATGCCGTGGATGAGGTCCACGATGGCGTCGCAACGCAGGACCTGGCCGGTGGCTGCAGGTGGGAGTGCGTGGTCAGGCAGTGGGGGGCTCACATCCCCTCTGGCGCCTCATAGGGTGGGAGGTCTCACGCTTTGGCAAAGACTGGGGGTGACCAACGACCCCCAAAAAACAGGGCTGTAGTACTAAGTCACCCTTTGGCGCCTCACTCGGCCTGAGTCAGCCCAGACATCCAGGAAGGAAGGGCTGTGCGGGCACATTCATTGTCCCTCTTGTACTTTTCCACCCTGGGCACCAGCATTTAAAGCTGCGGCAAGGGGCGTCCCCGGTGGCTCAGTGGCCAAGAATCCGCCTGCCAACGCAGGGGACGTGAGTTCGATCCCTGGTCCGGGAAAATCCCACGTGCCGTGGGGCAACTAAGCTCAGGAGCCACAAGCACCGAGCTTCACGGCGGAGAAGCCACCGCGGGGGAGCCGGAGCAGAGCAACTGGAGGGCAGCCCTCGCTCGCCGCAGCCGGAGAAAAGGGCCAGCGAGGCCCAGCGAGGCCCGGGATAAACGAGCAAACACAGGACTTTTAACGCTGTGGCTGAACAGTTCCTAGACTTCCTAGTTTTGCTCGGGCTGTGACCACTGAGCTCCCGACCAGGGCCTGGTATGACGAGTTAGCACCCGAAAGGACGCCGCCGCTCCGAGCGCCTGTCCCCGTGCTGAGATCAGCAGCTACACCCAGAGCTTGTGCGTCTGCGTGTGTGCACACCGCTCCTGCATCACACTGCCAGCCAGGCGCTAAGTCGCTTCAGCCGTGCCCGACTCTGCGACCCCACGGACGGTGGCCTGCCAGGCTCCTCTGTCCGTGGGACAGTCCAGGCCAGAACACTGGAGGGGGTCGCCACGCCCCGCTCACGCGACTGTAAAAGAGTGTGTGCACTCCCACACAGACTTGCCCCATCAGTAAGATACATAAACGGCATTACCTGGAGAATCTAGGGTAAAAAAAATAACAACCTGTGATAAAAAATCATTCCGACTGTTCTCCGGGCATCATATAAAACCGACTGAAAGTCATTCAGCCTCATTATCCAAAGTCTTAAAAATATTTACATAGGCTGTGACCCAGTAAAGCTGGGACTCTATCCTTGGCAGGAAATAACCTGAAAGAACCCAAAACTGTTCTCTTGTATAACATGGGTCTCTTACGTAACAGTGAAACAAACATCGGAAAACAGTCTGAACATCCAGTACAGGGAGGGCTCGTTACTCGGCCAGTAAAACTAATCCTTCACTAAAGTGGGAACCTTTTCAGGGCATCTTGGGTGGGGGGAAAGCACAATGGAAATTCATCGCTTTCTGAGCACTCTCTGCGGCCCCGCGCACCGTAGCCCGCCAGGCTCCGCTGTCCATGGGATTTTCCAGGCAAGGATCCTGGGGTGGGTTGCCATTTCCTTCTCCAGGGGATCCTCCCGACCCAGGGACCACACTGTTCCGTCTCCAGCAGTGGAGGGCGGGTTCTTTACCACTAGCGCCCCCTGGGGAGCCCCTTATGGCCACAATACGGTAAATTAAACGAAGTGAGCGTCGTTGCACAAATCTCTTCCTTTCGAATCACTAACAGTTATTTTGGCAACAAATAACAACTTAAAAATGGAAGCCCCCCTCCACGGGAGGGAAAGCGGAGCACGATGCTGGCAGGAGGGACCAGGCTGGGTGCTGCTTGCTCGGTGACCCCCACCCACTCTGCAGGCGTCCTGCGACCCAGCAATAGAAGAGGAAATGTGCCAGACCACGGCTCCACAGGCCCAGTGCCCGAGGTCTCAGAAGGGTGTCCCCGCCTCCCGCATCCCCCATCCCCGCCAGGGCCAGGCCCGGAAGTCCTTACTGATGTCCTCTGCGAAGATGATGCTGGTCAGGCGGGCGGGCTGGGTCAGGCGGGCCTGCACCACCGCCCTCCGAGAGCAGTGCTGCTCGTCCAGGCCCAGGGGCTCTATGCTGGCCACCTCCGGCCGGGTCGACGACCTGCAGCAGGAAGACAAGAGTGCGCTCCCTGGAGCTGCCGGAGGGGCAGGGCTGCAACCTGAAGCCAGAGCCGTGGCCTCCGTCTGCCCCAGACTCAAGAGAGAGGGGCCGGGCTCCACCAGCTTCAGACTCGGGTAAGCTGGGTAGCCAAGCCTCTCTGCTGGGAACAGGCTCCGCCCGCCCCGCTCATCCCACAGGAGCCGGGACACTTGGAAACATCCCTACGTTCAACAGTCCTGACAGGCTAATCCCCTGGAATTGGAAATAACTATCAGTGGGGAAAGTGCCTACAGCCCCCAGGGAGGAGGAGAGGCCAGGTACCCGCTGACCTCTAGGCTGGGTTGGGCACGCAGCAGCTTCCCAGATGGTCACCTCTGTACCCAACAAACTCTGCAAACCCAGAGCCCACCCACGGGAACCAAGACAACAGGCACCACGGCCCAGCACGCTCAGGGCCAAGGTTACGTGAAGGTGGGCAGAAGGGCAGGTAAACATTCAGATAGCCGGATCTGCAGAATCCGTGACTTCCCACGGAGACTCTGGACACTTGGAAACACCCCTACGTTCAACAGTCCTGACAGGCTAATCCCCTGGAACTGGAAATAACTATCAGTGGGGAAAGTGCCTACAGCCCCCAGGGAGGAGGAGAGGCCAGGTACCCGCTGACCTCTAGGCTGGGTTGGGCACGCAGCAGCTTCCCAGATGGTCACCTCTGTACCCAACAAACTCTGCAAACCCAGAGCCCACCCACGGGAACCAAGACAACAGGCACCACGGCCCAGCACGCTCAGGGCCAAGGTTACGTGAAGGTGGGCAGAAGGGCAGGTAAACATTCAGATAGCCGGATCTGCAGAATCCGTGACTTCCCACGGAGACTCAGGGCCTTGGAGTAACCGGCTGAAGGGACAGCGTGATGAGCAGGCACCCAGGGTTGGCGTGAGGTTTCTCATCTGAGACCTGGTGGAGCAGCAGTCTCCAGGGGAGCGAGATGCAGAGAGTGGGGAGAAGCAGAGTGGACGCTGCAGTACCGGGTGAGCACGGCCACTCGGGAGGTCAGGGGATTGATGCTGAGGTCAAGGTGCTGAGCTCAGGGACATGGGGTACGGAGTGCAGGCAGGCATTGGAGGCCACAGGAAGGAGCCAAGATTTATTCTGAGGACAGTGACCAGCCCCGGGGCCATCTGATCAGGTGAACGTTCTAATCTGATCCCCGCTTTTCAGAGCACAGTCAGGGTTGTCCTCCGTGTGCTCCAGGTGGGGAGGCCCCAGGGAAGGGCACCCGTGGTCCCCAGGGCTGCATGCAGCACCGTGGTGCCCCAGCAGCAAGTGGGCACCCCCAAGTCATGGCTGCCGCCCCCGCCCTGGGCTTTCACTGCCTGGAGCCTCAGTGTCCTGGGTTACTCAGAAGGAAACTCGTACAGTCTGCTGCTAAAAGGCAATGATGTGAGACATACCCAACAGACGTCTCCAAGTCAGCGCAAGCCTCTCCAAGCCTAGTACAGACGCTCAGACAGGCGAACACCCCGCACACAGCAGGACGTAGCAACACCTCTCCTCTGACAATGAACCTCACCAGAGGCTGAGGGAGACGAACGTCTAAGCCCCCAGGGAAGTGCACCTGTGGTCCCCGCAGTGAGAGAACAGCGCACTTCAGAGACCAACAGAGGCAACAGAGGTTGAGCCCAGACAGGGAGGAGCGAGCAGGTCCTGGGAACAGCCTCGCCCCACACCACAGAACTGCAGAAGCTTTGTTGTTCCAATGTGATTTCAAGGCATCAGACCTCCCGCACGTGCACAGAGACACACAAAACTGATGTGGGAATTAACACAACACCGTAAATCAACTATACCTCACTTAAAAAAAATAAAAACACCTGACATGGAAATAAGAACAGAAAACAGAGAGATCAGATCTGAGAGACCAGGAGACAAACGTTGACGCAGGGCGCAGCTTGGATCCTGGGGACCCAGGGGTAAAGAAGGAGGCTCAGTGGAGACCCTGACGCAGCCCAAGCCAGCTAGAGTTTAGTCAGCTCAAGCACCAGTGTCTCCTTTTTCTCAACGTCCCTGGTCTGGAAGGATGGTGACTGCAGGGGAAGCTGGGTGAAGGCACAGAGGAACTCTCTGTGTTATCTTTGCAACTTTCCTGTAAATCTAAAATTGCTCCAAATTTTTTAAAAAACTTTTCAATGACAAGGGGAGTGAGGGATGAATGGGCCGAGGAGAGAGAATTTTTAGGACAATAGAGCTATTCTGTACGACACTCTAATGACACAGTCGCGACACACTTGGCTGGCTACAATGACTCAGTGCCGACTGTGCGCAGTAACGGCACACAGATGTTGACTGTGGTAAGGTGTCCACGCAGGTACAGCTTCCCAAGCGGCGCTAGTGGTAAAGAATCTGCCTGCAGCGCAGGAGACCTGGGCTTGATCCCCGGGTCGGGACGATCCCCTGGAGAAGGGCATGGCTACCCGCTCCAGTACCTTGCCTGGGAAAGTCCATGGGCAGTGGAGCCTGGTGAGCTTCAGTTCATGGGGTCGCAAAGCGTCAGTCACGACTGAACGTGAGCACGCACGCGCACACACACACACACACACACACACACACACGCAGGCTCATCAACTGAAACAAATGCACCGTCTGGTGGGGGATGTTGATGGTGGCAGATGCTGTGGGGGGAGGGGGTATATACAGGAAATTGCTGTGATTTGGGCTCAAATTTTTAAATCAACCTAAAACTGCTCTTTTTAAGAGTCTGTTTTTAAAAAATAAGACAGCTCATCTTCTTCTGCTTCTAACTTTGAGAAACAATGTGGGGTGCCTTGTTCAGTGGCCCCTGGGAGCCAGGGATCCAGGCTATAAATCCCTCCCCAACCCCGAATCTCAGGCTCCTCGAGAACGGGGATGACAAGCTCTTTTCGCACTCCCTCAGGGCAGTGAATTAATCTCACTCTCCCAGTAAAGAAGTCAATGCAGACAAGAGCAGACTGCCCTCATTTAAGTCCAAGAGGCCTGGAGTCCTCCTCCCACACCCAGGCCCTCCACGAGTGGCCCCTGAGACGCCTGCAGCCCCCGGAGCCTGGCCGGGGGCACCCCTCCCCTCACCCAGGGCCTCCAGGGCTGCGGGGCTCTGCTAGGTACAGGGACAGCCCTAAGCTGCCCTGTCCAATAGAAATGCACAGCAAAGCACGTTTAAAATGTCCTCGTTGCCTTATTGAAACGCAATAGGTAGGGGCTTCCCTGGTGGCCCACGGTTAAGACTCTGCGCTTCCACTGAAGGGGGTGAGAGTCTGATCACTGGTTGATCTTAATTTTAATGATATTATTATTATTTCACCCCAAACATCCCAACCATCCTTATGATCCGGGGGGCCCTGCATTTCGGACACAGTGAGTGGCCGGGGCAGCCTTCAGGGGGTGGAGAGCCCTGGGGATGGTGTCTAGTCCCAGCCTGGCTCCCTGGGCTCTCAAAGAGGCCCCTCCTCTTCACACTTGGGGTGGGTACAAGGGCAGTAACTGCAGCCTGAAGATAACACAGCGCAGCCAGTGCGGCCGCCCACCGCCCACTCGGGACTGCAGCCAGCAGACAGGGGCTCCGGCACAGGGGAGCTCAGGGCAAGGGAGCCACGGCCCACCCTCACAGGGAGCTGGGGTGTTGGAAAGCAAGCCCCCCGCCACCGCCCCCTCTCACCCGGCTCTAGGGCCCCACATCTGAAGATGGCGGGCTCATCCCAACCACCTAGAGGGCGTAAGACAGGCTGGAGGGGTGTCTCTGTCCCCCGCAGAGGGTTATTCCCGGTTACCTTGGAGGATGCTTGGAGGCCCGTGTGCTCCGGCTGTGCCTTTAAGAGCAGAGAGCCCAGCAGGGGCCTGGTGTCGGGTGTCCCGTCACTGGCGTGAGTCAGTGGAAAAAGCACTTTCGAAGGTGCTGTCAGGGATTCAAAGGGAAAGGGACCCCTGGAACCCAAATTCAGAGTGGGATTGGGGGCGCGGGGTGAAGACCAGGAGCGGCAGCAAAGGGGCTGCAGCTCCACCCACAACGTCTCCTAACGGGAAAAAGCCACCCCGTAGCCAGACACACAGACTAACAATGCCTGATTCTGACCTAGGAATGCGGGTGCGCACTGTGTCATTCTGCCCTTCTCTGTGTTATTCTAACTTCTGAACAACGGTATTTCCCCGTCAACGCTAGACGCAACTTAGAGAGTTGCTGTGCACGCATTTTACAGAGGAGTGAAGTGTTGACGTGAAAGTGTCAGCTGTGACCCTTTGTGACCCCACAGACTGTAGCCGCCAGGCTCCTCTGTCCATGGGATTCTCCAGGCAAGAATCCGGGAGTGGGGTGCCACTGCCTTCTCCAGGGGATCCTCCCCACCCAGGGGTCCAACCCAGGTCTCCCGCACTGCAGGCGGATTCTTGACCATCTGAGCCCCCGGAGTGAAGGCGGGCTGGTTTAGGGCCTCTCTGGGGGCCAGGGTCAGGACACAGGGGTCCCAACCCAAACGTGGATGTCCCCTGCCGTTCGAATCACGTCTCAGTCCCTCAGAAGTGCTGTGTCTGCGCCTCAGGTCGCCCTGAGAGCCTCCCACAGAGGAGGCTGGCTCCCTCCTGGGCTGCGAAGGGACGAGCTGACCATGTGTGCGCAGTTCTGGAAAGCTGCTGCCTCCGGGACCTGGCAAGAGAAGAATCACCTCCTCCACGCAGGGAGGACGGGCCATCCTTCACAGACACGACGGTTAATCGCCCTGCAGCCCGAGCCAGGCAGAGGGAGTGGAGATAAGGGGGATGACAGGCAGCCCTTGCATGCGGCAAACGCACAGATATCCAGACACGGTTCTTTTAAAAAACAGGCGTGTGCTGGGGGCGTGGGGTGGCTCACTTCGCGTGTCAGCCTGGCTGGGCCGTGAGGTGCCCAGCTACAGGGTCAGACATTACTCTGGGTGTGTCTGAGGGTGTTCGGGGATGAGATCAGCACTTAAACCAGTAGGCCAGTAAAGGAAATAACCCTCCCCAGTGTGGGTGGCTCTCGCCCACTCAGTTGAGGCCTGACTAGAACAAAAAGCCCGCACTCGTCTATGCTAAGTCACTTCAGTCGCGTCCGACTCTTTGTGACCCTGTGGACTGTAGCCCGGCAGGCTCCTCCGTCCACGGGATTCTCCAGGCAAGAAGCCTGGAGTGGGTTGCCATTTCCTCCTCCAGGGGATCTTCCCAACCCAGGGATTGAACCCACGGCTCTACGTGTCCTGCTTTGGCGGCCGGGTTCTTTACCACTAGCGCCATCTGGGAAGCCACATATATATCTCCTATTAATCGTGGGTCTCTGGAGAGCCTGACCAATACAGGGAGGGCACAGAAGATAATGAAAGGCACACTCTACCCTGTGTTAAGCCCAGAGCTAAATCCTTCGATCCATCAGATTACTTAACCCTCCAGCAGACATGTGTGGATAAAGCCAAACTGAGACTCAGAGAGGTTGGGTAATTTCCCCAAAGCCACACAGCCATGAGTGGCAGGGCCAGTGGTCATAGCTGTGTCTGTGTGAGCCCAGATCAGACAGTCCTCGCAACACACGAGCGCTTTCCCCAGAAAGCACCCAGAGAGCAGCGAGGCACAGATGAGCTATTTTTGGATAGTCTCTATGTCTTTTAATTAGCACACATTCATCTTTACTCTTTGAGGAAAAACAAATGTATCAAACGTATGAGCTCCTAAATGTGAATACGGAGGAGCATCTCCAGTGTTCACAAAGGTAGTCATTTTGAAGGAAACAGTTCTAGTACAGGCAGGACATTGAAGAGGCAATGTGCGACAGCAGCTGAGTGGCTGCAGTTTGGGGAGGAAATATCAGAGTGCATCCCTGGGGCAGCTGTGAGGGGCGGGGTCTGTCCATCAGCCGCCGTCTCCAGGGTATCTCAGACAAGGACCGAGCGGCCTCCACAAGGCTGGCCGGAGAGCTAACAACCAGGCTGTGCCCACGCTGCTTGGGGAGGACCCAGGCGAGGAAGGCAGGGGAAGAGGGAAAGGCACCACGTGGGCCGTAACGGCTTCCCCGGCCTGACCCTTGCGGGCTCAGAGACGTCTGGGCTCAGAGAAGACAGGGTCCGCGTGGGGCAGAAGGCTGGGATGCCCACGTGGGAACCAGCCCCAACAGCCAGGTCATTTGGATACAGCCTCGTGTTTGCCAAAGAAGCAGGTTCAGGCTCAACGGCTTTTCTGCACAAGAGCCTTCCTCTGCCCCCAGGTTTTCTGTTTGCTGTTTTAATTATTTTAAGTTTTCTATTTATGTTGGCTGCACGGCCCTCTGTTGCAGTGTGAGCGCTTTTCTCCAGCTGCGGCCCACAGACTGAGTTGACCCGTGGCACGTAGCATCTTGGTTCTCTAACCAGGTAATCGTACCCACGTCGCCTGCATTGGAGGGCGGATGCTTAACCACTGGACCACCAGGGAAGGCCCTGCCCCCGGTTTAAACGCACTGATGCCACTGCTCAGAAAGGATGAAAGCTGCTTCAGCCTGTCCACCTGTCATTCCGTGCACCTTAGCCAGAGGTCAGCAGGCCTGCCCACCCTCCCTGCTCACTCACTTGCCCCAAGGCCCACAGGAGGAGCTGGCCCGCCCCAGGCCCCAGGCACAGGCAGTGCTGGCAAGATGGCCCTGTTCTCTGCTGAGAAGGTGAAGGCCTAGGACAGCAGGGCGCTGCCACACACCAGTTGTGTGACCTTGAACAAACCAGTCAACCTCTCTGGGCCTCTGTTTCTGCATCTGTACAATGGGAAGAAAAATGATACCTGCTGCAAAGGGTTGGGGTGGATTAGATAGGATAATAGACACCTTATCAGGGCCTTGTACAGAGTAAGCTCTCAAACTCAGGAGCCAGGAGCAGGTGCCCAAATGAGCGTTTGTGGCCCTGAGGTGTTTGGCGAGATTCCAACCACAAGAACTTTTGCTTTTTAAAGGGAGGAAGAGAGCAGGGCTCCTTCTAGATTGTGATCACTGATGCCTGGCCTGCCCATCCGCTTCCCTGAGTGAAGCCTGACCTTGATCCCGGCTGGCAGGGCCCCGCGCCCAACCACAGACAGGCATCCTCAGAGCCCCGAGCCCAGAGTCAGTTTCCTGGCTGTGCTCCTTCCCCCAGCTCCCCTCCCCCGCCTTCCCTGAGCTTATGCTGACCCCACAGCCATTCTCCTTGGATCCCTAATGAACTCATTCATTCATGCACGAATCCGTCTGTACTGGGTTTTCTGCAATGTTCCAGGTGCTTCCGAGGCACTGGGAACGCAGCAAAGTACCTGCTAAACATCGACCCCTCGCTGCACGGAGCTTACTTTCGGGGAGGAGAACAGAACAGACAAATGAGTGAGACCAGGGCTGTGGACACACAGAAGCCAGGGGAGGGAAGGGCTGCGGCTTCCACCTGGATGCTGAAGGGAGCCTCACCCAGGCGGGATGTGCGAGCAGGAGGGGCCACCACGGGGCCCCTGAATAACTGCAAGAAGGGCATTCCGGCAAAAGCACAGGAGAGTGCAAAGGCCCCGAGACCAGGGCAGGCACGACCCTCCGCCCCATCAGACTCCCTCGGTGACCACGTAAAGTCCACAGCGGGCTCGTTCCTTGCCCCTGTTGCACGCAGGTAAGACCCTGGTGCCGGTTCCCTGGAGGCTCAGAGGGTAAAGAATCTGCCTGCATTGCGGGAGACCAGCGTTCAAGCCCTAGGTCAGGAAGATGCCCTGGAGAAGGAAATGGCAACTCACTCCAGTACTCTTGCCTGGACAGTTCTATGGAGAGAGGAGCCTGGTGGGCTACGGTCCATGGGGGTCGCAAAGATCTGGACACGACTGAGAAACTAACCCTTTCATTTCATTTTGTCGTGGAGCCTCTTCTACTCCAAATGTGCCGCATTTTCTATCGTAAGTGACTCCTGAATGCTCTGCACATATTGAGACCATTATATAGCTTTTCTTCTTCAGTTGGTTGACAGAACATTGTTTATTGTTGGTCAAGCTTTTACACTGGTTGGTTAGTATTAAATCAACCTTGCATTCCTGGGAACCAGCCCAGTCGGTCATAATACATTACCCTTTTTATATTTTTCTGGATTTGATTTGCTATTTTGTTAAGGAATCTTGAACTCTGGGTCTGTGAATTTCTTTTTCTTGTAATATTTGTGCCTGGATTGCAATCAACGTAATGTTGGCCTCATAAAAATAAGCTGGGAAATGACTGCTCTTTCTCTCTTTCTTGTTATAAAGGATTTGTACTATTTCCTCCTTAAATGTTTCACAAAATTTACAAGTGAGGCAACGCGGGCTTGTAGTTTTCTTTATAAGAAGGTCTGTGACTATAAACTTAATTTTACCAAATGTCCTAAGTGGACTGGAAGGCACCAAGGTGTTCTGAGAGCCCTCCCCCAAGTCCTGCACAGGATGGGGGGGGCGGGGGCACCCCACAGCTGGGGGAGCCTGGGGTGCAGTGCTCGTGGCCTGTGGCAGTATTGCCTCCTTTCCTCTAGAATTTCTCACCCACATTCCAGCAAGACCACGCCCTCCCCCTGCCAGATCACAGCAGCTCCCGTCAAGGGCCCCAGCGGAGCAAAGCCAGGGTATACACACCGTCCCCACCCCCCAGCACACACACAGAGCTGGGACAACGTGCACGCGCGGGGTCCTTTCCTTCCTGCAGGGGGCGCGTGTCGGGCTTTCGCTGCCCAGCCTCTGCCCCCCCTCCTCAGTAACAGCACCCATTCTGTGGCTCTTCTCCACCCTCAGACCATGAGGGTCCAGGCACCCATGCTCCTGGGACACNACACACACAGAGCTGGGAAAATGTGCACGAGCGGGGTCCTTCCTGCAGGGGCGAGTGTTGCCCCCCCAGCACACACACAGAGCTGGGAAAATGTGCACGCGCGGGGTCCTTCCTGCAGGGGCGAGTGTTGCCCCCCAGCACACACACAGAGCTGGGTCAACGTGCACGCGCGGGGTCCTTCCTGCAGGGGGCGCGTGTCGGGCTTTCGCTGCCCAGCCTCTGCCCCCCTCCTCAGTAACAGCACCCATTCTGTGGCTCTTCTCCACCCTCAGACCATGAGGGTCCAGGCACCCATGCTCCTGGGACACTGGGAGGCCTGGTCAGTCAGCGGTGTGAACCCTGGGCTGGAGGGTCCAGACCCAGGCTGTGCCCCGACAGCGCTGACGGAGTTTGCAGGGCCGGAACCGCTGTCTAGAGAGCCCCAGGCCTAGGACCTCAGCCCAGGCTGTGCTGACCTCGCTGAGCCTGGTGTGCAGCCTGAAACAAGCGCTGCCAGAACAGAGTTTATTCAAACTTTACGTAACTTCAAAGTTTATTTAAACTCTATTTAAACTATTGTGGTTTGAGTTTCCTGTCACGTGCAGGCAACTCGGACAGTCTAGCCAAGTGAAACCCCAACTGAATTCTTCAAGCCATGTTGTCTCATTTCATTTAAAGTACTAGAACTATTCTTTTTAAAAAAAGAAGAAAAAATGTCATTTATTATGTGCTTATTATGTGTCAGGCACAGAACAAAACACAGCACAAATATTTTATTTGCCTCCCAACGATCCAACTGAAACTTCCATAGGATACCCACGGAAACAACAGCATGGATGGGATGTAACTTGCCCAAGGATACATTCCTAGGAACACCTCAGTGAGGCTGGTCTCTAGACCCCTGACCCGGACACCACCCTCCCCTCTTGTGATACATGCACCCAGAGGGTGCATTAGGGTTAGGGTTAGAGCTAGCAGACTCCCTCCACCTGTAGTTGCCCACAGGAGTGTCCAGGCTGACAGACCTCGGTGAAAAACGACTCCATGTCCTCAGTACCCCCACCCCACTTACATCCTTAATCCTGCTTCTCAGCGTACAGTCCACCTTCCGAAAACCCTACTGAAGGAACCCGAGTAAAACGGCCATTGATGAGGAGGCCTGGCGCATTTCCTGGGCATCCCAGGACTGAGAAGGCACAAGCCTGTGACTCGTCTTTTGTTTTTTTTTAAGTGGGCCTTTTTTTTTTCCCCCAGTTTTTACTGAATTTGTTACAACATTACTTCTGTTTTATGTTTTGGGGCATTTTTGGCCAGGAGGCATGTGGGATCCTAGCTCCCCGCCCAGGGATCGACCCCGCACCCTCTGCCTTGGGAAGCAGTCCCAACCACTGGGCGGCCGGGAAGTCCCTGTCACCTGACTCTGAACTTGGCTCTGCTCGGTTCCCTATTTGTGCAGGTGTTTTGTTTTCAGGATCGAGTGGAGAGTAACATGCAAAATATGCAAAGGAACGAGCAGAAAAGCTGGTTCTGCTCTTTGGCTGCCTCAGCCGCCCCCGCCTGCAGTACTCAAGCCCCTGCCTTCGGACCTGGGTGTCTGGCCACCCACCCACCGTGGCGGCTGCCTGGACACTGGCGCCTTCCCCAGTTCCCAGCCCTCTCTTTCTACCTCCAGTTAGATCCAAGTTACCCTTGTATCATCTTCCTACTTTAATTTAAAAAAAAAAATGGATCCTTCTTTACTGAAAAGGTACTTTAAAAAACTAAGTCCCACGCCCTTTAGGCCACGCGCTGAGGCATGTGGGATCTTGGTTCCCCCAACCAGGGATCTAACCTACAGCCCTGCAGTGAAAGTGCAAGTCTTAACCACGGGACCAGCAGGGAAGTCCTGCAAAAGTATTTAAAGAGGAAACTGTATATCACTAGTGTAAACAGAAAGCCTATATCATTCGCCGTCCATCTGAGG
>SJYX01020481.1:716012-729943 GCA_006410675.1 Oreotragus oreotragus | reverse complement strand
ATGCACATATATATTCCTAAAGTGAAATATTCATATGAAAAAGAATGGAGAATAAATGCTTGATTATTGCTATAAAGGGGAAAAGTCAATAATTTTCATGAATAAATGAATGAATGAATGAGGGCTTCTCAATGAAGCATTAGAAACTGAACCAGAGGTGAATTTCACTGGCTTTCCTGGTGAAAGACTCTCTTAAGCCGGGAAGGCAGTGGCACCCCACCCCAGTACTCTTGCCTGGAGAATCCAATGGACGGAGGAGCCTGGTGGGCTGCAGTCCATGTGGTCGCTATCAGTCGGACAGACTGAGCGACTTCACTTTCACTTTTCTCTTTCATGCATTGGAGAAGGAAATGGCAACCCACTCCAGTATTCTTGCCTGGAGAATCCCAGGGATGGGGGAGCCTGGTGGGCTGCCGTCTATGGGTTCGCACAGAGTCGGACACGACTGAAGTGACTTAGCAGCAGCAGCAGCAAGCAAAATATGGAAAATCAGACAGGGTTAGAGAATTTTCCCCAGCTGACTACTCAAGACACTAGGGATACAGTGCTTGAATTTACATAAAACAGAGAAGTCATTTTGGGTTTTGTGTGAGATCTGAAGATACATATGCATATTGGAAGTCCCTTGTTCTACAGAATCAAGATTTACTTGATCCCTGGGTCTGTTTTCATCTTCTTGAATTAAATCCACCAGTTTTCAAAATCTCCCTATATAAGAAACTTGTTTTGTTCACAGAATACGATGCTATAGCTGTGCCTGAGTAATTTTTGTTAAAGGAGATATTTTAGCAAAAGGAACAAATGACCCCATTACCTTAAAATAGAGATCTGATCTCCCTTTATCTTCTTTAAAACTCAAAATACATTCTTGAGAAATGACTTAGTCAAATCAATCAACTAAGATTTTACAATATCCTCTGCTTCTCTTTTCTATGTTATTTGGTTCCAGATAAGTAAGTTCCTATGGGGAGCTAAAATTGAATATCTCCTTCATTGGCCTTAGTTAAAAAAGCAACTATTCCAAAAGACATAATGATTCCCAATTCTTCCAAAAACCAATATCTGACATTCCATTTATATTTTATCCATTTAGAGTACATATTTTATCTTTGTTAAAAGAGAAATTAGATGTGGGAAAGATAACACATTATTTCCAGCCCAAACAGATCTGAAAGCAATCAGACAAAAACTGAATACAGCTTGTCCTGCTAAATAACAGATTCTAAACATGTCAATATTTAACACCTTTTGACACAGGGTGAGGAGGAAAAGAAGAAAAGAAACATTCCCATACATTGACATGAAACCAAAAGAGGACTGTAAAGTAAAATAAAGTAAAATGGAAGCTCTAAAAAAATAAAAGTAAAAAAAAAAAAAAAAGAAACATTCCCATAAAGAAAATTAAAATGAAGTTTTGAAAAATTTCTAATATTTGTAATATAGACATCTTTCTATTATAGGAATGGATTTACTCGTAGGTTTAGCAGGGTGCCAAGTTAGAATGGGGTTTCAGGGCCCCTGGAAAGAATACTGATATGTCTTTGAGTGTATTTTCCCCTCTCCTTCACATGCTAGAGCTTGGTTTGTACAATTTAAGATTTGATTTTAAGAGAACACAAATTCTCCTGGATAGGTTGTTTTAAGACCTTATCAATCATATACTTCTTAGTTTGGTCTCATCTGGCTTTAAACGGTTTCTCATTCTATGACACTTTGCAACACTCGCTCTCATTCCTTCCATTCACTGCCAAAGCCGTCATACACTTTCTCACCACCTACAGTCAGTTCTGTTATAATGCTTATTTTAAAAATGAAAATGTTTTCCAATAAGATTGATATATTAAGAAACAAATTAAGAAAGAAAAAACTTGAACAAATGCAAGTTTTGGGTTTACTTATACATATGTGACTTGGTCCAGGAGAAACACTGGGTGAACACAGAAAACTTCACCAGGCTGAACCTAGCCACAGAGCAATCTACAATGCACACAGATGCGCTCACCTCAAACATCGACAGGTACCTCCACCCACCGTCTGTGTTATGAGCACACCCAACCTGACATGCTGTTACAACTTTCTGTCCAACTGTAGATAACTTTTCTTCATCACTTCGCTATTGCACTCAAGCTGCTGTAACCCTTCCTATGCTGACCTCCACAAGCGAGGGTCAGGTCTTTTTTCAAAGCTAACTGCCATATTTGTTGTTCAGTTCAGTCGCTCAGTCGTGTCCGACTCTTTGCGACCCCATGAATCGCAGCACGCCAGGCCTCCCTGTCCATCACCAATATATTTATTGATATTTTTATATATTATAGCTTATATTTCTGAGTTATTTAAAAGGTTTAAAGCTGTGATACAATTTTTATTAGTTTCCTGCAGTTTTTTTTTTTTTTAATTCCTTAATTTCTCATTGACAGTTTTGGTGTATAATTGATCCTACTCCATTCTCTTTAAGTGGTAAGCAATACAGAATGTATCGCTTTTTTTTGCCTAATGTAACGATGTTTTAGGTATGCACGAGGTGGGTTATAGAAGAATGGGTTGTACTTTGTCTTCAGATCTTTGCGGTCTGATAAAGGTGTCTACCATTTTATGGAAACTGATATCTCTAAGGCCACCAGTGCTCATCTAACTCCACTGGTCTTCTCTACATTCTCAGGATCCATAACCTGCCAACATCATTTGACACTGCTGAACACATCCTTCAGTTTTTTTTTCTTTAATTCAATGTATTGCTAAATAACTTTTATGTATATGATCTTTTTTTAAATTCACAGAGAATGGAAAGATATATACAGTGTACTCTTTGCCTAACAGAGAGGAATAAGACAAGGGTTTGACTACTTCTATTGCTGGCAGAATCTATGGTATAAAGAGATATGGATGTTATATGCATCACATCTGCTTCAGATATTAGGAAGATGTCACAGATGTTTCAGTGTTTGAGGTAATAATAGCACCTTGCACAGAAATTTCATGCATCTTCTTATTTTTTCTATATAAAACAAGTTACTTAAGAACAGAACATTCTCATTCTTTTAACATGTTTTTGAGTATATAGATGATTCTGAAGACTTGACATAGCACTTACCTCCTTATAACTTACTGTGTCCTTGCTCAGCACAGTGACTGCCACAAAATTCAGTGTGTACTTGATGAAGGAATACATACCCCATAGTAGGCTGTCTCTTATACACATCTAGTATGAAACAAGTTACTTAAGAACAGAACATTCTCATTCTTTTAACATGTTTTTGAGTATATAGATGATTCTAAAGACCTGACATAGCACTTACCTCCTTATAACTTACTGTGTCCTTGCTCAGCCACAAAATTCAGTGTGTACTTGATGAAAGAATACATACCCCATAGTAGGTATTAAATGTGTGCTTGTGTGCTAAGCCGCTTCAGTCAAGTCTGTCTTGTCACGGCCCTTTGGAGCATGGCCTGCCAGGCTCCTCTGTCCATGGGAGTCTCCAGGTATGAATACTGGAGTGGGTTGCCATGGCCTCCTTCATGGGATCATCCTGACCCAGGGATCAAACTTGCCTCTCTTATGTCTCCTGCATTTGTAGGTGCGTTCTTTAGCTCTAGTGCCACCTGGGAAGCTCAGTATAGTTGGTATTGAAGGGCCAAGAGGAGAGAAAGCGTTTCTGTGGGAAAAAATGATACAATAAAGGTTTAGAGGCAGTAAGCCTCCTGATATGTTCCCGCAATATCTGGGAGAGTGGAAGATAAGAGGCTGTCATGGTTTGAAGTTTTCTCAGTAGCAAGTTAAAGAATTGTACTTATCCAAACTTTCTTTACTCTTGCCATTTGTTTTTAACTCTTTGCCAAACTTCCTGGCCCTCATTATAGATTTTTTAGGCTAATATTTTTTCCACAATCATAAAAATACAAAATGCATTTTCTCAATAACTAGTTGTCCAGTTCCCAACAAAGTTTAGAAGACCAGTGCAAATGCTGCATTTTCAGTGAAATTTTTATTAGTCACCCCAGATAATAACTTATCTTTCACTAAATATAAGCTTCCTTCAACTTGATAAAATTAAAAATATGCTTACTTACCATTAAAGCAAACACAGGTAGATACGTATTGCTTGATTGCTAAAGCAAATATTTGTTCCCAAGCACAAGGTGGACATTTATATACTGCTGCTGCTGCTGCTAGGTCGCTTCAGTTGTGTCTGACTCTGTGCGACCCCACAGACGTCAGCCCACCAGGCTTCCCTGTCCCTGGGATTCTCCAGGCAAGAACACTGGAGTGGGTTGCCAGTTCCTTCTCCAATGCATGAAAGTGAAAAGTGAAAGTGAAGTAGTTCAGTCGTGTCTAACTCTTTGCGACCCCATGGACTGCAGCCCACTAGGCTCCTTCATCCATGGGATTTTCCAGGCAAGAGTACTGGAGTGAGGTGCCATTGCCTTCTCCGATTTATATACTAGTATACATAAAATAAGCTCATAAATGCCTTACATCTAGGAAGATGAACATTTCATTTTGACGTACACTGGTGAAGATGAGAAATATGTGTTTGTGTCTGTAACTGTATATACAGATATAAATATACATTCATACATAAATAAACACACATGTATATACATGTGTGAGTGTGTGTTGCATGAATGTGTGTCTTTGGTTGTAGAAACATAAGTAGGAATATCTTTCTTCTCCGTTGGTTGTCTTCCTGTATCATCACTCAGCAAAAACATATGTCTCCCAAAGCAATCATTTGGATTCACTTGACACTGAATAGATTTCAAGTAACATTGAACAAATATGGTAGTTAAAATAAACTAGCTTTTGAACCATTTATTTGGCCTCAAAATATGTGAGAGTTGGACCCTAAAGAAGGTTGAGTGGCAAAGAATTGATGCTTTCAAACTGTGGTGTTGGAGAAGCCTTTGAGTCCCTTGAACTGCAAGGAGATCAAACCAGTCAATCCTAAAATAAATTAACCCTGAATATCCATTGGATGGACTGATGCTGAAGCTGAAGCCCAAATACTTCAGCCACCCAATGTGAAGAGCCAACTAACTGTGAAAGACCCTGATGCTGGGAAAGATTGAAGGCAGGAGGAGAACGGGATGACAGAGGATGAGATGGTTGGATGGAATCACTGACAAAATGGACATGAGTTTGAGTAAGCTCAATGAGATGGTGATGGACAAGGAAGCCTGGCGTGCTGCAGCCTTGGTGGTCTCGAAGATTCAGACACAACTAAGCAAAAGAACAGCAATAAATACAATTAGTATGCAAGCATTTTATTCTTTATAGTATAGTTTAATAAGTACTTGGCTGACTTTTAAACTTGATTCAGTTTCTATTTTCTAGCAGTTATATAAATTCTATATGACTTGGAAATGTATATCAGCATGCTTAGTTTGTGAAAAAGAAATCTATCCCCCAGATATAAACTACTATGATAAAAGTTTTATAGTCTAAAATGTGTAAAATCAGGTAGATTTCAGTTCTAATGCAAATGATTCAAAATGTACACAATGCCAAATGATTTGAGGGTTGAGAATTTCATTGTTTTACTAAATAAACCCACTTATAAATCAAAAACATTTTCTGACTTATCATATTTGCTTACTTTACTTGTTCATCTTAAAATCTATGTGAAAATATTTCTAATGAATTCAGAAATCTTCAATCATAGAATGACTGAGGTATTTATCTTTCTGAAGCAGCCACATTATGTGTTGAGATTGTTAGTTTTTCTTTGACCTATTTAGATGATACAGTTACAACTCCACTAATAAGTATAAAGTTTTATACAATATTCAATGTGAAAAATGAAAGTCCTCATTATCAAAAGGTTGGTGCTTATGATTTATGAATCATTGGCAAAACTACAGATCCTCAACAATCATGTACTTTTGGCAGTGTCTCAACTGTAAACATGATTACGATCAATAGAATTAACAGAAAAAAGAACAGTCTGTGGGTAAGCACATGCCATTATCCTCTACAATTTTAGTCAAAAGCTATCAAATATATTTTATTGTCTTTATGCTTATCATTATTAAATGAATTTCTAAGTGTCAGTATTCTGATAATCAAATTCAACTTTAATGCCAGTACACCAATACTTGCTAAGCTTAACTCAAAAACTGTAACATGCAAATTTGTATATTTTTAATTATTCTTAATATTCACATTTACTTCTGAAAAATTAACCTTGAAACAAGAAGTAAAGTAGAGAGAAGAGAAGGTGAGAACATGAATGAGGAACTTCTTATTTATTTCTACTCAGGCTTGACTGAATACTTAATAACTCTTTAGTAATAATACAACCTGTTTCTCATTATTAAGAATTTCATCCATTGCTCCCAATGGTTTGGACAGCATGCTTAGTTTGGTAATAGAAAGTGTTTTCCCTTTTTCTTACCAGGGATCTTCAAATGATTAGCTAATAATAGTCATGCAATGATTTCCAGATGTTGCTTACAATACAAGGAATGTCCAAGTGGTGGTGTGGGAATTGAGGCTCCCTCATAGTTGTAAAATAAAGATCACAGTAGAAATATTTCCCACCCAGAATCTAAAATTCTAAATGAGAGGAAATACTGCTCCTAAAGCAAGCTTGTTGACTGATTGAAGAGATTTTGGAATTAGATACATTAAGCCTGAATTCTTGATATGCTAAAAGGAGGATTGGACTGTTTAACAAGCATCTTAGAAGAACAACAAAGACATAGTTGAAGCTATTTTTATTTTCCTCTATAGGCTGGATTTTATTTTTAATTCAAAGTCAGTGAGAATTAGTATAAAGCACTCTTCAGGAGAGTTAGAAAATCCAGGTTCATATTTTGAGAAGTAAACCTCTGCAATTCTTCCCAGCTGCAAAATGCAACCACCCACTTTATCCCCCTGATTCCTGCCTTTCTTTAAAGAATTAATGTGAGATCATTCCAAAGGGACTTTGAAAATTATATGGTTTAATTTAGTCAGGTTTAATTAGCAGTGACAGTCACACCTAAAAGTTCAAGCCATTTGGAATTCTTTACCACTTGAGGTAATACTTAAGTCAAATGACCTCTTCATTCTGTATATTGAGCTCTAGCTTTCAAAAGCTGTTGATGTTATGGGTGTTTTTTTGTTTTTGTTTTTCATTAAAGACCTGCTGAGAAAAGAAACTCAAGCAGATAAGCAGGCATTTTCATTTTTTTTCCTTAGGAAATTTAGAAGGGGAGCTAAAATGCTGCTTGAAATCAAATGTGCTTGTCTTCTTTTATAAATGTCTGGGCACCCTGAGCTCTGTGCTGGGCAACTCAGACTGGGAGGGGCAATGGCCATGTGCTCACGTGTTAGAAAAGAACTTAAAATGATCAGGGTTACATGTCTGGTCAGGGAATCCCATGAACATGGAAAGATCTGGAAGAAAATAAGACCTATGGAAGCTAGACCCTAAATCAGGGTATATGAATCTCGCCCAAGATTCTCACGACCCAAGCAAAAGCCTGCAAATTCGAGCCAGAGAGCTGTTGAGTGCTCTAACATCAGACGTGCCATCAGTAACCCTAGAACCTTAGGTCAGAGAGGTCTCTCTACTGCACTCCCACCATCAGTGAATGGAAACTGCTGTTACTCCACGTCTTAGCAGCATTTGTTGCTGTCGGTGTTCTGGACATTGGTCATTCTAGAGGGTGTACAGAAGTAGCTCATTGCTGTTTTAATTTGCGTTTCCCTGATAACATATGATGCCAAGGACCTTTTCATTTACTTATTTGCCAACTGTATATCATTTCTGGTGAGGTATCTTTTAAGGCCTTTGGATCACTTCTTCAACACCTTTATAGAGGATATAATTCACATGACAGTAGCTCATTGCTGTTTTAATTGGCGTTTCCCTGATAACATATGATGCCAAGGACCTTTTCATTTACGTATTTGCCAACTGTATATCACTTCTGGTGAGATATCTTTTAAGGCCTTTGGATCACTTCTTCAACACCTTTATAGAGGATATAATTCACATGCCATAAAGCCATCCATTTAAGGTTTTTAACATGTTCACAGAGGTGTGCGACTATTACCACTATCTAATTTAAGAATACTTTAATCAGCCCCAAAAGAAACCCTGTTTCTATTATGAATCATTCCCAGTTCCTAACCCCAACTCTAGTTTCTGGCAACCATTAATCTTTCTTTATAGATCTGTAGTCTTCGCACATTTTGTGTAAGTGAAATAATATAACATATTACTTCATTGTGACTAGCTTCTTCCACTTAGCATCATGTTTTCAAGGTTCATCCATGTTGTAGAATGTATAAATACGTTACGTCTTTTTGTTGCCAAATAATATTCTAGTATATGGATATGCTGCATTTTGTTTAGTCTTTCATCATTTGGTGGACATTTGAATTACTTCCATTCTTTGGCTATGACAAATAATGATATTGTGAGCATTCCTGTGTGAGTGTTTGCATAGACATGTTTTCATTACTCTTGGATATTAAATTTTTGGTCTCTGATCCATTTTGAGTTAAGTTGTGAAGGGTGTAAAGGTTGTGTCTAGACATTGTTTATTATTTTTTTTTTTGCATGTGAATACTTATATGTCCAGCATCATTTCTTGTAAAGACTGTCTGCACCACTGTATTGCCTTTGCTACTTTGTCAAAACTCACTTGGCTGTATTTATGCCAGCCTATTTCTGGGTGCTCTATTCTAGTAAACTGCTTGTNTTTTCCAGTCCTGTGGCCACTGCTGAGTTTTCCAAATTTGCTGACATATTGAGTGCAGCACCTTCACAGCATCATTTTTCAGGATTTGAAACATAGTGTACATAGTTGTACAACATAGTGATTAACCAAAAAAAAAAAAAAAGTCTGCTGATTGGAACTCCTCTAGCATTTCAGTAGTTAACACTCCACCACATGGGTTCAACTGAAATCCTGCATGCCATATGGCACTACTGGGTGTAAGATAAACTATAAGGATGTATTGTACAACAGTACAGATACCTGTTTACTGGAACTGATTCAGGAATTTTTCTGCCATTATTCCTTCAAATATGCCTTTGATCCCCTTTCCTCTCTCACTCCTCCTAGGATCCATATAATGCAGATGTTAGAATGTTTATTGTCTTATAAGTCCTTTAAACTATACTTTCTTTGCTGTTCCAACAGGATGGTTTCCACTACCCTACATTCAAGATCATTGAGTCATTTTCAGTATCATTTAATTTGCTCTAGGTTTTCTCTAGTGCATTTGTCATTTCAGTTATTGGATTATTCAACTCTGGTTGGCTCTTTTATTAATACTTTCTATCCCTTGGTTGAAGTTTTCACTGTGCCCCTCCCTTCTTCTCCTGATTTTGATTAGCATTTTTATGACCATTGTAAGGGACTCCTTGTTGGATTACTTAACCCCATTTTGCTTGCTTCTTTCTCTGAGATTTTGTCTTGTTCTCTTGCCTGGGACATATTCTGTGGTCTCATTTTGCCTAACTCTCTATGCTTGTTTCCTGTGTAGAAACTGGTTTGCTGTATCTCTCAGTATGAAGGAGTGCTCTGCTGTATCTCTCAGTATGAACCTTTTTACATAGCAAGGTTTCCTGCACGCCCGGGAGTGCAGTTTTCCCTGGTTGCAAGAGTCAGATGCTCAAGGTTGTCATCTATGGGGGTTGCACGTGTCCTCCGATTCTGGCTGAGCCATGATGGCTGGGAGTGCACTAGTGTGAGAGGTTGGTACCTGGCATGGATAGGTGCAGGGCCTGGCTGAAACTGTTGTGGGAGCTCTGGTGTGCCAGGCAAGCCCCCAGAGTTGCAGGCTGCTTTGGAGAAGCACCAGCTGAGGTGGGTCCACATTTAATCTGGAGTTGGTGAACAGTGCTAGTAAGGTAGATGTGGAGAGTCACAGATGTACCCGCCACCATCAGACCGGGTAGGTAGAAGGTGAGCTAAAATAAAAAACAAAGCAAAAGCAAACTGGCCAAGCCAGTGCCTCCAAACCCAAATAACATTCCTGTAGATCCCTACCCTTCAGATGCATACCCTAAATTAGCAGTGATTCTCTATGTATAACTTAGTGCTGCCTCTGTACTAGGAATTGGAGCAAGTAGGTTCTTGTGCATCCCCTTTTAGAACAGAATTTCAGTTTCCTACAGACCTCTGGCTCGACCAGAGTAAGCCTTGTTGGTTTTCAAAGCCAGCTGTTGTAGTAGCTCATCTTCTCACTGCAGGTTCAAGCTGGTGAGCCTAGCATGAGGTTTGAAGCCCTTGCTCCTCAGGGTGGACCTCCATGACTGCCATGCTCCACCCACCAATGCGTTGCAGCCCTAGGGGTGTGGCCCCAGTCATATTTCATCCCCACTCCTCCCACTTTGTCTGTGTATCTTGCTGCTTTTGTTCTTGGTTGACGAAAATCTTTTCTGCTGGTGTTCAGGTTGTTTCCAGGCATAGTTGCTCTATATGTGCTTTCAGTATTGATGTATCTGTAAGAGGAAGCAAGCTCAGGATCTCCTTAATCCACCACGTCATTTCCCTCCCTCATTCATCATACTGTTTCATGATGATCAGCATTTTTTCACGTGCTTAATGGTCACTTGTATATCTTCTTTGGAGAAACATTTATTCATATTCCTCACCTAATTTTAAACTATATTTTTAAAGCAGTTTTACATTTACAGGCATATTGAGCAGAAATTACAAGATTTCTCCTATAGTGTCTGATTCTTCAATTGTTTTATTTTTATTGTTGAGTTTTAAAGAGTCCTTTATGTGTTTTGGATTATTCAGTTCAGTTTAGCCACTCAGTCATGTTTGACTCTTTGCGACCCCATGGACTATAGCACACCATGCTTCCCTGTCTATCACCAACTCCCGGACCTTGCTCAAACTCAAGTCCATTGAGTTGGTGATGCCATCCAACCATCTAACCCTCTATCGTCCCCTTCTCCTTCTGCCTTCAATGTTTCCCAGCATCAGAGTCCTTTCTAGTGAGTCAGCTCTTCACATGAGGTGGCCAAAGTAATGGGGCTTCAGCTTCAGCATCAGTCCTTCCAAAGAATATTCAGGACTAATGGACTAATTTCCTTTAGGATTGACTGGTTTGATCTTCTTGGAGTCCAAGGGACTCTCAAGAGTTTTCTCCAACCCCATAGTTCAAAAGCATCAATTCTTTGGCACTCGGCTTTCTTTGTAGTCCAACTCTCACATCCATACATGACCACTGGAAAAACCATAGCTTTAATTAGACGGACCTTTATCGGCAAAGTAATGTCTCTTCTTTTTAATATGCTATCTAGGTTGGTCATAGCTTTTCTTCCAAGGAACAAGTGTTTTTTAATTTCATGGNTTGTAGTCCAACTCTCACATCCATACATGACCACTGGAAAAACCATAGCTTTAATTAGACGGACCTTTATCGGCAAAGTAATGTCTCTTCTTTTTAATATGCTATCTAGGTTGGTCATAGCTTTTCTTCCAAGGAACAAGTGTTTTTTAATTTCATGGTTGCAGTCACCATTTGTAGTGATTTTGGAGCCCAATAAAAGTTTCTCACTGTTTCCGTTGTTTCTCCATCTATTTGCCATGAAGTGATGGGACCGGATGCCATGACCTTTGTTTTTTGAATGTCAAGTTTTAAGCCAGCCTTTTTACTCTCCTCTTTCACTTTCATCAAGAAGCTCCTCTTTGCTTTAGTTCCTCTTTGCTTTCTGCCATAAGGGTGGTGTCGTCTGCATATCTAAAGTTATTGATGTTTCTCCTGGCAATCTTGATGCCAGCTTGTGCTTCATCCAGCCCAGCATTTCACGTGATATACTCTGCATGTAAATAAAATAAACAGGGTGACAACATACAGCATTAACATACTCCTTTCCCAATTTTGAACCAGTCCATTTTCCATGTCTGGTTCTAACTGTCACTTCTTGACCTGCATACAGATTTCACAGGAGGCAGATAAGCTGGTCTGGTAACCCCATCTCTTGAAGAATTTTCCACAGTTTGTTGTGATCCACACAGTCAAAGGCTTTTGCGTAAGCAATAAAGCAGAAGTAGATGTTTTTCTGGAACTCTCTTGCTTTTTCGCTGATCCAACAGATGTTGGCACTTTGATCTCTGGTTCCCCTGTCTTTTCTGAAAGCAGGTTGAACATCTGAAATTTCTCGGTTCACATACTGTCGAAGCTTGCCTTGGAGAATTTTGAGCATTGTTTTGCTAGGGTGTGAGATGAGCGCAATTGTGTGGTAGTTTGAACATTCTTTGGCATTGCCTTTCTTTGGGATTGGAATNTCTTTTCTGAAAGCAGGTTGAACATCTGAAATTTCTCGGTTCACATACTGTCGAAGCTTGCCTTGGAGAATTTTGAGCATTGTTTTGCTAGGGTGTGAGATGAGCGCAATTGTGTGGTAGTTTGAACATTCTTTGGCATTGCCTTTCTTTGGGATTGGAATGAAAACTGACCTTTTCCCATTCTGTGGCCACTGCTGAATTTTCCAAATTTCCTGGTATATTGAGTGAAGAACTTTAACAGCATTATATTTTAGGATTTGAAATAGCTCAGGTGGAATTCCAACACCTTCTCTAGCTTTGTTTGTAGTGATGCTTCCTAAGGCCCACTTGACCTTGCACTCCAGGATGTGTATGTGGCTGTAGGTGAGTGATCATACCATGGTAATTATCTGGTTATTAAGATCTTTTTTTGTATAGTTCTTCTGTGTATTCTTGCCATCACTCCTTAGTATCTTTTGCTTCGGTTAGGTCCATACCGTTTATGTCCTTTATTATATTTTGGGTAACAGTCTTTAATCAAGTATGTGTTTAGCAATTATTTTCTCCTATTCTGTGTCATGTCTTTTTATTCTCTTGTTACTGTGTTTTAGAAATAGGAGCTTTTAATTAATGAACTTCAGCTTATTAATACTTTCCTTCTTGAATAATATCTTCAGAGTTGTATCTAAAAAATTAATTCCAAAGTCATCTAGACTTTCTGCTATGTTATCTTCTGGCGTTTTATAGTTTTGTCTTTAAATTTTTGGTCTCTGATCCATTTTGAGTTAAGTTGTGAAGGGTGTAAAGGTTGTGTCTAGACATTGTTTATTATTTTTTTTTTGCATGTGAATACTTATATGTCCAGCATCATTTCTTGTAAAGACTGTCTGCACCACTGTATTGCCTTTGCTACTTTGTCAAAACTCACTTGGCTGTATTTATGCCAGCCTATTTCTGGGTGCTCTATTCTAGTAAACTGCTTGTTTGTTCTTTGATCACTGTCTTGGTCACTGTAGCTCTATAGTCCGTCATGAAGTCAGGTAATATATTTTTCCGACTTTGTCCTTTGTCAGTATGATTTTGGCTATACTACACCTTTTGCCTCTCCATACAAATTTTGGAATGCCGTCAAAATCTGTAAAATAATTTGTTGAAATTTTTGATTGGGATTGCTTTGAATTCACAGCTCAACTTGGAAAGAACTGACATGTTGACAGTATTGAACATTCTTATCCATGAACATGTAATATCTATTCAGATGTTATAGTTCTTTGGCTTTTGTTAGAGTTTTATAGCTTTACTCATACAGATTATTTACATATTTTGTTAGATCTATACCTACATATTAATATTTCATTCTGGTGGTGCTAATGTAAATGCTATGTGTTATTAATTTCAAATTCCCTTTGCTTATTTTGGGCATTTGGGTAACAGACTATTTTTATCCTGCTGCTGCTGCTGCTAAGTCACTTCAGTCGTGTCCGACTCTGTGTGACCCCATAGACGGCAGCCCACCAGGCTCCCCCATCCCTGGGATTCTCTAGGCAAGAATACTGGAGTGGGTTGCCATTTCCTTCTCCAATGCATGAAAGAGAAAAGTGAAAGTGAAGTCGCTCAGTCTGTCCGACTGTTAGCGACCCCATGGACTGCAGCCCACCAGGCTCCTCCGTCCATTGGATTTTCCAGGCAAGAGTACTGGGGTGGGGTGC
>SJYX01020481.1:697068-710346 GCA_006410675.1 Oreotragus oreotragus | reverse complement strand
AGCCTTGACGTACTCCTTTTCCTATTTGGAACCAGTCTGTTGTTCCATGTCCAGTTCTAATTGTTGCTTCCTGACCTACATAAAGGTTTCTCAAGAGGCAGGTCAGGTGGTCTGGTATTCCCATCTCTTTCAGAATCTTCACAACAAATTATATTATGTATTGATAAACAAAAAGAAATAACTTGTGCTATTTTTTTAAAACTCCCTGCTCCCATGAGCCCATATCATAATGCTACATCACATTTTCTTCTCATTAATCTCACATACCTGGAAGGCTGCCATCTATGGGGTCGCACAGAGTCGGACATGACTGAAGCGACTTAGCAGCAGCAGCAGCAGCTAGAAGATTATAATGGAATATAAATGGAGACTTATGCATACGCTTTTGAGAACAGAGGAATAAATCAATGGTAAACTCAAATTACAGAACAGATTTTTTTTATATACAGAAACTTACTATATTTTATTATCATTTAAAAATATTCAAATTTACATCCTTATTTGTTATAGGATTTTAATTGCCTATGGACTTTGTCATTTATGCCAGCATTCATTCTGTACTATCAAAGGTAATATTATTTTGTTGATATTACCCAATTTTGTTATCTGAAACATTAAAATGGTACCCCAATTGATTTTACCATGTAGACATGACTCAAGATGATTGCAAAGCAAGTTATATAATACTGTGAATTCTGTCTATACAGATTTCAGTGTAATCAAATCACTTTCATCTTTTATTACTCAGTACATGAAGATGAAATAATATTGTAAACATGACTGATCAGAGATCAGAAGAAATTCTAGATGAAATAAATTATAATACATGCAGAGTAAGTAAGATCAGTTAGAAAACTAGTTATATTTTGAGGATTCATGTTTCTTTCTTTTATACAAACACCCAAAGTAAATATTTTTGAATTTTAATAACTCTAGCATATTATAGGAAGTTTAAAAATGTTTTTGTACTAATGTCCATTAAGCTACTGAAGTTCAAATTAAAGTAAGACTGAGGTGATATAGAATACACATTTATTAGGAGAATATTATTGTCTAAGTAGAGCAGTATCACTTCTTATTTTTACTTTTGGGAAAAGGGCAACTCTTTTCATTACCTAAATATATATGTGTTTGAATACAAATTTTAGTTTTCAATTTTGTACAAATTATGTTCAAGAGTCCCAAGCGTTATTTGTTATAATTATGAGGTACAAAAATTATACTTCTGAAAAATTTTAGAATATTTCTGTATAACTCAAAATCATATATCAGGTGATTGGTTAACAGTAAGGAGCTTTATTATAGCTGCCATCCATCAACTTGAGTGGAATTTAAAATAAGAACACACTTTTGGCTCATGTTTTGGTATTATTTTAAGATTCCTTATTCTGAATATGAGTTGGATGTGAGAACATACTTTCTCGTAGTCAATAAAAATGCTATCAGAAATACACATAATCTGGCCATTGCAAAAGTTTTAGGAAATAAATAGACAAGGCATTATAAATGGGTAAATATTGATAGAAATGGGCTATAGAATGAGTTTTTACTCTGATAAAATGTTCTTTTATGGGTTAAAAATATAAGAAATAGTAGTTATACTGTAAAAAAATTACACTATTATCCACCAAATACCAAGTCACTTCTCTGGGTTAGACTAAGATTTTGTTGTTCAGACACCATGATTTGGTCTATAGGACCTGTGCCCAGTCTTAATGTCTAGAATCAGACCAACTTCTGGGACCACATCTATGAATTGAACGTGAGTCAGATAAATTGAATGTGATGCTACAGTGATGAGAGCAGTTGACGGTCCTGTGGTATGTGTACATAACATAGACACATATACACATATTAGCTCATTATTGTTACTGACTAATGACCTCTGTGTGTCTTTCCTTCATCTCTTTTCAAAAAAAAAAGAAAGTTTTCCTTAGGCTCTCACTACCCCTACCCTATCAGTGCCTTATACTAAGTGATATAATTCATAGAATTTAAAGCTATGTGTAATGTTTACTCCAATATTTTGGAAATTGAGTTTTAAATTTATTTCAACTAGAGTCATGATTGGACTTAGACTACAAAGAAGATCTGAGTCTTCTGTTGGGGCTAGTGATTCCATAGGTATAGAGCAAGTTATGTAGAAGTTGAAGACAAAAACAAGGTCTTTTCCTACAAACCTATAATTTTAGACACACACACACATATGTATATATTTATCTCTGTGATTTCAATGTTCAAATTTCTAAGGAAGATCAAAAAGAAAGCACATCATTTTATAATAATGCTGGAAAGCGCGTGGAAAAAAGGGAACTCTCCTACAGCATTGCTGAGAATGAAAATTGGTACAGCCACTATGGTAAATAGTATGGGAGTCCTCAAAAAAACTAAAAATAGAATTTTCATATGATCCAGCAATCCCATTCCTGGGCACTTATCCTGACAAAACTATAATTTGAAAAGATACATACATCTCTATGTTTATAACAGCACTACTTACAATCGCCAAAATATGGAAGCAACCTAAATGTTCCTTGATAGATGAATGGATAAAGGAGATGTGGTACATATATTTATATAACAGAATACTATTTGGCCATGAAAAAGAACAAAATTATGCCATTTGCAGCAATATGGATGGATGGACATAGAGATTATTATACTAACTGAAGTAAGTCAGAAAAAAAATACCATATGATATCACTTATATATAGAATCTAAAATATGACACAAATGAACTTATGTACAAAACAGAAAAAACTCACAGATACGCAGAACAGACTTGTGACTGCCAAGGAGGGGTTGAGTGGGGGAAGAAGGATGGGAAGTTTGGGGTTAGCACCAATGCAGACACTTATCGACTGGATAAACAACAAGGTCCCCCTACATATCACAGAAAACTATATTCAATATCCTGTGAGAATCCATAACTGGATCACTTTGTGTACAGCAGACATTAAAATTGTAAATTAGCTACATGAAAGTGAAAGTCATTCCGTTCCGTCTGACTCTTTGCAAACCCATGGACTGTATCCATGGAATTCTCCAGGCCAGAATACTAGAGTGGGTAGCCTTTTCCTTCTCCAGGGGATCTTCCCAACCCAGGAATGGAACCAGGGTCTCCTGCATTGCAGGAAGATTCTTTACCAACTGAGCTAAATTAGCTATACTTGAATGAAATAACTTTTAAAAAGAAAGTAAATCATTTTAAATATACAATTGCTTTTTTCTTTTTCAAGATCCTTGGTAAAAGCTATAGAAGATCCTTTAAAATTGGATTACTTTTAAAGAAATCCAGGTAAAAGAAAGAATGTAAGGCCACAGAACAAAATTTCTTAGGTGGCATGCCATTCTTTCTTAGAGTTTCTCATCTTCTTTCTGCCTATTTGTTGGAAATTTGCAGATTATTCTACAAGCATCACAAGACCGCAAGACCTATAATATTTTTGCATATAATTTCAGGAAGTCTTCAAACACTTTTTTTTAAATTTTTATATTTTGGCCATGTCACATAGCATGCAGGAATCTAGTTCCCTGACCACCAGGGATCAAACTCAAGAGCTTTGTTATGGAAGCACAGAGTCTCAACCACTGGACTGCCAGGGAATTCCCTAGACACTCTTAATTACTTCCATGGATATGTCTCTAGGTCCGAAGGCCTTAGATGAAGAAATCTTGATCTTTTTACCTGATTTTTTTTAACATCCTAAGATATGAATATATACTCTAGTCCTTAGAGCAAAATAGATTTCCTTCTTACAAATAATCATGAAACAATAGTTTATGTCTTAATTGCAGTGGTGGTTATATGAGTGAGTGTCTTGTTAAAGCTCTTAAAATTGTATGCTGAAAGTGAGTGTCATATATTGTAGAAGTTACATAAATGAAAGTGACTTTTTAAAAAACCTACTTGTTCTTTAAAACTCCATAAATATGCATCTGAGAAACTACATCCATAAAAACATTATCTTGAGTGTGTTGTATGACATCACAGACAACTTTTAATTTATGTTAACTGAAAGACTGCTACAGGTTAGACTGAAGACATCTAAAAAAAAACCCTATTCTGAGGGTTTCAAGAGATGAGAATTGCAAAGTGTAAAAATTTTGTTTTTTTTTTACTCTGAGGGAAAAGTGTGAAGCTACAGAGTAGCTTGAATTACGTGATTTAAAGCCAGAGCTACATAAGAGAAAACTTGATGTCTCGGGTCTAAAATCTCTGTTATATTTTCATTAGAAATCTAAATTCCCAATGCCTTATTTTCTCATATGTAGACAAATTTTGTCAAAAGTCTACTAAAAACATAGAATAACTTTTCATTATCAGATGGTCAACACCATTAATATGGCTGGTTGGCCAAGTTCCATTTTAATGATATCATCTTATATCATATAGTTTGGATAGTGCTTCCTAAATAAACAAACAAAAAACCAAGAGTCAGGGACTCCTACTACCTTAGGGAAGCCGAGGTGAAGACCTACCCATCTTTACTTAAAATGAATATATGCCTTCTATCAGCAAACACCTTCTTCTTCAAATCTGTTTTGACATATTGTAGTTCAAATATCAGGCATATGGGAATATAGCTCTGGTGCTGTTCTTGGTCTGTGTGTGCATGCTAGGACAATGTCAGGAATGGGGTGAATAATGACACTGAAAATTGAAGTCATCTGCTTATCTTCCACATGCCTGCTCAGAGCAAGCAGATGCAAAGGAATTTCTCCCAGGCTGCATTGTCCATGACCTTGACCCCGAGAGGACAATCCTTCAAAGAGAAAGGCAGAATCTTTTGAGAGAAAAACTATATTTTAATTTATCTTTGTTCTAGTCTTCTATAAATAATGGTAAATTTTTGTAGTCTGATGTCAATATCTTAGTTCAAATGCTTTTCTTAAAGCATATTCTACATCGGTCAAGAGAAGATAAGAGAGAACCAAACATTACCTCACTGTTGTATGGACCTGCTCAGTAATGAAATAAATCACAGGGAAACCTCCTGTGCATAACTTAGGATAAAAATGAGAAATACTGTAGATATTTCATAAATTTTTGAGGAATTCAAGCAAAATGAGAAATACTGTAGTATTTTCATAAATTTTTGAGAAAGTCAAGCCCTGGTACTCTCTAGCCTACTGTAATTATTGCCAGAAATAAATTCAGTCTACGTTACCCAACCTTGACCTTTTAGTAGTCTTTTCCATATAGAGATTCCAAATAATGATTAATTTTAAATTGGCACACATGCCTAAGCAAATTTCTACCACTATACTTATCCATGCATTTTTAAAATAAAATGAAAGAAAGCTTTGTATTTGTAAATCACTGGAGCAGACTAGATCCTTTGTACCAAGTACTTAGCTACATATTCTGTTCTAGTTTATTTTGTTCCCAAATTTATTGATTTCACTTTTGGGGGGAATTGTAAACAATTAAAATGAAGTACTATAGAAGTTTTATTTTAATCTAAACATATTTTTCATTCTTAAATGATCAAAATCAGTTTTCCTCCTGGAAAATTTTCTTTGGCATGCTATAATACAAAAAGAAGCACTGAACTTCAGGTGAAAAAAACAATACCACTGTTTTCTGCCCCTGTCTTTAAAAACCTATGTGATGACCTTGAGTGAGTCACTTGATATTTCTTAACTTTTTTTTTTTTTTACTCACTAGTCATGTGGCTCCGATGACTTAGGCCAATGTGTGTATGCGTGTACGTTTCATTTTGGCTGTGCCGGGTATTCGCTGCTGCATGTGGGCAGTACGCAGGCTTTTCACTGTGCTGGCTTCTCTTGTTTCGGCACAAGCTCTAGAGTGTGGGGACTTCCCTCGTAGCTCAGTTGGTAAAGACTCTGTCTGCAGTGCAGGAGACCCAGGTTCGATTCTTGGGTCAGGAACATCCCCTGGAGTAGGAAATGGCAACCCACTCCAGTATTCTTGCCTGGCGAATCCCATGGACAGAGGAGCCTAGAGGGCTACAGTCCATGGGGTCGCAAGAGCTGAACACAGCTAGCCACGCCTCCCTGCAACCAGAGTGTGGACTCTGTATTAACTGTTGTGCACACGGGCTTACTTGCTTGCACAGCATGTGCAATCTTCCTGGATCAGGGATCATGCCCGCGTCCCCTTCACTAGCAGGCAGATTCCCAACCATCGGACCACCAGGGAAGTCTGGGCCAATGTATTAGTCAGCTTTGCTACTATAACACACGGTTCCCGAAGGTCACTGGCTTTCAGGAGCGAATGTTTACGTCTTGTTCATGTCACACAGGGCTGCCCTTCAGACTGCAGGTTCCTGCATGGGTTTTCTCATTCCAGGAGCAGCATTTGTCTGGACAGACTGTGTTTATGGCCTAGGCAGAAGCAGGGTGCCACAAGGACCCCGGCATTGGCTTTAAAGCTTTTCCTCTAAGGTGGCTGGTGTCACATTTGTTTGCGTTCTGCCTGCTGCAACAAGTTCCATGGCTGGTCTGGCCAGGGGAGCTGGAGGTATAGTCTGGCTACCAGGATGCATTGCAGGTCATGTGACAAAGGCTTGGGGTGTGCAGTCTTCTTGGGGATGGAGACAGTGGGAGACATGGTCTATGCTGGAGAAGCTGGCAGTCGGCACCTTGCCTTTGCCCGTGTCGGGGGAAGTCTGCGTGCCGTCACCACTGTCGTTTAGGTAATTAATCTTGATTTATAAATATGCTCAGGGCAACTAAGTTCACAGTTCATTGCTCTCACTTCCAGTATCTGAACTCTCTTTGGGAACTGCTTTGGGAATGGTCATACCTGAATGATCTAGTGGTTTTCCCTACTTTCTTCAATTTAAGTCTGAATTTGGCAATAAGGATTTTTGACATATTGTAGTTCAAATATCAGGCATATGGGAATATAGCTCTGGTGCTGTTCTTGGTCTGTGTGTGCATGCTAGGACAATGTCAGGAATGGGGTGAATAATGACACTGAAAATTGAAGTCATCTGCTTATCTTCCACATGCCTGCTCAGAGCAAGCAGATGCAAAGGAATTTCTCCCAGGCTGCATTGTCCATGACCTTGACCCCGAGAGGACAATCCTTCAAAGAGAAAGGCAGAATCTTTTGAGAGAAAAACTATATTTTAATTTATCTTTGTTCTAGTCTTCTATAAATAATGGTAAATTTTTGTAGTCTGATGTCAATATCTTAGTTCAAATGCTTTTCTTAAAGCATATTCTACATCGGTCAAGAGAAGATAAGAGAGAACCAAATATTACCTCACTGTTGTATGGACCTGCTCAGTAATGAAATAAATCACAGGGAAACCTCCTGTGCATAACTTAGGATAAAAATGAGAAATACTGTAGATATTTCATAAATTTTTGAGGAATTCAAGCAAAATGAGAAATACTGTAGTATTTTCATAAATTTTTGAGAAAGTCAAGCCCTGGTACTCTCTAGCCTACTGTAATTATTGCCAAAAATAAATTCAGTCTACGTTACCCAACCTTGACCTTTTAGTAGTCTTTTCCATATAGAGATTCCAAATAATGATTAATTTTAAATTGGCACACATGCCTAAGCAAATTTCTACCACTATACTTATCCATGCATTTTTAAAATAAAATGAAAGAAAGCTTTGTATTTGTAAATCACTGGAGCAGACTAGATCCTTTGTACCAAGTACTTAGCTACATATTCTGTTCTAGTTTATTTTGTTCCCAAATTTATTGATTTCACTTTTGGGGGGAATTGTAAACAATTAAAATGAAGTACTATAGAAGTTTTATTTTAATCTAAACATATTTTTCATTCTTAAATGATCAAAATCAGTTTTCCTCCTGGAAAATTTTCTTTGGCATGCTATAATACAAAAAGAAGCACTGAACTTCAGGTGAAAAAAACAATACCACTGTTTTCTGCCCCTGTCTTTAAAAACCTATGTGATGACCTTGAGTGAGTCACTTGATATTTCTTAACTTTTTTTTTTTTTCCCCAGCTCACAAACGATGATCTGGTCATTCCTAAGGTTATTTATAATGAAAAGCTTCTATTATCCATGATACATCACTACAGCTATAAATATTTATTTGCCAGTCATAGAGAATGAAAGGGGAGGTTATGCTGTCCAATTTTCATGACAATACATTGGAAGTAATTTTTTCACTTGCTTATAGAAGCACCTAAAGGGTACTGACAACACAGTTGGTTCTTTCTGGATGAATACCATTGCTAGTATTATACCATCATTTCTTGACATTTTGTCTTTAGAAGCTTTCTTTCTAGAATGATTTGACAGTTCAACAGGAAGAATGAACTTTCTTGGCATTTGAATATATACATGACACATAAAAAACACAACGTCTGTATTACTTTACAGTGTTTTACTTGACACATCTATTCCTATTTTTCATATTGTGCCCCCTTAACCTAAGTTGCTGCTATCATCTGACCTTCACAAAAAATGAAAATTTCCCTTGTTGCAAATCCTCTGGGCAGTTTCTCATATCAGACAGTTAGAAATGTTGCCTACCTCTTAAAGTTTTCCAAGTGACAGATTGCAGGTAACTACTATTTACTACAGTATTTATCATATAGAATTACCTGTTCCTGCTAATTTCAAGTATACATAGACATTCCTCTGAATCTTACTGGCATTTAAAACATCCATACACTGTCAAGAAATAGAGGAAATTATCATAACTGTGAGATGAGAATTTTACTTCAGCATTATGACCTTGTCAGTTTTAGCCTCTCAAATAGGCAAATTAACTCACTACTTACTCTTTCTTTATAGCTTTTAATTTTCTTAGAAATGTGTCAGCCTAAAAATATACTAAAATATGTAGAATAGCCCAATTGGGCTACTCAAACCAGTGACATGATTTCTATAAGTATCTCTGTCAAGGCCTGATACCCAGACTTTCACATAGGAGTGTTTCTGTGTGTGTCATTACCATATAACATGACATGCTAGTTTACTGTGTCATTTTTTCTCACTCACTCTGACTGAATTGTGTTGTAATTCTTTTTGAGATAAGTTCCCTCAGGGGAAATTTTTTTATTGCTCTTTTACATTTTCAGCAACCTAAGGCACTTATCTGCCTTTAGTATCTCATTGACCAGTGGATGCCAGTTTTCAGAGAGATGTACATAGATATATATATCTTAACTAGACACATAACAAAGCAGTGATTTATTTAAACAGCTTATTTTTTAATTTTCCATTTACTTGGAAACTGTTCACCAAAAAAGAAAAAAAGTAACATCAAATTTATGAGGGAAAGTATGTATATTACTGGAATTCTTCATTTTAGAATCAGTTCACTAATAAATGAAGGAAGCAGGATATTATCTCAATGATTCACATGCCACGAATTGTCAGTTGTAAATGACATTGGTGAGAAATTCTTCCTGCAGTAAACTATTGATTTCACCAATCACAATGATACGAAGAACATGATATGTTAAGCTTGAACATTTAAATCTGTTTTATCTGTTAATGTAGTTATGTCAATTACATTTGTTTTCAGGATGGGGAAAAGGACATTAACCTAAATCTATTTCCCACTGTCTTCATGTTCACATAGTATTTAAGCCAGAGGTAGGTTAAATATAATGAAAATCAGAAACATAAGAGGGCTAAGAGGGTTGGAAGCAGCATTATAGTATGAAGTTTTATATTTCAAAAAGCATTTAATTTGAAACAAATGTCTAATTTATAATTGACCCTGCTCTCCAGTTTTCCCAGAATAACTTACTGAAGAAACTGTTTTTTCTTCCTTGTGTATTTTTGCTTCCTTTTTCATAGATTGACTATAGACATGGGTGGTTATTTCTGAGTTCCCTATTTTGCCCATTGATCTATGTGTTTGCTTTTGTATCAGTACTATGCTGTTTTGATGACTATAGCTTTGTAGTATAACCTGAAGTCAGGAAATGTGTACCCCCAACTTTGCTCTTTTTTCTCAATTGCTTTGACTCTTCAGGGTCTTTTGCAGTTCCATATGAATTTTTGCATTATCTGTTTTAGTTCTGTGAAAAAAATCATGGACATTTTTATAGATTGAATATGCAGATTGCTTTGAGAATATGAATATTATAACAATATTAATTTTTTAAGTCCAAGAACAATGAGTAGAACATTTCCTTATTCCATATTAAAAATAAGCTCAAAATGGATTAAAGATCTAAATTTAAGACTTGAAGCCATAAAACCATAGAGGAAAACACAGGCAGAACATACTTTAACATAAATTATAGCAATATTTTCTGGCGATATGTTTCCTAAGCCAAAAGAAATAAAAACAAAGACAGACAAATGGCGCTTAATTAAGCTTAAAAACTTTTGCACAGTAAAGGAAACCATCAACTCGGTGAAAAGACAGCCTACTGAATGGATGAAAATATTGGTAAATGAAATGACAGATAATGGGTTAATATTCGAAATATGTAAAACAGCTTATACAATTAATATTTTTTTAAAAACAACAACACAATTTTTTAAAAATGGGCAGAGACCAAAATACACATTTTTCCAAAGAAGATATAAAGAGACTTATAGGCCCATGAAAAGATGCTTGACTTTGCCGATTATTAGAGAAATGCAAATAAAAATCACCTTACACCTGTCAGAATGGCTGACATAAAATGTCTGCAAATAACAAATGCTGGTGAGGATGTGGAAAAAAAGGGAACACTTGTGCACTGCTGGTGGGAATGTAAATTGTTACAGTTGCTGTGGAAAAGAGTTTACAAGGAGTAAAGTTTACAACTTTACAAGGAGTTCCTTGTAAAGCTAAAAAGGAAATACCATATAATCCAGAAATTCCACTGCTAGTATATATTTGGAGAAAATGAAAACATTAATTTGAAAAGTTATATGTACTTCAGTACTCCTAGCAGCACTACTTATAATATTCAAGATATGGAAGGAAACCATGTATTCATCAATAGATGAATGAATAAAGGAGATGTGAGGAATATATCACACACAGAGAGATGGGAATATTACTCAGACATAAAAATGAATGAAATTCTGCACATTCGCAATACTGTAGATGGACCAAGAGGGGTACTCCGCTTAGTGAAATAAGTCAGATAGAGAAAAACAGATTCTATATGTTATCACTTATATGTAGAATCTAAAAGATGAAACAGAAACAAATTTACAAACATAGAAAATAAATGGGTACCTATGGGGCAGAGAAAGGTAGAAAGGTAGAGGACACGAAAGAGACATGGGATTAAGAAATACAAACTACTATGTATAAAATAGATAAACAACAAAGATATGTTGTATAGCACAGAGAGCTATAGTCATGATTTTGTATAATTTTAAAGTAAATATAACCTATAAAATATTTGCAATATTTTGTGAATATTTTTGTAATATTTTATAAATATTTTTATAATATTTTGTAAAATATTCTTCAAAAACCAACATAATTGTAAAGTGAATATATTTCAATTAAAAAGTTTAAAAAATGCATTTTGGTGGTTTTTTAGATTTTTCATTAATGAGGAGATAATATTGCCATAAAAAAAAAGGCTTTTTTCCCTCTTAGAGAATATGCTTAGTAATTTTAAATACCCAGATAATTCTCTGATCAATCTGTATTTTTGAATATACTAGCAGTGTGTTGTCTTTCAGGTTAGTATCTCTTATTATTTTTCAGTTTATATATGACCATTTTCTGTCAGTTTTCCTTTAATAGAGATTTCCCAGATACACTCTCTTGGTAGGAAATTACAATTTTATCTGAGAAATAAAAAGTCTAATTAAAAATATGTCTTCTTATGCCTCTCCTTCGATTTCTGTTCCTTTCTGTCTCTTTCAAACACACACATACACACACACACACATACAGGGTTGAAGGAAAGAAGCAGAGAGAAGGAAGCAGGACATAAACTGAGGCTAAGTGAGAGAGAGGGAGGGAGAAGGAGGAAGGTGAGGAGAGGTTACTGTGAACTCACTAAATGTCATGTATATGCAATTATTTTGAAAATCCCAAGATCTGCTCTGCTCTGTTAAGTGTATGAGAGAAAACACTTCAAACTGGAAAGGCTTGAAATCAAGCCCAGCTACTTACTAGTTATCTTGTCTTAGGTTTATAAATTATGGATATAGTAGTAATTACCTCATATGTGGGGCTTCCCTGGTGGCACTAGTGATAAAGAACATGCCCGTCAATGCAAGAAACATAAGAGCTGCAAGTTTATGTCCGGGTCCAGAAAATCCCTTGGAAAAGGGAATGGCAGCCCACTCTAGCATTCTTGCCTAGAAAATCCCATGGACAGAGGAGCCTGGCAGGCTATAGTCCATAGGATCGCAAAGACTAAAGCGACTTAGCATGCACGCACACACCTCATAGGTAGAGTTCTTAGTAGTACTAATTGAGTTCATTAAAACTTTTACTATCATATTTGGCCCAATAAAAGTCTCAATAATTATATGCTCATATTAAGACACTGTTACTCCCTGAAGGAATTAATAGACTAAGGAAGGGCAGACAAGTGAACAAAAATTACTAGTACAATGTGTCAAAAGCTATATTAGACTTATACCTGTGATGCTGTAAAACTCAGATAATGATGGTCTGTCTCAACCATGCAAATAGTCCAGGGGAGGCTGACAGAAGCTTCTACATACAAGCTGATTTTTACAGAATGGCAGTGTGAAGCACTTCATGTTCTGTTCCAGAAGTTGCAAGTGATTTAAATATAACAACATACCATGATTTTTGAAGTTGGTCCCAAAGCAGAAATGTATTTTATACTCCTTGAAGGAGATAAGCCCTGTGATTTCTTTGGAGGGAATGATTTTAAAGCTGAAACTCCAGTTCTTTGGCCACCTCATGTGAAGAGTTCTCTCATTGGAAAAGAGTCTGATGCTGGGAAGGATTGGGGGCAGGAGGAAAAGGGGATGACAGAGGATGAGATGGCTGGATGGCATCACTGACTCGATGGACGTGAGTCTGAGTGAACTCTGGGAGTTGGTGATGGACAGGGAGGCCTGGTGTGCTGTGATTCATGGGATCGCAAAGAGTCGGACATGACTGAGTGACTGAACTGAACTGAACTAAAAAGGCTATTTCAAATCCTGAAAGATGATGCTGTGAAAGTGCTGCACTCAATATGCCAGCAAATTTGGAAAACTCAGCAGTGGCCACAGGACTGGAAAAGGTCAGTTTTCATTCCAATTCCAAAGAAAGACAATGCCAAAGAATGCTCAAACTACTGCACAATTGCACTCATCTCACACGCTAGTAAAGTCATGCTCAAAATTCTCCAAGCCAGGCTTCAGCAATATGTGAACC
>SJYX01020481.1:677564-697045 GCA_006410675.1 Oreotragus oreotragus | reverse complement strand
TCATTCCAATCCCAAAGAAAGGCAATGCCAAAGAATGCTCAAACTACCGCACAATTGCACTCATCTCACACACTAGTAAAGCAGTGCTCAAAATTCTCCAAGCCAGACTTCAGCAATATGTGAACTGTGAACTCCCTGATGTTCAAGCTGGTTTTAGAACAGGCAGAGGAACCAGAGATCAAATTGCCAACATCCGCTGGATCATGGAAAAAGCAAGAGAGTTCCAGAAAAACATCTATTTCTGCTTTATTGACTATGCCAAAGCCTTTGACCGTGTGAATCACAATAAACTGTGGAAAATTCTGAAAGAGATGGGAATACCAGACCACCTGACCTGCCTCTTGAGAAACCTATATGCAGGTCAGAAAGAACAGTTAGAACTGGACATGGAATGACAGACTGGTTCCAAATAGGAAAAGGAATATGTCAAGGCTGTATATTGTCACCCTGCTTATTTAACTTTTATGCAGAGTACCTCATGAGAAATGCTGGGCTGGAGGAAGCATAAGCTGGAATCAAGATTGCCGGGAGAAATATCAATAGCCTCAGATATGCAGATGACACCACACTTAATGGTAGAAAGTGAGGAGGAACTAAAAAGCCTCTTGATGAAAGTGAAAGAGGAGAGTGAAAAAGTTGGCTTAAAGTTCAACATTCAGAAAATGAAGATCATGGCATCCAATCCCATCACTTCATTGAAAATAGATGCGGAAACAGTGGAAACAGTGTCAGATTTTATTTTGGGGGGCTCCAAAATCACTGCAGATGGTGGTTTGCAGCCATGTAATCAAAAGACACTTACTCCTTGGAAGAAAAGTTATGACCAACCTAGATAGCACTTTGAAAAGCAGAGACATTACTTTGCCAGCAAAGGTCCATCTAGTCAAGGCTATGGTTTTTCCAGTGGTCATGTATGGATGTGAGAGTTGGATTGTGAAGAAAGCTGAGCACTGGAGAATTGATGTTTTTGAACTGTGGTGTTGGAGAAGACACTTGAGAGTCCCTTGGACTGCAAGGAGATCCAACCAGTCCATTCTAAAGGAGATCAGCCCTGAGATTTCTTGGGAAGGAATGATGCTAAAGCTGAAACTCCAGTACTTTGGCCACCTCATGCAAAGAGTTGACTCATTGGAAAAGACTCTGATGCTGGGAGGGATTGGGGGCAGGAGGAGAAGGGGACGACCGAGGATGAGATGGCTGGATGGCATCACCGACTCGATGGACATGAGTCTGAGTGAACTTCGGGAGATGGTGATGGACAGGGAGGCCTGGTGTGCTGCAACTCATGAGTCTCAAAGAGTCAGACACGCTTGAGTAATTGAACTGAACTGAACTGAAAAGTCTACCCAGGTTTTATTCCCTGGATTGCAGAAGATCCCCTGGAGAAGGGCATAGCAAGGAACGCCAGTATTCTTGCCTAGAGAATTCCATGGCTAGCAGAGCCTGGCAGGTACAGTCCATGGGTCACAAAGAATCTGGCACAACTGAGTGACTTTCACTCTCACAAAAAAGTCTGGAAATATAATTGGAAAACACAAAATTCTTTTTGGAGTTGGTGATGGACAAGGAGGCCTGGCATGCTGCGATTCATTAGGTTGCAAAGAGTCGAACACGACTGAGCAACTGAACTACTGAACTGAACTGAACTGAACTTGGGAATGGTAGGAAAGAGCAGGGTGATGGATTCTCCAGTCTCTGGTATAAGAAGCTCTGTCTTGAGATGTGTGACCATGGCTTTCAGAATACTTGGGGCCCAAGCTTTGGTTTTGTTTTTTGTCTGTTTGTTTTTTGGCTGCTCGACACAGCATGTGGGATCTAAGCTCCCTGCTTAGGGATTGAACCCGCGCCCCCCTGCTGTGGAAGCACAGAATCTTAACTGCTGGACTGCAATGGATGTCCCAGGATCTAAGTGTTTGGATAAGTGTGTGCTCACAACGTGCTGAGGCATCACGTGGCCTTGGACTAAGAGAGCCAGTGCCTGGGAAGGGAGAAGGCAGTGGGTCAGTGGGACTCTGTGGGTGCTGGCCTGGAGGGCGGCTGGTGGCTGGAGAGCCCATGACATAGGACCTCCAGGTCACAGTCAGGGTACTGGAGTTAATAAGGTCCAGTAGTAGCCTGAGGGTTCAATAGGGAGGGTAGAAAGTGAACTCGTGCTGGAAATTGCAGCTTTGGTGTATGGATCTGGGATACAAACTTCTTTGGGAATAAAGCCATAAAGCACATTCCTGTTTAACCTCAGATAAATTTTTCAGAGCTTTCTGGAGTGAACTTCTTATTTTAAAAAATAAATAGCATTATTTATTCATTTATTCATAAGGTTCAGAAATCAATAAAGGACAAAAGAATTTTCCTTGTAAAGTCTCTCCCTGTCTGCCAACTTCCTGCAGTTCCACTCATTCATGAAGCCATTATTAGTTTCTTATGTATCTGTCCTTCCAGGGACCCTTTGTGTGTGTACATAAGACATATTCTTTGTTACTGAGAAAACTTCCTACAGAACAAAAATTACATTAGAAATGAATTGCGCTACATATATATTATGTTGGATCTTTCAACAGGTGTTACCTCTGAACCTGATTGCTTCTCAGTATAAAGATTTTATTACTTAATATACTATACGAAGGCCTTCCCAGGTGGCACTAGTGGGAAAAAACTTGCCTGCCAGTGCGTCCGATCCCTGGGTCAGGAAGGTCCCCTGGAGGAGGGCATGGCAGCCCACTCCGGTGTCCTTGCCTGGGGAATCCCACGGACAGAGGAGCCTGGCGGGCTGCAGTCCGTGGGGTCCCAAAGAGTCAGAGATGATGGAAGTGACTTAGCATGCATACACATACTATAGGAAAAGTATTTTGTGCCAACATAAGCCTTTGCTCTCCAGTGAAATAATGTAAGAAAACAACGTTTATAAAAAGAGATAACACCTGTCCCAGCCCTGAGGATGCTTGAGTTTAGCATCAGCGTTATGGTTAAGTGGAGACACAAATCCTTTATCCTTTATCCTGGCTTTGATTGTTATTGTTCAGTTTCTCAGTCATGTCCGACTCTCTGCGACCCCACGGACTGCAGTGCACCAGGCCTCCCTGTCCCTCACCATCTCCTGGAGTTCTCCCAAGTTCATGTCCATTGAGTCGGTGAAGCCATTCAGCCTAAAGCCTCAGCTTTAGTAACGACAGAATTGATGGAGTAATACTTTTTATCCAGCCTCAGAAGAGGAGAAGCCGTGCTCTGTTGAAGGCACGCGTAATATGCGTGAAGTTACTGGAGAAACGTCCACATGCTACATTCATTACTGTAGGAACTATAGCTGTTATCAGAGAATTCGTTTGGTAGAAGGAAGATGAGTAGATGAGAAATGGAACATAACAGCCCTTTCCTCTGCCTGCAAAGCTCCCCACAGGTCCCTAAACCTATTTCTCCGGCTTGCCTGTTTGTCGATGGCCAAGTAAATATTATTTCCATTAACTAAAAAGAAAAAAAAGAGTGTTTGCAATACATCATTTCCTTGGCACTTTGCCCAGGGCTCTTTTATGCGGATGTAGAAAGCGTTCCCTGGCGGGCACCAAGTAATACGCCTTTGTTGGCCCTGCAGAGACGCCTGCAGCCGCCCAGCCCCGGCCCTCTGGTCAGGTCCAGCTGGGGAGAGACCTTCGCTCCCCCTCTGGATGGTCCTCAGCAGCTGCTCTCTTAGAGGCATCCGCTGCCCCTGGCAAGGCTCGTTGGTTTTTTTTTGTTTTTTTTTTTAGAGCAACAATTCTAAGACTTTTTCAAGGAGGATTGACCCAGAACTTGGTCAAAAAACATCACTGGGCAAACGTGAAGGAGTCATTTACCCTGTTACTAGTTTGAGGCTGACGTAGGTAACTGTCTACAGGTCAGACGGGTTAGGGTCCCCCTGCCAGAGTGAGGGGGGCCCTGTGGAGCCTGTGTCTCACCACCCCCCACCCCACCCCTCTCCTGCCCCTCCAGTCTCAACCTCAGCGTTCATGTGAGGGAGAGGAACACGGACTTAAAAGAAACCAGGCTGTGGGACTTCCCTGGTGGTCCAGTGGCTAAGACTCCACGCTCCTGATGCGGGGGGCCCGGGGTTCCATCCCTGGTCCGGGAACTAGATCCCACGTGCTGCAATGAAGACCCAGCGCCGCCCAATAAATAAATATTTAAACAGAAGAAAGAAATCAGGTTGTGGACTTCGAGTAAGACCAGGACAGCAGCCAGGGGACCGCTGGGACTGTTCACTGACCCACAGCGGCTGCTCCCACGGATGGTGAAACCACAGTGACCCACAGCGGCTGGTCCCATGGATGGTGAAACCATCCGTGTGGAGAGGAGCCACCCACACCCAGGTTTGCTTGAATGATCGACTTTTCCAGCCCAACCAGGCAGGTGAACGAGCCGCTTGTGGTTATTTATGGCTCCTGATGATCTCATAACACTCTGCCCAGATGGCTAGTGTTAGAAACCGAGTTTTTTTCTTACTGGCTATGTGACTGACTGGGTAACACCCTGACCTTTCTGGGTCTCAAGTTTTTCTTCTTCTAATCAATATAAAGTGCAGATATCTGCCTTTTTCGGTTATGTTAGAAATTCAATGTCTTAACACAGGTAAAACTTTCAGAACAGTGCCTGGCATATTGGACATACCGAGTGAACCCATGCATGCATGAATAAATAAATATTATTTTATTATGTTTTGGAGTCAGCTAACATTGATGAACGTCTTCTGTGTGCCAGGCTTTGTGCAGTCTTTACATAATACTTTATTCCTCACAATGATCTCATGAACTTAATTTTCTTATATAAGTGAAGCAAATGAGAATCAGGAGATCAAAGAACTGGCCTGAAGTCAAACAGTGAATAAGTGGCAGAGGGAAGGTTTTAATTTGTCTTTCTGACTCCATATTCCATGCTTCCAGAATACGATTTTATGGGCAGTCTCTACATCCACAGTGAAACGCCAGCAGCGTCTCAGGATGTGAGTCTCCACCTCCATATTTGTAATGGGACGGGCTTCCCAGGTCCTTGAGTGGTGAAGAACCCACCTGCCAGTTCAGGAGACGTAAGAGACACAGGTTCGATCCCTGGGTCGGGAAGATGCCCTGGTGGAGGAAATGGAAACCCACTCCAGAGTTCTTGCCTGGAGAATCCCATGGACAGGGAAGCCTGGTGGGCTACGGTCCGTGGGGTCGCACACGAGTCAGACACGACTGAAACGACTTGGCGCACATGTGCACAGTGGGATCGAGTCAAGCAGTTCTGAGGATGAAAAGGCTCTGAGATAGCTCTACAGTTAGAGGACGTGCTGCTTGCTAAAGCCGGGAGAGTCAGTGCATTCTCCCACGTCAATTGCAGAAGACATTTTGGGGGCAGCCTTTGGTAAAAAGGCCTTCATGGGCCAGCATTTCCCCACTGAGGGTTTTCCTCCAGCATCTGGAAGGTCCTACAAGGATGGGACCAAACAGGTGGAGGAGGGGCTGGTGGTCAGGGAAGGGCCAGGCAGGAGGACCAATGCAACGACCCAGGCAAATCTGAAGGGAACAGGGAGCCGGAAGTTGGCGTCAACACTTGTCAGGAACAAGGAGCCCAGTGGGAAGGGTCCCTGTGGAAACGGGAGTTGAGGGCCGTGATTCTGAGCAGATTGACAGAGGTTGGGCCTGGGACAGGGACCAGGGAATACTCCCAGTGACTCCTAGCAAAGGAGCACACACGTGCGCACACACAGAGCTTATATATATATGTAGTTTGTGTGTGTTAGTCACTCAGTCGTGTCCAGCTCTTTGCAGTCACATGGACCACAGCCCCTCCAGGCTACTCTGCCCATGGGATTTTCCAGGCAAGAATTCTGGAGTGGGTTGCGATTTCCTTCTCCAGCAGATCTTCCTGACCCAGGAATGGAGCCCAGGTCTCCTGCACTGTAGGCAGATTCTTTACTGTCCGAGCCACCAGGAAAGCCCCCTATGTATAGTTTATATACACCTAAAACCATTGAAAACAATGGCTCTGAATTTCTGGAGAGAAATTGCCCAGAGGGATGAGAGATTCTAAGAGTTACTTTAGCCTCTGCCAGCTTCTTGCAGCATTTTTGATTAGACAAGGCCATCACAGTTTATTAAAAATAAACAAAATCAAGTTGGGCTAGAAATAGACAAAACCTTGGTTCATTCGTCTTGCCCCGTCTTCTTCCTGTGACATCTCCATTTCATGCGGTTGTCTGGCCAAAACAGTTTCTATTTTTAAAGCAGCAGAGGATGCTTTGGGGCTTGGGTTAGAGAGGCCAGCACGGGTGTGCTTGGGGTACAGTGTCTGGCTTTGGGCCACTGTCCTTGCTCAGCTTCTGCCACCTCGGGGTAAACAGGCCACGCGAGTGCAAGGCACCAGGTATGGGGTGGAGGCGAGTTCTTTCAAGCCTGACATCCTAGAGAAATTATTTGGGAAGTCTATTAAAAAGAGTCTGGTCTGAAAGTGAAACATCTCTCTTCTACTTTTTGATCCCAACCCTTTAAATTTTTTAAAAAACTGTATTTAGACGCAGAAAAAAACAATTAACTGAGGCAAGATGGTTTTAGTTTGGAAAAAGCCTGGTTAAGAGGGGTTGGGAGTGGGGTTAGGGTGTAAGACTAAAAGCTTCCAAATGCCTAGAGTTTAGTAGTTATGAAAGTAAGACGTCAAACTTAATCTTCTTCTCCCAGCAATTACTCCAGCACAAAGCCATCTCCGGGGCCCACGCCCCTTCCCCAGCTCCACTGGCTCCATACACAGTGCTGACCCAAAAGACTGAGCCTGTGGGTGGCGTGGAATTCATGAGGACCCTTGCATGTCTCAGCGATCACCTTTCAACTTGATCATACATCTCTGTTTATAACCTTACTTCAAAAACAACTTGGAGTGGCCATACTTCTTCCCTTTGACTTCCTGCAGCCAAGCCTGAATGTGGTCATACCCATCATGTCAGGAATACTCGGCACCCATCTGAGCCCTTATTAGGATCCAGGTTCTGGGTCATCTAGATTCCAACTCCAGAAACCTGTCCTTTATTCCCTAGTGCACACGCTGTGTTCACACTCAGCTTTGCAGTTACCACTAACACACTCCAGCCTGTCCACAGCCACGTTCTCTCCATTCCTAAAACTCCGTTCAGGGCCTCTGCTGTGCTACGCTGAGTCACTTCTGTCGTGTCCAACTTTTTATGACTCTGTGGACTGCACCCTTCCAGGTTCCTCGGTCCGTGGGATTCCCCAGGCAAGAATACTGGAGTGGGTTGCCATGCCCTCCTCCAGGGGATCTTCCCAACCCAGGGATCAAACCCACAGCTCCTGCACCTCCTGCACTGCAGGTAGATTCTTTACCACTGAGCCACCAGGGAAGCCAGCTCAACCCCTCAGCTCAGTTCAGTTCAGTCGCTCAGTCGTGTCTGACTCTTTGCGACCCCATGAGCTGTAGCACACCAGGCCTCCCTGTCTAACACTAACTCCCGGAGCCCACCCAAACTCATGTCCATTGAGTCAGTGATGCCATCCAACCATCTCATCCTCTGTCGTCCCATTCTCTTCCTGCCCCCAATCTTTCCCAGCATCAGGGTCTTTTCCAATGAGTCAGCTCTTCACATGAGGTGGCCAAAGTATTGGAGTTTCAGCTTCAACATCAGACCTTCCAATGAACACCCAAGACTGATCTCCTTTAGGATGGACTGGTTGGATCTCCTTGCAGTCCAAGGGACTCTCAAGAGTCTTCTCCAACACCACAGTTCAAAAGCATCAATTCTTTGGCGCTTAGCTTTCTTTATAGTCCAACTCTCACATCCACACATGACTACTGGAAAAACAATAGCCTTGACTAGATGGACCTTTGTTGGCAAAGTAACGTCTCTGCTTTTTAATATGCTATCTAGATTGGTCATAACTTTCCTTCCAAGGAGTAACTGTCTTTTAATCTCATGGCTGCAATCACCATCTGCAGTGATTTTGGAGCCCCCCAAAATAGTCTCTCACTATTTCCACTGTTTCCCTGTCTCATCCCAAATGTCTTTCTTGACCCTTCAGTTGACACATAGCCTTCCTTTTCTAACTCCCTGATGTATTGTCTGCATCACGTGACTTGCTTTATCAGAATTATATACTGATATAATTATGTGTGTGTAGGCTTTCCTGGTGGCTCAGTAGTAAAGAATCCACCTGTCAAGTAGGAGACACGAGTTCCATCTCAGTTGTAAAGATCCCCTGGAGGAGGAAGTGGCAACTTAATACAGTGTCTTTGCCTGTGAAATCCCATGGACAAAGGAGCCTGGCATGCTACAGTCCATGGGGTCACAAAAAGAGTCAGACACAGCAGCTAAACAACAACAGTATATTAATAATACACACGTATAAAGCATGTGCATACATACAGACATTTATAAATATATAGTCTGAATATAATACTGTTTTATCTGCTGAAGGTTTTATGTGTGTATTTAGTCTCCAGAAGCCTCTGTTCTGGGATGAGTGGGTCTCCACTCAGGCCTTTCTGTTGCTGTGTGTCTCCCCATGGGGTCAGGAGCCCCAGGGCCAGATGGACGCACCTCTGCCTTCTTATAGACCGTGCTCAGGACCTGGAATTCCTTATCCAAGTAACCTTGAACCCACTTTCAGAGGCTGAGCAGGCTCTTCTCCACGCTCAGGAGTGTCACTGTGGAACCAGGGGGGCCAGGGTAGCTCTGGGGGAGGGTGGGAGCTGTCTCTTATACACATCTAGATGTGTATAAGAGACAGTGGAAACCCACTCCAGAGTTCTTGCCTGGAGAATCCCAGGGACAGGGGAGCCTGGTGGGCTGCCATCTCTGGGGTCGCAGAGTCGGACACGATTGAAGCAACTTAGCAGTAGCAGCAGCTACCCAATCCTGCTTTCCTCACCCTCCTTTAGCAGTTATTAATCGAAAGACACTGGAACCTGAACTCAGTGTGATGTAGGAGGGAAAGTAAGTGGAAGGAACATTACACAAAAGTAACAGGAACTACCTTGATGCAACACCTAGCAAATAACAGAAACATCTCAGTTAAATTCAAGGATGATTATGTTGAAAGACCTAATGTACACTGGGCATATTAGTTAGGGTAAGTGATACATACTTCCTGCTAGAACCTGTAAACCTCTACATGCTCAGTCACTTCACTCGTATCCGACTCTTTGTGATCCGTAGACTGTAGTCCACTAGGCACCTCTGTCCATGGGACCTTCCAGGCAAAGATACTGGGGTGGGTTGCCACTTCCTCCTCCAGGGAATCTTCCCCACCCAGAGACAGAACATGTGTGAGCAGGCAGGGCTAACGTTTGCTGAATGACCCAATGAGTGAATACACAAAGGGCCTAGAACCAGGCATGGTATATCATTGACACTCGGTACAGGTTCTGAGTGAATCCCATAGGTTCTACCTCCAAAAGGCATTCTTGGTCTGCTTGTGTTTCTCCATCTTCACCAANGGGACTCTCAAGAGTCTTCTCCAACACCACAGTTCAAAAGCATCAATTCTTTGGCGCTTAGCTTTCTTTATAGTCCAACTCTCACATCCACACATGACTACTGGAAAAACAATAGCCTTGACTAGATGGACCTTTGTTGGCAAAGTAACGTCTCTGCTTTTTAATATGCTATCTAGATTGGTCATAACTTTCCTTCCAAGGAGTAACTGTCTTTTAATCTCATGGCTGCAATCACCATCTGCAGTGATTTTGGAGCCCCCCAAAATAGTCTCTCACTATTTCCACTGTTTCCCTGTCTCATCCCAAATGTCTTTCTTGACCCTTCAGTTGACACATAGCCTTCCTTTTCTAACTCCCTGATGTATTGTCTGCATCACGTGACTTGCTTTATCAGAATTATATACTGATATAATTATGTGTGTGTAGGCTTTCCTGGTGGCTCAGTAGTAAAGAATCCACCTGTCAAGTAGGAGACACGAGTTCCATCTCAGTTGTAAAGATCCCCTGGAGGAGGAAGTGGCAACTTGATACAGTGTCTTTGCCTGTGAAATCCCATGGACAAAGGAGCCTGGCATGCTACAGTCCATGGGGTCACAAAAAGAGTCAGACACAGCAGCTAAACAACAACAGTATATTAATAATACACACGTATAAAGCATGCGCATACATACAGACATTTATAAATATATAGTCTGAATATAATACTGTTTTATCTGCTGAAGGTTTTATGTGTGTATTTAGTCTCCAGAAGCCTCTGTTCTGGGATGAGTGGGTCTCCACTCAGGCCTTTCTGTTGCTGTGTGTCTCCCCATGGGGTCAGGAGCCCCAGGGCCAGATGGACGCACCTCTGCCTTCTTATAGACCGTGCTCAGGACCTGGAATTCCTTATCCAAGTAACCTTGAACCCACTTTCAGAGGCTGAGCAGGCTCTTCTCCACGCTCAGGAGTGTCACTGTGGAACCAGGGGGGCCAGGGTAGCTCTGGGGGAGGGTGGGAGGGTCAGTGGTACTTGGACATGTAGGTGGGCTGTCCCCACGCAAGGGACAAGGAACGGGGCCACGGGGTGGGGTAGGGAGGTAGGAAGGCCAGGCTGGGAGCTGGGCCAGGAATGCTCAGGAGTTGAAGCATCGTGAATCGGAACTCGGCCTTCCAGCTTCATGTGGAGGACGTTTGTCACGAAAAGAGGATGCTCCTTTTTCATTCGCATTTTTACTTTGATTCATAACGTTTGAATATTAGGTACAGGGCGAATGGGTCCCGTGTACTTATCTATGACACCACGGATGTCGGGGCTTTCCTCCACTAAGCCACACTTAGAAGCTCCTTCCAGCAGTGTTGAAAAATATTTTTATTTTATTTTTTTTTAATTGTGGTGCTTAGTTCTGACTTGGAGTATCTGGAAGGCAATATTTGAGATAATTGCAGAGGGAAACTTTGTCCTACCACGAAGCTTATCTTTCTACCAACTGAGGGTTTTTTCCTGTCTAGAGTATGTGTGGTGGGGAGATAAAATATACTATGTCTATTCAATGACTGTACTGAATACAGCAACTTCACAAATAATCATAAAAAATCATTTTGCTCAACATATATATAATATTTATACTTCAGCAAACACTGTTTTTTCCATCTCTGTTGCATTCACCTCTACTGACATATACTGATCCTATCCTTCCCCTCCTATTGTCATCTTTTACTGTTAGTTACACAGGAATCGTGACCAGGCCGAGTGAACAATACACAAGGTCCCTCTCAGATTCTAGTCCTGTGCTTGGAACAGTGAAAGAAATTTAATAAAACTTTAGATTTTTATGGCTTCCAACTGTTGGTACTATCATGGAGTGTCAGTTTCTTAAAGAGATTACCTTCCTATTTTTTTAAATGTAAGAACTTATTAACATATTAAAATAGTAAAAAAGAAAGGGCTTTTATTTATAATTAGCCAATTTCATTCTCATAAACCCTTAAAGGGAGACACTGTTATCTTCATTTTATAAAAGAGAAAATTTAGGCTCTGAGAAGTTGGGTGATTTGCCCAAGGTCACACAGCTATGAGTCAAGAGTGAAAGTCATCTGACTTTGAGTGCAGGCCTCTTTGCATGTACCTGACATCTCCCAGGCACCCAGGATTGCAATCTTATAAACAAGCACAAACGTGTCAGAGAAAGATAAATTTCCTGCGGGGTGGTTAGGTTCATAAAGAAATAGGAAGCTCCAAACCTTGAAAGACTTCAGTTCTTCAAATGTATTCAAGACTTTCCCACCAAACGTGGGTTTAATTGAAGATTAGATTTAAAAGGAATAATATATATATGTATAGTATATTATGTGAATATTATTCAATTTCCTTATAGGCCTGCTTTAAAAAATCAGATTTGAGGTATAATTTACATAAAATAAAATTCACACATTTAAGTGTACCGTTAGATGAGTTGGACAAATAGGTTCAGTCGTGAAGGCATCCCACATAATAATGAAGGTTCATCTACCTGGCATCTCTGATGCTGTTTTGAAGTCAGCCCCTCCCCTGGCCCCTGGCAACCACAGATTCACTACAGCTCTCCTTTTCTAGAATGTCGTGTAAATGGAATTATACCAGATGTCGTCTTTCGCGTCTGGCTTCTTTTACTTTCTTTGGGCCCACTCTTCATTGTTTATACTTTTGCTCTTTGTCCTTGGGGCACATGACCTCTGCTTTACTCTCCTGAGGAATCGGAAAGCTCCTAGATGCCTTCTGATTTCTTATTGATGGGAAAATTCATTCTGAAGCTTCAGGGACCCCGGGCAAACCTCTACTCTGAATTTTCTCATGTACATTGATGGACTTTGTTGTCAGGCAGATTTACGGTTTGAACTGAAGCTTTTCCACTTTGCAACCATGGGATCTTGAGCAGGTTTAATCTCTCTGGGCTATGGTGTTTTCACTTCTAAAGTGGGGGTGATAATAATAGTATATACCGCAGAGGATTGTTTTGAGAACACAATGAGATTCCATGTGTAAACCACTTAGCACAATGTGGCACATCATAAGAATTAACACGTAACAACGAGCATTTAGACAGAGCCTTTACATCTGCTTTTTGTCTCATCAGAGGCCTCTGATGAGGTGAGGTTAAGGAAATGGCCCGTTTACAGTATTTCTCAAACCAAACGAATTTGCAGATTTTTCCATAACTGATCATGAGCCTTATCTGATGATGTTTTCAAGATACATGGTAACAACTTCAATAAATATTTATAAATGTTAGCAAATAAAATCATTTGAAGAGTGATAGTTCTGAGTCCATGAAGTGCACTGAGTTCAGAAGGAAAGGAAGAAGTAAATCACCAACTTGTTTCATGAACTTCAGGAATTCCTGAACTCTCAATAAGTCTCCTCCTTTCACTTTTTTGTAGACAGTTTTCTTTGTAAACTGAAGGGCCTGAAACGAACCAGCCCATGAATGGATCAACTTTATCACTTCAAGAGATAAATTTTTAAAAAACAAACCAGTTTCTTAAGAAGTCATATATTTATTGCAAATCTGTTTGTGCCTCTTGATAACTGGATTTCAACACCCACTCCTCGCATCTGACTCAGGTCAACTAATGCAGGTGTGCAGATCGCAATAAAGTAGAAGGCAGCTGTGCTTCCATAAATATTATCCATGAAGATTCTTGAGTCACGTTTCCTCAAGGCACGTGTCTGTGATCAGCACTTAAATTTACCCAGATTTTGACTTCTTACAATATTATGGATCTCTACATGCCCAAACCTGCTAGTGTTTTTATTTCATAATTATTGTCAACTGTGGGAGGGACTTTGATGTCAAAAATCTGGTCTTCCATTTTGCATGTCTCCGGAGGCTGATCCTGCCCTTCTTTCCTGTGTGATCTGACCTCCCATCAGGATGGAATTTTGAGATGATGAACTGGAATGCCTACGCTTATGATTTCCAAAGAAACCAATTAACCTTTGCAGTGATCTTGACCTTCATCAGAGCTTGCAAATGCTAATCCTTGGTGCATCTTCCTTTGATAAATTTAGCACACATCAATATCAGAAATAACAATTTCGGAGGTATTTGGAGAAGTAGCCAATGGAAGAACAAGGACCTTGTCCATTTCCCCTGTCACGTGTGGTCTGGATGAAGAAAGCGGAAGTTCACACCTGCTCCTGAGCAGAAAGCAGAGTCATCCTATGAGTTGGACTGTGAGCGCCAGAAGGGCAGTGTATCTGCAAGTCCCCACACCATGCCTGGCGCATAGTAGGCTCTCTATTCCATAAACATCGTTTTGATAAATACGTCTTCAGTGAGCATGCATGGAACAGTGAACTAATGTTTTATCTGTTGCTGTACTGGGCTTCTCCACTGGCTCAGCAGCATGGAATCTGCCTGCAGTGCAGGAGACACGGGTTCGATCCCTGGGTAGGAAAGATCCCCTGGAGAAGGAAGTGGCAACCTACTCCAGTGTTCTTACCTGAAGAATCCCATGGACAGAGGAGCCTGGAGGGCTACAGTCCATGGCGTTGCAAGAGTCAGACAGGACTTAGTGACTAAACCACCACCACGACGTTGCTGGACTGTAGTTAAAAAAAATATTGTGTAAGAGAGCATTTGGTTCAGGTTAAACCCAGCTCATTTCTTTATTGTAATGGAAGAAGCACTTCAGAGAAATTAAACAAAGAATTCTGATATTCAGGTTATTTTCTGGAAACCTTGGTTCTTGGCTGCAGGTTATTGAAGATGGCATATACTTTTGAGGAGAAGTGAGAAAGCAGAGTAAGGGGACGGAAGGTGTCTGCTGGAGTCCCCAGGGGTGAATGGGGTCTCCAGAACTGAGAGGATCTGATGGTCCTTGGGTCCTGGGAACTCTTGGGAGTGGTCCAGAAAGTTGGATGCCCCTGGTGGTGCTGGCTAAGTCAGCGCTATAATGACCATATGGTCAGTGTGTTCTGAGGCTGAGGTCATGGCCCTGCATCGACCCCTCCCTGCACCTGCATCTGACCTTGGACTGGACAGATTACCAGCCTCTGACTTATGTTTTACTGATATTTCTAAACTGCCTACCTACCACCTGTGCTACTAATTTCCTAAGGTTCTTAGTATTTTCCTATAAATGGACTCACTGGAAAGGACTTAAGTTTGTCCAAGAACCACTTAAACCATCTGCTTTATGAGTCACCCTTTGGGAAACACTGGCTTACTCCGCCTCAACCTGAAATACACCACCATTGCTGAAACTCCTTTCTCTCTAAGCAATATCTCTGATGTAGGATTCTTGTGTGTGTGTGTGTGTGTGTGTGTGTGTGTGTGTGTTCTTAGTATTTTCCTATAAATGGACTCACTGGAAAGGACTTAAGTTTGTCCAAGAACCACTTAAACCATCTGCTTTATGAGTCACCCTTTGGGAAACACTGGCTTACTCCGCCTCAACCTGAAATACACCACCATTGCTGAAACTCCTTTCTCTCTAAGCAATATCTCTGATGTAGGATTCTTGTGTGTGTGTGTGTGTGTGTGTGTGTGTGTGTGTGTAAATGTGTGTGTATGTTGCATATGATCTCATATGCTCTCGCTTCAGTTGTGTCCGACTCTGCGACCCCATAGACGGCAGCCCGCCAGGCTCCTCCGTCCATGGATTTTCCAGGCAAGAGTACTGGAGTGGGTCGCCATTTCCTTCTCCAATGATCTCATATGGAACTTGCCTAACACAATTATGGATTTTTTCTTTAAGATTCAGTGTCTTATGCTCATTTTAAAATACAATACCCCCATGCTCTAAACGCTATAATGTCAGTCTTTGCTTTTCATAGAGCCTATGATTTCTTAATTTTATGTACTGTCAAGGAAATAGATTTTATAACCTTAGAAAGATGTTTAACAAATCTCGTGAAAGATTGCTAAAACATAGGAAGTGTTATTTTGAATACAGAAAGTGCAGTTGATCCTTAGAGGAGGGTAAGAAACTCAGTATCCTTGTTCTCCTTGCCCCTGCCCTGTTATCTATTATAATTAGCTCTTTTACGTGATAGGAATCTTCCGTTCTATGGAGTTTCTCTTATGAGCTGGGTTTATTTAGGATAACAGCCGATGGTGTTGATGTTGGTTATCCTCAGGTTCTGAGGGGCATGTTCTTGAGGCAGGAATTCCAAATGGATCTGTGCTTTTCATCTGTGTTCTTTAGATTCAGACAGACACTGTCTGAGTGTTGATCCTTTATTTCTAAGCTTTATGAAATCAGAATGTTTCTATGTATCCATACATAGAAACCCTAACGATTCTAGATTTTCTGTTCTCAGATCCCTCAGAATAAAGCTGTCAATTCTTACTACCTGTTAACTTTATTTTCTCTTGACACTCTGTGGTGACTCTTGAACCATTGAAGGGCTTTGATTCTAAGGCACATTTTTACACAAAATTGAGAGTTTGATGTTTTATTATTTTGTTCTCTACTGAAAGGGATATTCTAACAATTGGTCCCCTGGGCTTAGATTTTAGTTTGACTAACTATCCTTGGTTTCAACTTCATTCTTTCAGTAGGTATTTATTGAGCACCTGCTGTGTACCAGACATAGTGTTACATAGTAGACGTGCAGCATATTTCCTTCAAAGACCAGATGGAAGACTAGCCAGCCCACCTGAACTTCACTAGATTTCATTCAAAGACCATTGTGTTTTTTCATTTGTTTGCTTTACTTTGGTTTTGAACAGTTGTTGACCCACATATTTGCCATTTACTTCTGGTGGCCAACATGTTCTTTTCAATTCTGGCTCTGAAAAGAACCTTCCTTATTAGATGATAGTTGTTGTTCCAAACTTTATGCTTATCTCAAGGGTTTTAAGTATGGGATGGATAACTTAGGTTGAGAGTTGTGAACAGTAGGAAAAATGTCATTTGCTTTGCAAAGTCCTCAAGACCACAGATTCCTTGTTGCTAGCTGTATCTGGCTTTCACTTCCAAGATTCCCTCCTAGTGCAAGATAGTTACTTCGGCTCCAGTCATCACGTCTGCATTTTAGCCACCCAAAAGGTGAAGGGTCAAAGAAGTAAGATTAAAATGTAGGCATCAGCCATTTTCCCTGCCACATTCTCAATCTTTGCTACTTGTGAATGTACTTTTCTTTTAATATCAAAGTCATCTCTCTAAATACTATAACAGGTCACACTCTTTAACTCTAGAAGATCCTTGGATATGAAATATGTTTACCCAAAGATGAAAGAAAAATGCAACATAATATTATTAAAATTTTAAATGTTTCTAATATATTTTTAAACACAAGCTAACAAAACTAAAAGTAAGTACTAGAAATGACTGCTCCCATTTTTCTTCCAGCATATTAAAATGTCTCCAAAAGTTTTGATAGTTTTCTCCATATTATTCAGAGTTATTTAATGGCAACTGCAGGCCAAGCTGGTGTTTTCTTTTGCTAATGCTATATTTGATACTGACATCAGGTTTAAATGCTCTCTAAACCACAGCATAAGCACAATATTGATTTCAGTCGGATCAGAAAACATCCTTTCGTGAGTGTCTTTGACAGTCCTGGAAACAAGGCCGTTGGGCTGAAAACAACCTTCAGTTTAGGTGTTACCCATTTTAACAATCTCATTTATCACAAATTGAAGAGCTTTGCCCAGGCCGTCTTTCTTACTACACGTCTATTGCCTAATGTTTCCTGGGAGACGATGCCAGGCCACTCTTGAAAGGCAGCAGAAAGCTTTTAGAAGCGAAGTGAGCTGGATATTCACCACAGTATCACTTTCTTCCGAAGTTCTCGAAGGATTTCACAGTCTGAACTGGCAGGTTGCAGGAGGGCCACAGGAGTTCTGATGCCCCTCGATGCAGACAGTGTTGATCTTTCTGAAGCTGCACTGTCTACGCGGGCGGCGAAGGTGTGCCAGAGACGTTGTAGGCAGAGCAGGGTGACCCGTGCCTATGTCTAAGGGGAGGATTACTCAGGAACAAAAAGGGACGAAGGCAAGGAAGAAGGCATCTGGGCCTCGGGGGGTTGTGGGGGTGAGAGAGGCTCATGTTGAGCTGTCGTCCCCTTTTATCACCGCCCTGCACCCCTAAATGAAGCAGGAGAATCACGTGGAATCCCCACGAAGCTTCTTGTAGAGACTAGTCTTCCTCAAGGGCTGCTTCTCAGTCCAGAGGCCCCCGTGACGCTGGCTCTTGTTTGTTTTTGTTCTGTTTTTTCAGCAGGTAGGATAGTGGGGTCCTGGGCAGGGGACCCTGCCCCATGGCTGCCCCGCTGGCCGGCTGCGCTCATCTTCAGGACTTGGGCCACATACCGACCATTGTGATTTTCTTCGTGAGGAACAGAATGTAATCTTTCTTATAGTCAGCTGGGGATACAAGCGGCTCTTGTTAGAAGGAAAATGACTGTGGAACACAGCCTTTTCGCTCAGATAAAGCAGTTAGTTTTAGATGGGTAATCAGAGAAACATGCTGGCCCGTTGTGCGTCTGAGCAGAGCTCTCCCTGGCGCTTAGCTCAGTGTCAGATGACATTCTTTGATAGCTACTGGGTACCAGTCCCCATCCCCTTAATCTGACTCTGGGAGGAAGGTGGGGGAGGGCTGAGAAGAGAATTAACTGCAGGCCTGAGAGAAGAAACAGAGGAAATGGTCTTGCTGTCTTGGCTATGCCTGGGTTTCATGAGGGCTCACTGATGTTTGCAGATTGCTGCCGCTGTTGTGAAATCACATTCTCTTCTGCTTCAGGAGGAGGCCTGCTGCTGCTGGCAGGCAGCTTTTCCTGCTTTCTGCGTCCCGAGGAAGCCTTGCAGGCCTGTAGCCCTAGATTCTGAATGGAGATGCCGGGTTAGGGCTCGAGCAAAGACCGGTCCTCTTGTGTGTTGATGCTGGTAGACTTTTGAGTTTGCAGTCTATCTCGAGGGCCTAAAAGTACTCTCTCGATATTCTCAGTTGATTCGCTTTAATACAGGGGCCGTTTTTGCAGTTTGTGGTCCAGGCGGCCCTCTGCTTGTATCGTTGTATTTGAAAGCCCTGGGTGGGGCAGTGAGACCTGGCCAGAGGCCTGGGCTCTCTGAGTTGGTGCTGGGTAACTGTGGGTGAGTCCCCTAACCCATGGAAGTTGGTTTCTGCAAAGTGGGAAGGATGACGGGTGCCCAGTGCAGCACCTGGCGTTGCTAGGGGCATGCCATGACGTAACTTGTCTGAGAGCACTTTTGAAATCGTCAAGAATTAAAGAGAGGGAAAGCATGGTCATCCCCACCTCGACCATATGCGCTTCTTTGGAGTGCAGGCATGGAGAGAGGAAGGAACGGATCCAGTCATCCTGCCCTTTAATCACTTGTAGAAATTTATTTAGTTTTGATGTGGACCATTTCTAAAGACTTCATTGGATTTGTTAAAACATATCCTCTATGTTTTTGTTTTTTGGCCAGGAGGCGTGTGGGAGTCTTATGTCCCCAACCAGGGATTGAACCCAGGACATCCTGCATTGGGAGGTGAAATCTTAACCACTGGAGTGCTAGGGAAGCCCCTCACTTTTTTTTAAGTTTGGAAATTTGCCAAGGAAGAAGGAGGGTTACGAAGAGTTTTGTTGTTGTTTTCTTTTTACCATTATTTGGAAAGTTCATTTAACCCTTTTGGTTCTGTCCACCTCTGCTTGAAATTACTGTGAAGTGTTACAACATTGTCATGACTAATTCTGTTACACGTGCTGGTAAAAAAACCCAGCTGAGTTGTCATCATCGTTTGGTTGGCAGCTGAGTTGGCCACCTGAGTGGTCACGGTGTCCAGTGATGGAGGGGCTAGGCCCCAGGCTTCTTGGAGCACATGGAACATAAAGGGAATTCAGGCCGTTCTTGGAACTCAGAGCAGGAATATTAGTTGGTGTCATAAAATCTGTTTTGTAGTTTGGGTTGGTCAGGGTCATTTGGGAAGGATATTTTCTGTAATCAGAATATGAGCTTAGCAATTTGCTTTAAGAATTCTAGAGGAGAACTTTATCCTTTAATGTTTTAAACCAGAAATAAAACTGGCACTGTTCTCTCTTTAGCCTTTGCCTTTGTCAGCAA
>SJYX01020481.1:617554-676498 GCA_006410675.1 Oreotragus oreotragus | reverse complement strand
CTTGAGAGTCCCTTGGACTGCAAGGAGATCCAACCAGTCCATTCTGAAGGAGATCAACCCTGGGATTTCTTTGGAAGGAATGATGCTAAAGCTGAAACTCCAGTACTTTGGCCACCTCATGCGAAGAGTTGACTCATTGGAAAAGACTCTGATGCTGGGAGGGATTGGGGGCAGGAGGAGAAGGGGACAACAGAGGATGAGATGGCTGGATGGCATCACAGACTCAATGGACGCGAGTCTGAGTGAACTCCGAGAGATGGTGATGAACAGGGAGGCCTGGTGTGCTGCGATTCATGGGGTCGCAAAGAGTCGGACACGACTGAGTGACTGAACTGAACTGAAAGGTTTTTTGTTTTGTTTTTAATGTCAGAGACCTGTTATATAGCTATCATTATCTGACATTTTGCTGACAAACGTCCATCTAGTCAAAGCTATTGTTTTCCCAGCAGTCAAGTAATGATGTGAGAGTTGGATCATAAAGAAGGCTGAGCGCCAAAGAATTGATGCTTCTGAGCTGTGGTGTTGGAGACTCTTGAGTCTCTTGAACTGCAAGAAGATCCAACCAGTCAATCCTAAAGGAAAACAGTCCTGAATATTCATTATAAGGCCTGATGCTGGAGCCCCAATACTTTGACCACCTGATGCAAACAGCTGACTTATTAGAAAAGACCCTGATGCTGGGAAAGATTGAAGGCAGGAGAAGGGGATGACAGACGACGAGATGGTTGGATGGAATAAATGACTCAATGGACATGAATTTAAGCCAATTCGGGGAGATGGTGAAGGACAGGAAGCTTAGGGTGCTGCAGTCCATAGGGTCACAAAGACTTGGACACGACTGAGCAACTGAACAACAACATCTGACATTTTACTATGTTTGGGTCCAAATTCTTTCAGGACACATTTGGGAATAACAGTAGTCCTGCCAGGTAGATGTTTACTAATGTGTTAAATGGAGGGTCCTAGAGCCAAGCTGTCTAGAGCCATACGGCTGCTTAGTGGCAGCGATGTGGTCTCGGCCCTCTCTTAAGCCTAAGTTCTTACCACCCTATCATGCTGCTACTCCAAAACCAAGCACAACAAGAGAGCCTACTGTCTAATTCCTCCTAAGGATAACTATCTCCCCTCAAGGCATTTCTTCTGATGATGGATACTTGATATTCCCAAGCATACTCTTTATTCTATACATGTGGTATATTCTACATGCATGCACATACTTGGGCACATCACACACAAGAACTCTCAATGTTATTCTTGAAGGGATAAATCATAATGCTCAAATTTGTGCATAGACAGGCTTCCCTCGTAGCTCAGTAAGTAATGAATCTGCCTTCAATGCAAGAGACCTGGGTTCGATCGCTGAGTTGGGAAGATCCCCTGGAGAAGAAAATGGAAACTCCAGTATTCTTGCCTGGAGAATCCTATGGACAGATGAACCTGGCAGGCTACAGTCCATGGGGTTGCAAGAGTCAGATATGACTTAGCAACTAAACCACTACCAGGGCGATCAATTAAATAACTAACAGTTCCATATAAGGCACCATTAGTATGGTCAGTGTGCAGGTCCAAGAGCCTTTATCCAAACATGGAGATGAGTCATCCACATAAAAATAAGAAACAATAGCACAAGCAGGCAACATATCAGAGCCAGCAGGGCAGTGCTGACATTAAGTGCTATGGACATTCCAAAGCAATTACTGCAGGTGGGGATTTTCGGAAGAGGCTCAGTCAAGGCCTGAGAAAGATGAGCAGGATTAAGAGAAGTGCCTTCAACAAATGTTCTAATGATGAGGGGGCAACCCATCCCAGAGACCTGATACTTGTGTTCTGGGGCAGCAGGGGCCAGGCAGGGACAACAGGCACTGCCTCAGCCTGGTGGTACACTTAAGCCTAAACCAGAATAGAGCACACGTTGGAGGGGGGCTCCTTCCACCTCCTCTGATATCCACCCCTCTTGCCCCAACTTCCCTGCCTGAAGCAATAGCACTTATCGGCTTCTCCTTTATTAACCAACCAATGTCTCAACCCATGACCTGCTGAGCCTAATTTAAATGTCATGTACAGTCATTACATGAGAGACAGCAACACTAAGAAAAATAATATTAAAACACGAATACAGCACGAACTTTATTCCTTTCCAGCCCACGCTCCTCATAGTTCACACGTGCTTAAGCAATAGTAATCAGAATAGCTAACTTCTACCAGGGCTTCCTGGATGGCTCAGCGGTAAAGAATCCACCTGCCAATTCAGGAGATGCAGGTTCAATCCCTGGGTCAGGAAGATCCCCTGGAGGGGGAAATGGCAACTCCTTTGAGTATTACCTGGAAAATTCCATGGGCAGAGGAGCCTGGCAGGCTACAGTCCATGGGGTCGTAAAGAGTCGGACATAGATAAGTGACTGAGCATGCACTGAGTACTCACATGTGCCAAGCATTGGTTAACATCTGCCTGGTTTACCTCAGCTAATTTCCAAAACAACGTTGTGAGGAAACCATGGTAGGAAGAAATTAACTAACTTGTCTAGAATCATGTGGCTGGTGCATAACAGGACTAGGATTTCAGCAAAGCAGTCTGGCTCCAGAGCCAAGGTTCTCCACCACAGCCAGGCTGTAACACAGTCCCAGAATTATTAAGGACATAATCTCAGAGTATCACTCCACAGATTAACCCCTTGCCTACAGATAGTCGGGCTTCCCTGGTGGCGCAGATGGTAAAGAGTCTGCCGGCAACGCAGAAGACCCATGACTGATCCCAGGGTCCGGAAGATCCCCTGGAGAAGGAATGGCTACCCACTCAAGTATTCTTGCCTGGAGAATTCCGTAGACAGAGAAGCCTGGCGGGCTACACTCCATGGGATTGCAAAGAGTTAGACATGACTGAGCAACTAATACAACAGACAGTCAAATCAAAGCTGGAAATGAACCCTGGAAATATCCCCAATATAGTCAAGGACATAGCAGCAGGAAGTCATTAACAGGAAAGAAAGCTAGAGAGCAAGCAACTTAGCATTGTCTGAAAACTGTTCTCAGAAGGGTATAGTCTGCACTAAGTTTAGGGGGAAAGGGGAAAAAAGCAAGAAATGGTTGGTGCTTCTTAGGGACTCTCAAGTGGACTGTGCTTGACAGTGCCTAGGGGCTTTCCCAGCACCTCACTCCATGAACTGGGCCATCAGAGCACGTGCAGAGGAAGGCACAATGGTCTAATCTATAGCAGAATGCCACTGCAAAGCAGCAAACTCACCTACCCACAGGACTGCACACTGTCTGTGGGAGGCAGAATCGTACATTGGCTCTGCCTGTGCCCCGAGGTGGCTCAGAGGCCTCTGCCATCTCCCTGGATACCTGGCTCATGCCCGATGGATTCCTGCCCACGTGGCCCTTGGCCTTCTAGTCAATAGGAATGCCACTGGGGACAGTCCATACCCTGCATTTCACTGTGGTTCAGGCCTGGGCTCTTCTTTAATGCTAAGTCACCACTGCCTTCTGTGGCCAGGGGAAGGACTTCTTTTCTCAAGGACTTCACATTCCACCCTAACAATGTGAAAAATTCTATTCACTGGAGGGTCCTTTCCTAGACAGAGCAGTGTTGGTTTTAAAAGAGTTCTTGATAAGTCTGTTAGAGGTAGAAACTGAGATCTTAAAGGGTCCGAAATGTGGGGTGAACTGCTCTTTCTGCTCAAAGGTGAGGAATCCCTTGGGTGCTGGTAAGCAGGGGAGGGGAAGGTGGGCTGGGTCAAGAGGTGAGCAGAACTGTGGAAGGCTGCCCAGTGTGACATACTCCCTCAACAGCGACTCAAATTCCAGCAACAAAACAAGTCACAAAATGCCCAATATGAGGTGTTTCTTGGGGAAAAAAAATGACTGGGTCCAGGGTACTGGGGGGCAGACTGGGAAGAGGTCACGAGGATTCAGAAGGTGACAGCAGAGAGATACGTGAGAGAGGAAGATGCTGGGCTTATAGCCCATGGTGCGGAGGCTTCCGATGTCACCGGTTCATACTACAGTCAGGCCTATTTCTGCACAGTCAGGAATCAGAACTTGTTTTTTAGGTGCTGAGGTATTACTTTAACCTCAGTGCCACCTGACACATCTGTGGGAATGAACAGGGATGGGAGAAAAACAAGTTTCAGAGCAAGGATGCTTTATGAGAAGAACAGTGAGTCACTGAAGGTTTTGCCCTGGGCCCTTTGAGGGTGGGGAGAGAGGCAGCTGCTGAGTGGGAATCATGGGGCTCAGACAGAAAGGTGCGAGGAAGTGAAGAAAGACTCAGCAGTTATGCAAAACGTAGTCACCCAAAGGATGTTCCTGGAGATGACCTGAGGCTGCCCTGGGCTCCACGAAAGGGGTGGCCTCATTAGGCCTAACCCTGACCACCACATATGAAGGTTTTTCAGTTACATAGTTTACATAAACTATGGTCTCACTGCACAAACAGAATGATATTTAATTACAAAACACAGTAGCCTGAACTGCCTGCTCTATTAACTTATGATAAAAACAGTGTTTGCAAAAGAGATGAGCAAAAGGCCTCAGTTTTTGTATCTGGAATTTCCATTCATCTAGATATGGATTTCATGTTATTATGTTTGTCACAATCATGTTCCCTGAGGAATGTTTTTAAAAATAATTTTCTATCATTTTAACCAACTTACTCTTCAGCCATTGATAAAAAGTCCAAAATAACCATGTGAAATGAAATAAGAGTGCGCACAGGTCATAAGAAAAGGGAAAATTACTTCTGCCTAAAAGAACAATTTAGCTTAAACGCAAATTTGGGGGAGGGGTGTTTTTTAGAGAAGAGAAACCCAGAGTATTTTTCTGGTGGTATCTCCTTTACCAAAGGCCAAACAGGTACAACACTCAGAATTTAGGTCGCTTTTTTAGTCAAAAGAAAAGTAGGCAGTGAAGAAGGGGACATGCTGATATCAGAAGATCAAGTTCAACTGACCTCGATTCAGTGCAAGGATAACCAGAAGAATCACTGACTCACTGCCCGATTTATCCACCAAATTTTACCAGCCAGGAAAAAAAAAAATTGGGTACATATCACAATTGTCTCTAAATTACTGAGAGCCATTCATTCTGACCCACTACTGGGGATTTGTCTCAGCTTGCACACATCTCTTAAAATAAGTGTTCTAATTTTAACTTGATAGAATCTCAAAAGTGACGTCCAGATCACAAGACATAGTTTGAACCCAAGCCAGCAATAATACTGCTTAGGTTAGCCGTTAAAATAATCCCTGTGACCTGGTGTTACCAAAAGATCAGATAGAATTTTCACGACCAGTTTAGCAGTTGAGAAATGCAGCCGGTAAGGTGTAGATGAGACGACAGGACTGGTCAGAGCAGAATGGGAACTAACCCATGACGGGTGCACACAGGAGCAATTTCAGTTCTCACGAAGCTCTTTGTCTGCAGTGTTCACGCAGGTTCCAAGAAGAGACACGCAGCACTGCCAGCCCAATCCTTCCCTAGGAAACGTGGCCACCGTGCCAATCATCCTCGGAGCATTTCAGTGACTCATGCTCTCTGGCCTGTGGCTACTTACTCTCGTATCTTCCCGGGTTCCCTCTCACACACAAACCCAAACCGATTCCCATAGTCGATCAGCCACCTCTCCTCTCACCAAAAATTTCCTCCTCTTACCCACTCACAATCTACATCAAGAGTTATAAAGCCAAGTGCCCATGGGGTGGGCTGGTCATGCAGAGAGTGGAGCTGGTGAGGAGGGGCTCTTCCTGTCACCAGAAGACAGCTGCTACCCAGCAACAAACAACTGCAGCCTCCAGGGACCCACCCAATCTTTATTTGCCTTTCAAGCTAAATTAAATAACCCTCCCAATTGTGCCCTAGAAATGCCAACAACATCAGAACTCAAACCCAGACTTTAATAAGCTCAACTTGGGACTTCCTTGGTGGCTTAGGGGCTAAGAATCTACCTGCCAATGCAGGGGACACAGGTTCCATACCTGAAGACCCCACGTGCTGCGGAGCAACTGAGCCCAAGCACTGCAGCTACTGAGCCTGTTGCACCCGAGAGCCTGTGCTCCACAAGAGAAGCCGCTGCAATGAGAAGCCCACACCCCACAGTGAAGAAGAGCTCCCGCTCACTGAATCTAGAGAAAGACCACACGCAGCAATGAAGACCCAGTGCAGCCATAAACAATCAAATATTAAAAAAAAAATAACCTCAACTTGGACCTTGTCAACTCCGCCACCTACCTGGTTGGCTACGCTTCAGAAAGCAGCAGGGAGAGCCCCATGATGTAAGGTCACTAGGGAGACTCCTGGGGGTAGCGTGTCACTCTCAGCTTCTTCTGGCTGACTGCTCATTCATTCACTCGATCAGAAAAACACAGCCACCCACCTGCATCCGTGCCCACGCAACCGTCCTCCCCTCGTCGGAAGCCAACCTCTCCACTTGTGCACTCAGACACATTCCTTTTCCCCTACTCAAGGGCATCACTCAGCAAGTCTCCCTCCAGGTTTTTCAGTGCTCTCTCTCCCTCCTGGATCATTTCCATCAACACACAAATATGCTGTGACTGCTTCCATCTTAAAAAACCACCACCACCACTGTCTCTTGGTCCAACATTCCCATCCAGTTAGGAGTCCCTTTCTCTTCTCTCTCTTAATTAAATGCTTCAGAAGGGTTCCAATTCTCCCTTCCCTTGGCTCTGCCGTGATAAGGTTTCCTCCTCCTCCCTCCACCAGGCGTGCCCCTGCCAAAGTCACTGGTGACCCCACGTTCTAGGTCCAGGACCACTGCTCAGCAGTCCCCTGACCTGGCTTACCACAGCACCTGACATGGATGGATCACTGCCCCTCTCCTGAAGCGTTTTCTTTGTTTGGCTTGTGCAGAACCTCACTTTGCAGGGTTTCCTCCTGCCTCGCTGGTCTTGGTGTCTTGTTCCTGTTGCTCCACATTTTCCCGTTTCAGGGCTGAGTCTCCAAGACTCTTCTGTATCGTAAACACTCTCTTGCTGATATCGTCTTGTCTCCCAGCTATAAATATCATTTATATGCTGACACTCCTGTGGCAATGTCTTACCCGACCTCTCTCCTGAACTCCCAACTCCTCTACCTACTCACCTCTTCCATGTTTCCACTAGGATGTTTAATATTTGCCTCAAAACTTAACACACCAGATACATCTCTGGTCAGTCCCTGCTCCTAATAACCGACTTTGCTCACAGTCTTCCCCATCTTGGGAAATGGCAGCTCCTCTATTCCAGTTGCTTAGGTCCCACGCTGGTAACAATATCTTTGACATTCTTCTTCCACATCCTGCTAAAGATCTAACTTTTTTTTTTTAAGGACTTGGAAATTTGCATTTCATGTGAAATTCCCTAATTTTAAGCATTAATAACTGAGAAAATTTTTAAAAAGAAAATTATGTTAGAAAGACAAAACATATCCGTGGGACAAATACAGTCTGTAACCCACCAGCTTGAGACCTCTGAGAAGCCTGCATCTTCCAGTCAATCCCCATGTTCTTCCCCTCCCACGAGCTCCCTCTCCTGTGAGACGGTATTTCCCAGCCAGAGTCTGGCCCATGACACGTTATTCCTCAGACCCTTTTGCGCCTACTGTCAGAGCAGCCCCTGAAGGCCACAATGGGACTGTCGTGGAAGCTTCCCGCTTTGTGATGAGGACCCGGGTAGCAGAATGGGCCTCAGCAGTAAGATCTGAGGACAGACCAGCTGACAGGCGCTCAGAGGTGAAGTCAGAATGACTCGATGGCTGTGCTGAGACATGGGGCACCTGGGGCCCAGCAGGCACCCCTGACACCCAGAAAGAAGAAGATGTTTGTGGAACCACAGACTTGACTCCTCAGCACTCAAACCATGCTGGACTGTACCACGGGATGTACAGGAAGCTCGGGATGCTTAAGTTGATTAGATTACAGCGCCCTCATTCATTCTTCCGGTCCTCTGTGAGCAGAAGGCAGGCACCCTCCGTATGCTCCATGCTGGATAATCAGTAAGAAGACAACAAATGGATGAAAAAATAAGAGCCACACCAAGTACAGCTTTAGGTGAAGACGGAGGAGTGTGGGAAGAAATGAACACAGATGGTCTCTATTTTCAGTGATAACAGTCCCAGGCAGAACTGGAGCCAGGGGTCTCTTAGGGATCAAGGAAAAACAACCACATCAGAAATATGCATACACAGCTGAAATGACACCAAAGGTTCAATTTCACTTTCAGAAAATACTGACTTTAAAGAGGCTTGAAAAGGTTTTGCCAAATAAGCTACATTTCTGGGAAAGAAATAATGGATATGAACATTCTCTGAAACATCTAAAGCACCAAACAAATGGAAAGAAATATTTTGGGTCTGTAGATCTAGTTTCTGAGATTAGATCACTAGGCCAGGTCTTAGATCATATTTAAACTCAAGTAAAAGGGTAAGCTGAAATATTTACTTGGAAATTATTTGACAAATCAAGTTTTTTAGTCAATCAATTTGACCAATTAATATGTATGGCAGTTTGAAGCAATACCAGAGAGCTCTTTATCTTTGCTCTAGGCCAATTTTATATAGCATAATATAACATTAACAGCTTTTAGTCAGTGGATTTAATAGAAAGTAAAAATGGAACTAACTGGCTGATTTTAAAAAGACTAATGAGATTTCGCCCAGCATTATGTACAAGCTAAAATCTATGCTATATGGATAAAACAGGACCTCCAGATGGAGAAAACATAAAGAAACGAACATTAACTAGGAGCCTGCTATTTCCCAAACATTATGCGAGGCACTTTCAGAAATATTTCATTAAGAAATACATTTATGAGCTTGTTTTCCAACACATATATTACAAATTAATTGAAAAGTTCTAAGCCAAGCATTTTGGTTCTCAAGTTATGCAGTATTAAACAGGATCTTCTGTTACAGAAAATATTATTAATTTGGTTTTTCAGAAGCTATGTTTGAGAATCCATTCAAAGTGCTAAAACGAGCACATCTGCTTCCTTTGTGCTTTGTTCTGTCCAAACAGTTTGCAGAGAAAGGCTTTAGATATGCTACCCCTGTGGCTCAAAGTCATGCTAATTTTGATTCATGTCAGGTCGTCCTTTTGCAGAAACTTCATGTAAGAGCAAAGGCTACCTTGCTGTAAGATATCCAAGGTGGTGAGATTCTGGGGCATCGAAATACTGTCTTGGCATTCTCAAGGCACAGAGTTGCTAGGAGTGGTGAGCCAAATTCTTGACTTCTTCCATGAAGCCTCTAAACCACGCCTTAGTTTCATTCCACCTGCCACCACCTGTGCTGTCCTGGGGAAGGCCAGCACACCACAGAGCCACTCAGTGCTGGAGGCCGGCAAGGTCATCCTGAGCCCAGCAGTGGGGCTTTGAATTCACTCTGAGCTCCCAGCTGTGCACAGGGTTCTTGGTCCAGTAGTGATGGCAGCCCAAGAGTTAATGACTGTCTGTGTTGTTGTTTAGTTGCTAAGTTGTATCAGGCTCTTTGCAATCCCATGAACTCACAGCCCACCAGGCTCCATGGAATTTTCCAGGCAAGAATACTAGAGTAGGTTGCTACTTCCTTCTCCAGGGGATCTTCCTGACTCAGGGATCAAACCCACATCTCCTGGATTGGCAGGCGGATTCTTTACCACTGAGCTACCAGGGAAGCTTCAAAGATTTGGGCCACAATTTTTTATTAACTTAAAACAAAAAAGAAAATGTAGCTGCCTGCCTTTTTAGCCCTTCCCAGTTGTAAGAAAAATGTAAGGAAAAACGTCTCTGGAGACGGATATCTGCAAAACAAAACAAAAGAATTTTCTGGCAAAGGGAAGGGAAAATGAATTCTGTGATCTGGTTTCCACATCCCTAAATAACTAGCAATGGGGAAAGGCAAGGCATCTCTCTGAGAAGCCTCATTACCAAACTGTGGAGCCACCACCCCCCAGGGAGAGCAGCGCGGAGGCAGTGTTAAATCCCGTCAGGTCACACGCCAGCTGACAGCGAGCTAGTGATGGGGCTGCTCCTAACCTCCCAGTGCGTCATCTACACTACGGTTATGGCAATACACCAAGCAGATGTCCAAAATTAGCACTCATTTCTAGAGTCAGGAAGAAGAAACCATCCTAACCATTTTGGTAATTTAGATCCCAAACTGTTGTGCTGGGAAATTCATTTAGAAGATATAAAAACCACTGGGATTCTGAGAGAGGCAGCCAAGATTCCAGCAAGTAAGCCTATTTTCTCCCCAAATAACTTAACTCAGCTCTACCTGCTTCTTGTTCTTCATCAAAATAAAATGAATGCAAGCAGTGTCTGTGCAAACCAGGCTTATCACTAAAGGGACAGGAAGTTCAACATTGGTAGGAAAATGAAAATCAGAGGGAATCTCTGAATGAACCATAGTGGAAATATGGCCATGTTACATGAAAAATATGAATCTTTAAACTCTGCATCAACACAATATGGGAACCGAGTCCAATTGGGAGGATGTCAAATTCATGTTTTCCCAGTACAGTCATCTCAGGATACAAGCTGGATGAGCACACTTGAGTGGAAAGGGGCACAGAATTGCTCACACCACTAATCCTTTCTCTTTCGCACGCTCACCTTTGCTTGCTCAGCTGAAGCTAGTCAATTAAATTAAGCAACTGCCCTCTTATAGAGCAATTCAGTTCTAGCGGGCTTTCAAACTGTAGTGCTGAAGAAGACTCTTGAGAGCCCCTTGGACAGCAAGATCAAACCAGTCACTCCTAAAGAAAATCAATCCTGAATGCTCATTGGAAGGACTGATGCTGAAGCTCTAATACTTTGGCCACCTGATTCGAAGAGCTGGCTCACTGGAAAAGACCCTGATGCTGGGAAAGATAGAAGGCAGGAGGAGCAGGGGACGACAGAGGATGAGACGGCTGGATGGCATTATCGACTCAGTGGACATGCATTTTAGCAAACTCTGAGAGACAATGAAGGATAGGGAAGCCCAGTGTGCTGCAGCCCATGGGGCTGCAGAGTCGGACATGATTGAGTGACTGGACAAGCACAAAGTGCCCATGGTTTGTAGGAACACTTTTAGTTATGAGGCAGTAAGGGTTACAAAGAATCAGGCACAGAGAAAATATTATACTTAGTGAAGTAAGTCAGACAAAAACAGATATTCTATGTTATCACTCATATATAGAATCTAAAAATAATACAAATGAATTTATATCCAAAACAGAAACAGACTCGCAGACACAGTAAACAAACTTAGGGTTACCAAAGGGGAAAAGGGAGGGGGAGGAGCAAATTAGGAATGTACGATGAACAGATACAAACTGCTATACATCAGAAAGATCAACAAGGATCTAGTGTAAAGCACAGGGAATTATAGTCAATACTTGTAATAACCTTTATTGGAATATAATCTGAAAAAAACAATCACTTTGTTGTATATCTGAAACTAAAAGCAAAACTAGAGAAAATCAAGTCCACACTTCCAAGCAAGACAGGCTTGTACCTCTCAAGGCCAAGGACTAGAGGCAAAGATAATGCATCTCCTATTTTTCATCCCTTGACAGTGAATTGTTCTGTTTGCTTCACTCAGACCACAGTTGGTATGTTTGAGAGGCTGTCTGTTTTGTTCTAGAAAGGAAGAGGCTACAATATGCCAGAGACACACACTCCAAGAGAACAGTTAGGGAGGAAAGAACACAAAATACTTGTAATCCTTAGCTGGGTAACGTTGACAGAGTTTACCCAGAAAAGAACACAAAAGGAAACATTTCTGCCTCAAAAAGCCAGGCATGCTGAATACCTCAGCGCGAGATATCTAGAGGGGACTTTGGATAATCAAACACAAGGAGTGAAAGACCCTTTGTTTTCTGCTCACTCAGGAATGCCCATGCGGGATGTAGAGATCACGAATCTTGCCTGGAGAATCCCAGGGACGGGGGAGCCTGGTGGGCTGCCGTCTATGGGGTCACACAGAGTCTTACTGTCAGAGCAGCCCCTGAAGGCCACAATGGGACTGTCGTGGAAGCTTCCCGCTTTGTGATGAGGACCCGGGTAGCAGAATGGGCCTCAGCAGTAAGATCTGAGGACAGACCAGCTGACAGGCGCTCAGAGGTGAAGTCAGAATGACTCGATGGCTGTGCTGAGACATGGGGCACCTGGGGCCCAGCAGGCACCCCTGACACCCAGAAAGAAGAAGATGTTTGTGGAACCACAGACTTGACTCCTCAGCACTCAAACCATGCTGGACTGTACCACGGGATGTACAGGAAGCTCGGGATGCTTAAGTTGATTAGATTACAGCGCCCTCATTCATTCTTCCGGTCCTCTGTGAGCAGAAGGCAGGCACCCTCCGTATGCTCCATGCTGGATAATCAGTAAGAAGACAACAAATGGATGAAAAAATAAGAGCCACACCAAGTACAGCTTTAGGTGAAGACGGAGGAGTGTGGGAAGAAATGAACACAGATGGTCTCTATTTTCAGTGATAACAGTCCCAGGCAGAACTGGAGCCAGGGGTCTCTTAGGGATCAAGGAAAAACAACCACATCAGAAATATGCATACACAGCTGAAATGACACCAAAGGTTCAATTTCACTTTCAGAAAATACTGACTTTAAAGAGGCTTGAAAAGGTTTTGCCAAATAAGCTACATTTCTGGGAAAGAAATAATGGATATGAACATTCTCTGAAACATCTAAAGCACCAAACAAATGGAAAGAAATATTTTGGGTCTGTAGATCTAGTTTCTGAGATTAGATCACTAGGCCAGGTCTTAGATCATATTTAAACTCAAGTAAAAGGGTAAGCTGAAATATTTACTTGGAAATTATTTGACAAATCAAGTTTTTTAGTCAATCAATTTGACCAATTAATATGTATGGCAGTTTGAAGCAATACCAGAGAGCTCTTTATCTTTGCTCTAGGCCAATTTTATATAGCATAATATAACATTAACAGCTTTTAGTCAGTGGATTTAATAGAAAGTAAAAATGGAACTAACTGGCTGATTTTAAAAAGACTAATGAGATTTCGCCCAGCATTATGTACAAGCTAAAATCTATGCTATATGGATAAAACAGGACCTCCAGATGGAGAAAACATAAAGAAACGAACATTAACTAGGAGCCTGCTATTTCCCAAACATTATGCGAGGCACTTTCAGAAATATTTCATTAAGAAATACATTTATGAGCTTGTTTTCCAACACATATATTACAAATTAATTGAAAAGTTCTAAGCCAAGCATTTTGGTTCTCAAGTTATGCAGTATTAAACAGGATCTTCTGTTACAGAAAATATTATTAATTTGGTTTTTCAGAAGCTATGTTTGAGAATCCATTCAAAGTGCTAAAACGAGCACATCTGCTTCCTTTGTGCTTTGTTCTGTCCAAACAGTTTGCAGAGAAAGGCTTTAGATATGCTACCCCTGTGGCTCAAAGTCATGCTAATTTTGATTCATGTCAGGTCGTCCTTTTGCAGAAACTTCATGTAAGAGCAAAGGCTACCTTGCTGTAAGATATCCAAGGTGGTGAGATTCTGGGGCATCGAAATACTGTCTTGGCATTCTCAAGGCACAGAGTTGCTAGGAGTGGTGAGCCAAATTCTTGACTTCTTCCATGAAGCCTCTAAACCACGCCTTAGTTTCATTCCACCTGCCACCACCTGTGCTGTCCTGGGGAAGGCCAGCACACCACAGAGCCACTCAGTGCTGGAGGCCGGCAAGGTCATCCTGAGCCCAGCAGTGGGGCTTTGAATTCACTCTGAGCTCCCAGCTGTGCACAGGGTTCTTGGTCCAGTAGTGATGGCAGCCCAAGAGTTAATGACTGTCTGTGTTGTTGTTTAGTTGCTAAGTTGTATCAGGCTCTTTGCAATCCCATGAACTCACAGCCCACCAGGCTCCATGGAATTTTCCAGGCAAGAATACTAGAGTAGGTTGCTACTTCCTTCTCCAGGGGATCTTCCTGACTCAGGGATCAAACCCACATCTCCTGGATTGGCAGGCGGATTCTTTACCACTGAGCTACCAGGGAAGCTTCAAAGATTTGGGCCACAATTTTTTATTAACTTAAAACAAAAAAGAAAATGTAGCTGCCTGCCTTTTTAGCCCTTCCCAGTTGTAAGAAAAATGTAAGGAAAAACGTCTCTGGAGACGGATATCTGCAAAACAAAACAAAAGAATTTTCTGGCAAAGGGAAGGGAAAATGAATTCTGTGATCTGGTTTCCACATCCCTAAATAACTAGCAATGGGGAAAGGCAAGGCATCTCTCTGAGAAGCCTCATTACCAAACTGTGGAGCCACCACCCCCCAGGGAGAGCAGCGCGGAGGCAGTGTTAAATCCCGTCAGGTCACACGCCAGCTGACAGCGAGCTAGTGATGGGGCTGCTCCTAACCTCCCAGTGCGTCATCTACACTACGGTTATGGCAATACACCAAGCAGATGTCCAAAATTAGCACTCATTTCTAGAGTCAGGAAGAAGAAACCATCCTAACCATTTTGGTAATTTAGATCCCAAACTGTTGTGCTGGGAAATTCATTTAGAAGATATAAAAACCACTGGGATTCTGAGAGAGGCAGCCAAGATTCCAGCAAGTAAGCCTATTTTCTCCCCAAATAACTTAACTCAGCTCTACCTGCTTCTTGTTCTTCATCAAAATAAAATGAATGCAAGCAGTGTCTGTGCAAACCAGGCTTATCACTAAAGGGACAGGAAGTTCAACATTGGTAGGAAAATGAAAATCAGAGGGAATCTCTGAATGAACCATAGTGGAAATATGGCCATGTTACATGAAAAATATGAATCTTTAAACTCTGCATCAACACAATATGGGAACCGAGTCCAATTGGGAGGATGTCAAATTCATGTTTTCCCAGTACAGTCATCTCAGGATACAAGCTGGATGAGCACACTTGAGTGGAAAGGGGCACAGAATTGCTCACACCACTAATCCTTTCTCTTTCGCACGCTCACCTTTGCTTGCTCAGCTGAAGCTAGTCAATTAAATTAAGCAACTGCCCTCTTATAGAGCAATTCAGTTCTAGCGGGCTTTCAAACTGTAGTGCTGAAGAAGACTCTTGAGAGCCCCTTGGACAGCAAGATCAAACCAGTCACTCCTAAAGAAAATCAATCCTGAATGCTCATTGGAAGGACTGATGCTGAAGCTCTAATACTTTGGCCACCTGATTCGAAGAGCTGGCTCACTGGAAAAGACCCTGATGCTGGGAAAGATAGAAGGCAGGAGGAGCAGGGGACGACAGAGGATGAGACGGCTGGATGGCATTATCGACTCAGTGGACATGCATTTTAGCAAACTCTGAGAGACAATGAAGGATAGGGAAGCCCAGTGTGCTGCAGCCCATGGGGCTGCAGAGTCGGACATGATTGAGTGACTGGACAAGCACAAAGTGCCCATGGTTTGTAGGAACACTTTTAGTTATGAGGCAGTAAGGGTTACAAAGAATCAGGCACAGAGAAAATATTATACTTAGTGAAGTAAGTCAGACAAAAACAGATATTCTATGTTATCACTCATATATAGAATCTAAAAATAATACAAATGAATTTATATCCAAAACAGAAACAGACTCGCAGACACAGTAAACAAACTTAGGGTTACCAAAGGGGAAAAGGGAGGGGGAGGAGCAAATTAGGAATGTACGATGAACAGATACAAACTGCTATACATCAGAAAGATCAACAAGGATCTAGTGTAAAGCACAGGGAATTATAGTCAATACTTGTAATAACCTTTATTGGAATATAATCTGAAAAAAACAATCACTTTGTTGTATATCTGAAACTAAAAGCAAAACTAGAGAAAATCAAGTCCACACTTCCAAGCAAGACAGGCTTGTACCTCTCAAGGCCAAGGACTAGAGGCAAAGATAATGCATCTCCTATTTTTCATCCCTTGACAGTGAATTGTTCTGTTTGCTTCACTCAGACCACAGTTGGTATGTTTGAGAGGCTGTCTGTTTTGTTCTAGAAAGGAAGAGGCTACAATATGCCAGAGACACACACTCCAAGAGAACAGTTAGGGAGGAAAGAACACAAAATACTTGTAATCCTTAGCTGGGTAACGTTGACAGAGTTTACCCAGAAAAGAACACAAAAGGAAACATTTCTGCCTCAAAAAGCCAGGCATGCTGAATACCTCAGCGCGAGATATCTAGAGGGGACTTTGGATAATCAAACACAAGGAGTGAAAGACCCTTTGTTTTCTGCTCACTCAGGAATGCCCATGCGGGATGTAGAGATCACGAATCTTGCCTGGAGAATCCCAGGGACGGGGGAGCCTGGTGGGCTGCCGTCTATGGGGTCACACAGAGTCAGACACGACTGAAGTGACTTAGCAGCAGCAGCAGCAGCCCAACTCAGCAGAGAGTGTCACTGCTCACGGCTATGTCTCAGGATCAACCTGACAGCTTGGCTTCTGCTCAAGCAGCCTGAATCACCGTCTTGGTTGCACACGAATGAGTCAGAGGCTAAAGGACAGGCCCCAGGCCCTCACTGGGAGACAAGCACTGGTAACTGGGCTGTATTAGCTGCTGAATTAGAAACACACAGGTGCCGGGAGCCGCCACGGAGATCCCACCCATGACAAGGTCACGTGGAAGAGAACTGTTAAGCAAGGCTTCAGAACTCAAGGGGCTCCCCAGGCTTTCTTGAGCATCTACCCCAGAACCAGAATCTGTCTGTTTTACTGTTTCACGACTTTCACCAACTCCTCTGACATTAACAGGGGGCTAACCCTGACCACCTTTCTCTGGAGAAAATCAACTTAGGACTATAGCTAATAAGTCTCCTGGACATGAGAGGAATATTTCAAAACAAACCCCCTCTGTTAGCATTCTAGCTTGCTCGGCAGGGATATCCAGACTCTTACAGCTACGCATGTGATTATTTACAGCCTCCCAACTGTGAGAGGCACGGAAAGCCTAAAATATAGAGCCTTTCAAAGGGTTAAAAGTTATTAGAGTAGTGCTGGTGCTGGTGTAGGATTTCATTATTGGGCCAATGCTTGTTGCTAAGTTCCCGTATCTCTTATCCACTGTGCACCTGGGAATGTATTAGTTAACATAGTGAGAATGTAAGAAAAACAAGTGTAGCCTTGAATTTAACCATATCAGACTTTTGAGCTAACTGGTTCTTTCTTGTAACTCACTGCACCTTTGCTCTGTGAAAAACGTAACTCTGGCATTTTTCTGAGGCTGACATAGATTAGAAATATAAAGAAAAAACACTTTGAGGGAAAATAAGTTTTCTGGTTGAGCAGCCTTTATCAAAAGAGGGTCATAAAATATTCACAGGCCTCCAAGGCCAGAAGATACTGTATACAACATCATTTGTGGAAAAGGTATGCAGAAAAATCCTGGTTTCGATAAGGGTAAAACTGCTGGAATGTTGGGCTGACTTTGTATGACCTTGCATCTTTCATTTCCCTCTACGTACAAGAAAAGTATATAAGTACCGTTTAAAAATAAAGCTAAGGATCTCACTCATCAAAGCAGCTTGATCTCCTCGTGTCAATCATTTTCCTCCTCTTACTCTCTCTTTCAGGCTAGTTTCCATCTGGAGTACAGAAGTCCACTGTGTCTACTTATTCGCCTGGTTTTCTAAGACCTGAACGGGAAGGCGCCCTGTGCCTTCACTCCCTCGGGAGACCAGGAGGGCACCTGCAGCCTCATGTAGATGGTGCAAGTCTCTTGTCTTGAGACTTTATTGATTTTCTGTATAAACCAAGAAACATCAGCCTCTTTTCTTTCTCCCCTCTATTTTCTTATCTACAACATTCTTATCTATCTCCCTCTCTAAATCAATCACAATCGCTGACTCCGTTTCTCCTTCGGGTTTCGCCTGGATCCTGCCGGGGCTGGACCCTGGTGTTTGTATATTTATAGTATTTTTGAGATGGAGAATAATCTTAAATAACAAAGGCCCAGATGAATGGAAACCTAATGTAAGTTCAGATTATTTAAATTCATTTAATTATGATGGTAGGATTATCCTCAAATCAGTCTATCATTCCGAAATATTTGAATCAGTTTGTTTTTTAAAACTTTTTATTTTATATTGGAGTATAGTTGATTAACAATGTGTGTTAGTTTTAGGAGAATCACTTAACACTTAAGAAATTACAGAAAATTGTTCAATTTCCCAGGGTCTCTCTCAGGCAGTTTTTTTTTAAAGTGAGCATTCCACTCAATGTACTTTAACTGTAGGGTAAGGGCCTCAAATGAGTCTTAGTATCTCCAAATTTCAGTTCAGTTCAGTTCAGTTTCTCAGTCATGTCTGACTGTTTGTGACCCCATGGACTGCAGCACACCAGGGCTCACTGTCCACCATCAACTCTTGGAGTTTACCCAAACTCATGTCAATTGATCGGTGATGCCATCCAATCATCTCATCCTCTGTCATCCCCTTCAATCTGTCCCAGCAGCAGGGTCTTTTCCAATGAGTCAGTTCTTCGAATCAGGTGGCCAAAGTGTTGCAGTTTCAGCTTCAACATCAGTCCTTCCAATGAACACTCATGACTTGATCTCCTTTAGTATGGACTAGTTGGACTTCCTTTCAGTCCAAGGGACTCTCAAGAGTCTTCTCCCATACCACAGCTCAAAAGCATCAATTCTTCTGCACTCAGCTTTCTTTATAGTCTAACTCTCACATCCATATATGACTACTGGAAAAACCATAGCCTTGACTAGATGGAACTTTGTTGGCAAAGTAACGTCTCTGCTTTTCAATATGCTGTCTAGATTGGTCATTACTTTCCTTGAAGGAGTAAGCATGTTTTAATTTCATGGCTGCAATCACCATCTGCAGTGATATTGGAGTCCCCCAAAATAAGGTCTCCATATTTAGATACATTCAAACTCATGTCCACTGAGTCAATGATGCCATCCAACCATCTCATCCTCTGCTGTCCCCTTCTCCTCCTGCCTTCACTCTTTCCCAGCATCAGGGTCTTTTCCAGTGAATTGTCTCTTCACATCAGGTAGCCAAAGTATTGGAGCTTCAGCTTTAGGATCAGTATTTCCAATGAATATTCAGGACTGATTTCCTTAGGATTGCCTGGTTTGATCTCCCTACAGTCCAAGGCACTCTCAACAGTCTTCTCCAACACAACAGTTCAAAAGCATCAGTTCTTCAGCACTCAGTCTTTATGGTCTAACTCTCACATCTGACATGGCTACTGGAAAAACCATACCTTTGACCAGACAAACCTTTGTTGGCAATGTAATGTCTCTGCTTTTGAATACGCTGTCTAGGTTTGTTGTAGCTTTTCTTTCAATGAGCAAGCGTCTTTTATTTTCATGACTGCTGTCACCATCTGCAGTGATTTTGGAGCCCAGGAAAATAAAGTCTGTCACTGTTTCCATTGTCTCCCCATCTATTTGCCATGATTGATGGGACTGGATGCCATGATATTCATTTTTTGAATGTTGAGTTTTAAGCCAGCTTTTTTACTCTCCTCTTTCATGTTTATCAAGAGTCCTTTTAGTTCCTCTTCCATTTCTGCCAAAAAGGTGGTGTCATCTTCATATCTGAGGCTATTGATATTTCTTCTGGCAACCTTGATTCCAGATTGTGCTGCATCCAGCCTGTCATTTTGCATGATGTACTCTGCATATAAGTTAAATAAGTAGGTGACAATATACAGCCTTGATGTACTCTTTTCCCAATTTGGCACCAGTTTGTTGTTCATGTCCAGTTCTAATTGTTGCTTCCTGACCTCCATATAGGTTTTCCAGGAGGCAGATAACATGGTATGGTATCCCCATCTCTTTAAGAATTTTCCACAGTTTGTTGTGATCCACACAGTCACAGGCTTTAGCATAGTCAATGAAGCAGAAATAAATGGTTTTCTGGAATTCTCTTGCTTTTTGTATATTCCAATGGATGTTGGCAATTTGATCTCTGGTTCCTCTGCCTTTTTAAAATCCAGCTTGAACATCTGGAAGTTCTTGGTTCATGAACTGTTGAAGCTTAACTATGAAAATTTTGATCATTAACTTGCTAGCATGTGAAATGAGTGCAAATGTGTAGTAGTTTGAACATTCTTTGGTACTTCCTTTCTTTGAGATTATAATGAAAACTGACCTTTTCCAGTCCTGGGGCCACTGCTGAATTTTCCAAATTTGCTGGCATATTGAGTGCAGCACTTTCACAGCATCATCTTCCAGAATTTGAAATAGCTCAGCTGGCATTCTATTACCTGCACTAGCTTTCTTCATAGTGATGCTTCCTAAGGCCTGCTTGACTTTGCACTCTAAGATGTCTGACTCTAGGTGAGTGATCACACCATCATGGTGTGATCAACCTCACAGAGCTTCATAAAAATTAACATCTTTTGTGTTTTAATTTGGGTTCCCAGAAGAGGACTGAAATGCTGATTTGAATGCAAGTAGTTTATTTGGAACTTTGAAGGCAATACTCAAAGGCAAAGGAACAAAGCCAAGAAAGAAAACTGCCAGTGAAAGGTATACAGCAAGCCAGCTGATTTTGTGCATTATTAGGGCTTAACAATTCTGTGAGAAAAGAAAAAAAAAAAAGATGGTTAAAGTTCTAGTTATATATTTAAATACAAAAAGGTATTAACAGAGGTGGTTTTTAGGGAAGAAAATTGGAGGGCAGGGAGGTAGGAGTATAGTGAGTAATTTATACTCTCCCTCTCATATCACCTTTGGTACTTTCCCAATTTTTTAAATGATATTAATATGTATTTTTAAATGAGAAAATTAACTGTTGCTAACTCTAATTGTTCCCTATCCTACTTTCTTTTCTTCATTCATCTTGATAAGGAAAGAAGGAATGATGAGAGAAAGAAAGGCAAAGGGAAGGGATGAAGAATCCTACCACTCAGGGAAAACCATCATTAGTATTTTGACATATTGACATTACCAGCCAGTCCTTTTTTCCTCTGCATGAGCATTTCTCTGCCTTCCTATATTTAAAAAATGATATCATGTTGCACATCTGCTTGTATTTCCTGCCTTTTTCACTTATAGTTTTTTGTCATTAATTATTCTTCTACAGGGCTTCTCTAGTAGCTCAGTTGGTAAAGAATCCGCCTGCAATGCAAGAGACCCTGGTTTGATTACTGGGCCAGAAAGGTCCCTTGGAGAAGGGAGAGGCTACCCACTCCAGTATTCTTGGGCTTCTCTGGTGGTTCAGGCAGTAAAGAATGCCTGCAGTGCGTGAAACCTGGGTTTGATCCCTGGGTTGGGAAGATCCCCTGCAAGAGGGCATGGAAACCCACTCCAATATTCTTGCCTGAAGAATCCTCAAGGACAGAGGAGACTGGTGGGCTGCAGTCCATGGGGTCACAAAGTTTCAGACACGACTGAGCAATTAAGCACAGTACACAGCAGATTCTTCTACAACATGTTTAATGCCTTATTATATTCCAGAGCATGGATGTATTGTAATTTATCCAATTAATCCTTTAGTTGGTGACAGACAGGGAGGCCTAGCTTGCTGCAATTCATGGGGTCACAAAGAGTCAGACACGACTGAGTGACTGAACTGAACTGAACTGATTAGATATTTAGCCATACCATTATTGTTGAAAGTTGAAAACACAAAGACTATAGAAATGAGACTGGTTTTCATGTGTGATTTCAGGTACTAGTTTCTATCCCTTATTCATGGAGAGTTAACACAGTTCTCTCTAATTTCTCATAACCTAAGGTATCTCCCTTAGCCAAAACCATACATGGAATATTTAATTATAAAGAATTATTTTATTTCCAACGAATAATTGAAAAAATGCAGTGCTTTAAAAATAGTTCACAAATTATTTTTTGTGATTATGACATTCATTGGAGCTAAAAGAATGAGCATAGTTTAAAACCAAGNCAACATAACCTTCCTGGGCCTGGAGAAGCTGCACCCCTTTGACGCAGGAAAATGGGGCAAAGTGATCAGCTTCCTGAAAGGTATGGAAGGCCCCCCCCCACCCCCGGGACCTGCATCCGCTCCCTGCAGCGCACCAGCCACCACCGCCCGCTACTGCCTTTCCCTCACGCTCCAGCCTCAGCCCTGACTGCGGTCCACCCATGCTGTCATGAGGATCTCTCCAACACAGCCCTCTGAGCTTGACCTGGCCCCACAGCACACCTTCACCAGCTCCTGTTCCCTGGGGACCCAAGCCCTGTCTCTGTCCCTGGAGACCCGGTAGCAGGAGAGCAGGTTGCCATGGAGCCAGGGAAGCTGACATCTGGAGGGAGGCACTGTCCATACCCCACAAAGTCCGAGAATCCTGGAGCTGGACCACCTTTAACACCTAAGCCCATCTCCCTCTTTAACAAATCTAGAGCGAGCCTCCGGCCCTGCACCTTGCAGAAAATAGTCACAGTGGAGATTAATGACACTGTGGCCTTCGTATTTTTTTTGTTTTTGTTTGTTTTTAGTTTTGCTTACCTTCTGTTTCTGGCAGGCCATACTGATTTTCCACCTGCAGTAGCGACCAGAGTGCTTATTCAAAGAAAAAGATTATGTAGGAAAGAGGACAAGTGTGGAGGCCTGGGAAGAGCTCCGGGTGGGGGGGCGGAGCCAGCCTGCCTCCCCTGACTGTTCCCTCCTGGGGGTGGAAGCTCGCGGCTGCAACCACTGGACCTCCAGGGACTTTGCTCGCGCCTCCCTGAATGAGGTCCTTCCCTCTCTGCTTGCAGCGGGCCTGAGGCTCTCCACAGACTGCCCCTTCTCGGGCTCGCCTGTTGCCCTGCAGTGCCTTGTCCCCGTCACTGAGCTGACCGTCTCCTGAGTTCGCTTCCTTCTCTGCTGAGGACGTAGGTAGAGAGGAGGCAGGGCCACGTGGTAAAGGGCCTTGGGTACTGCCAGGAACAGAGCTGGTCTTTTAGGGGAAGGCAGCAGGGAGCCGTGAAATGTTCTGGGCTCTCCATGGAGCTCTCTGTGGGAGATGTAAGGGACCTGGTGGTGTCTAGGGTCTTCCGGGGGCTCCGTAGTAAAGAATCCGCCTGCCAGTGCCGGGGACGCAGGTTCAATCCCTGATCTGGGAAGATCCCCGGAGGGGAAAATAGCAACCCACTCCAGTATTCTTGCCTGGGAAGTCCCGTGGACGGAGGAGCCTGGCAGGCTACAGTCCATGGGGTCGTGGGGTCGGACATGACTTAGGAACTAAACGACAGCAAGCTGGATTCTACCAGGGTTGGTTTCTGAGAGTGACATATTAGTACCGGTCCCGTAGATTCTGACCTCGTCCTTCAGTTTCCCTAGAACCAGAGCGTCACGGATCCGTTCTCGGTGCCCTGGACAGAGCACTTCCTCCCCTCCATCTAACATCTTCTGTTGCAAAAAGGAGGGAGTTTTGTCTGCTGTGTGTGGTGGGGGTGACGCCATAAAGTGGTGCTTCCCAAACATCAGTCGTTGGCACACCACTCTTGGGACCGTGCCATCAACTCATACCACCTGTTCTGTTATTTACATCAGAGTTTTTATCGACCTAGCCTTCATTTTTAAAAACTTAAACAAGCCTGCTTTAAAAGGGAACATTGTGTCATCTCAATGGAAAAAGCCAGTTTCATTTGCCATAAACAGAAGGTCTTGGTAAAAAAATAAATGCATGAAAGTAGCGGTGTATTCCAGCTCGGGCAGCTTTCTGTTGTGACAGACGGTGAGACGGTTGCTGCTGGTGAGGGGGTTAAAAAGGGAGAGGAGCAAGGATCAGGCAAGTGTTAAGAGAGAGGCCCCCACAACAACGCCCCCGTGACGTCACCCCAGGGTGGGGGAGACTCAATCAGGAGAGCTTTTCTCACCTTGAGACGCAGCATCAGTGACCCCTGTGCCACCTGCCTCTGCAAGTTGCCCAGCCACACCTGAGCTCTCCACCTGGCTCTCAGTGGCCTGGGATCGCTGGGCACAACGTGCTGTGCCCCCTGGCCCGAGGGCCTGGCAGCTCTCTCCACGCTGGCCTGAGAGGTGGCCCGTTCTGAGACCACCCACGAGCCGGCAGGGGCCACCTTCTCCTGGGGCGGGGCTGCCAGGGCCACGTCTGAGCCCACGGGAGGGGCTGGGGCTGGGGCTGGAGGCCAGCAGGGGTGCATGGTGCCCGCTTTGTGGTTTCAGAAGAGAAGCTGCTGTCAGACAGCATGCTGGTGGAGGCGCGGGAGGCCTCGGACGAAGATCTGCTGGCGGTGCACACGAGGCGCTATCTCAACGAGCTGAAGGTGCGGGGCGGGGGCGGCCAGCCGGGAGGCGGGGCCGGGGCGGCGGCCGGGAGGAGGGGCTGCAGGCTCTAGGGGCTCCGCCCCTGGCCCTGCGCAGGGGGATCCTGTGAGTCTGCGGTCCCCATCGGGAGCCAGGGGCCCTAGGAGGGCAGGTACCAGGGATGCGCGTGGCTGCTCCTGGGGGTCGTGAGCCCCCATCCCTGGGAGTATGAAAGCATGGATGACCCCTTGATGGGATCGAACCTTCGCTGGCGTTTGGGGCTTCTGCCTCAGTGACTTTCCATCTGTGGACAGGCCTCCAAGACCCCTGCTGGGGTGATGGGTGGCCGACCCCACCTCCTTGCCTCCCTCCAGCCACGTCTGCTCCACCTTGGCCTATATTTATATTGGGTTGAAGTTGAAGATTCTGTTTCAAGGGGTTCTACTGCTAGATACTTGTTGGAAACTGTTGCACTGAAAGCTCGTTTTTGCGCCCCAGCCGTGAACGTACAGGTGGTCGGGCGGGTGGTGGGTGGTACGGGGCGAACCCGGGCTCCGGCCCCTCCCAGGCGGTGGCTGCCTTCCCGCTCCTGCCTGGGCCTGGCTTTCAGAGCAGCCAGGAACGCAGACCAGTGGGTGATGGCACCTGATTTCTTAACGTAGCGACTCGTCGGAAGGTTTGTGAATCCGCCTGTGACGACCTCTCTCTAGAGGAGAGCACGTCGGTGTGCATCTGAGGGCGGAGGCGTTGTTGGGCCCCTTTGTGGGGGCAGAAGGCAGGCGGGGCTGCGGGCGGCGTCAGAACTCGGTGGGTCGAGGATGCCCCAGGTTCTCTGCCCCCGGGAGCGTGGAACCCGGACACATACCGCTGGGCTCCCAGCAGGACTCATCTTAGAGCGAGAGTGGACACCCGAGTCTCCAGGCCCCGCCCCCCAGGTGGACAAGCCTGCAAAGAGGCCACACCTGCTCAAGGTCACCCAGGCGGTCCTGCAGGCCCCGGGGGGACCTCAGGCCACCCGGCAGGGGCTCCTGGGCTCCTGGTCACGCCTGCTGCCCCGCGTCCTCCTGCGCGCCGGCCCGAGCTGTGAGAATTCTAAATGGAGCCGTGGCAGCTTGTGCTCCTGAAAGATTACCAGGAAGAGGATGAGACCTGGCTCCCAGGGGAGCGAGGGGTGCGAGGCCCTGGCAGGAAGCCCAGCGCTTGGCCGCCTCCCCAGGGCTGGGACCTGCGTGATCACAGTCCATAGCCCAGGGGCGGGGCCGGGAGGACATGCCTGCCAGAGTCCAGAGGGTGAGGGTGGGCCAGGGCGAGGCCAGGACCCAGGGGCCGGGCTGGAGCGAGGGCCCGGAGAAGGCTGGGCAGGGGCCGGGCTCCATCTGTTTGGAGATCCTTTCAGGGAACCATGGGGGCTGACCGCATGCCTGGCCTTGGGCCCCCCTGAAGGCAGCTTTCTAGGTGCTATGTGATGATATGAACAAGTATTCACAGGTAGAGTCTCAAGTAGAAACCCGACATCAAGGGCAGGAGGAGAATTCAGATATGCCAATGTAACCAAGAGGCCACGGCCGAGCTACGTATCTGGAGCTCCCTGGTGGCCAGAGCAAAAGGAGAAACACGATGATTTCCACATGTCCTACTAAGGTGAAAAAGTATTCAGTCACGCAACACTATGTGGAATTCTGACTGTGTATTGGGTACAACCAGTCCATTCTGAAGGAGGTCAACCCTGGGATTTCTTTGCAAGGACTGATGCTAAAGCTGAAACTCCATTACTTTGGCCACCTCATGCGAAGAGTTGACTCATTGGAAAAGACCCTGATGCTGGGAGGGATTGGGGGCAGGAGGAGAAGGGGACGACTGAGGATGAGATGGCTAGATGGCATCACGGACTCGATGGACGTGAGTCTGAGTGAACTCCAGGAATCGGTGATGGACAGGGAGGCCTGGCGTGCTGCGATTCATGGGGCTACAAAGAATTGGACACGACTGAGCGACTGAACTGAACTGAACTGATTGGGTACAATAAGCAGTGTTCCCTGCTGCCACAGATGCGCATTTCCTGGTAGAAGACTGAAAGAATTAACGGTAAAAAGCATCTCAGAGCGACAGAGGGGAGAGAAAGGGCCCCTGGGCAGGGGCGCGCTTGTGCAGGCCGAGCGACCCGGGAGGGCCTCACAGAGAGTGCCGAGTAGGCGATACTCTATGCGCAGAGGAAGGCGGTTGTAGAGACTCAGGCCTGGAGCGGGAGGGGTCTCAGCCTCCCAGAGGGGAGCGTGAGGGAGTGGGCTGGGCAGGCCTGTGGGGGAGGGCATCCTGAGCGACAGGGAGGGCAAGGGCCCCGAGGCAGGAGTGTCGCGGCAGCAGTGACACCGCTGGATTGGAGGGAAGGGTCGCGGCAGCAGTGACACCGCTGGATTGGAGGACATGGAAGGGAGACGGTAGGGGGTGGGGTCAGATGAGGGTCAGGACCAGCGAGGGTCTGTGGTCACTGTCACTGCTCTGAGAGCGGTGGGAGCCCAGGAGTGTTTCAAGCAGGAGGAAGTGATCTGACCTAGGTTTCCAAAGCTTGCTTGGCAGCTGCGATGGGAATAGATGAGACCCAGCTATCAGGATGAAATCAGGAGCCCAAGAGGAAGGGGGTGGTTGCTGTGATCCTGGTGGGAGAGCCTGGGCGCTCAGACAAAGCTGGAAGCAGCCGTGGCTGGGGGCAGACATGGCAGGACCCGGGGTTTGTTGTGAAGTTGGAACAACAGGACTTTCTTGGGCTCAGATTGGGTGTGGGGTCTGGAAGCCAAGGATGTCCCGGAAACTGGCCGGAGCCCCAGGGAGTCTGGACGCAACTTCGGCCTTGTTGCTGCCCCCACGGTGCCCTGAGTCTGTGAGAGCAGAGACAGACCCCCGTGCACAGAGTACCCAGGGTTGAGCCTCCGAGGGTTCCAGGGAAATGGGACCTCCAGGGTTATAGGACAGCTTCTCCGCTTCTGCAAAAGAAAAAAAAAAAACCAAAAAACGCTATTGGGATTTCAGTAGCGAGTATGAATCTGTAGATGAGTTAGGAGAGAACCGCTATCTTCACAAGCTTAGGGCTTCCAACCCGCGGGCACAGATGTCGTTCCCCTTATTCAGATCTTCTTTAAGTTCTTTAAGCAGCATTTTGTAGTTTCCACTGTACAAGTCTTATACCTGGTTGGTTAATTTTTTTGATGTCGTTGTAAATGAAATTGCTTTCTTAATTTCCTTTTGGGGGCGGTGGCTTCATTTTCTTTCCTTCTCTGTCCCCTGCTGCCTTGCTGGGGGTGGGAGGGAGGCAGTGATCGATGTTTTCCTTCGGGGGCTTGTCGCTTTCTTCCAGGGAACAGTCATTCCCTTCTTCCCACGTGCTGGGCTGCTGCTGGGGTTGGTGTGACAGACAGGTGGAGGCCCTGCCTTCCCATTTCTGGGTCTGCCCCCTCCACACATGTGCACACATATGCCCCCGCTCACTCACACGTGCATACACATGAACGCATGTGAATATGTGGACACACACACACACACACTCGTGGTCTTGCAGCTGCCCAGCCAGACTGTGCTCTCCCTCCCCCAGCAAAGCTGTCACGTTGCAGGTCAGCGCCTCTCCACCAGGCTGCTGCGTGTCCATGAGGACAGACCAGCTCCATCTCCGGGCCTGGCGCCTCCCCGGCTCTTGGGAAGTGTCTGCCAGGTGCCAGGGTCTCTGCAGGGCTCTGCCTAGTGTTGGTGGAGAGCAGGGTCTGGATCGCGGGTGTTCCCAGCTAGGCAAGAGAGGTCCAGGACCAGGGTGCAGGGACGCTTGCCCAGGGCCTGGGAGGTCGAAGGGAGACTGTATCCTGGTCTGGGTGCCCCAGGCCCTCCTGCCTCAGCAGCAGGGGACAAGAGCGTGCAGCCCCATCTGAAGAGACAGCTGACTCCCGGTGGATGAAGGGGCGTGCTGTGGTGGGGGACCAGCAGCTGTGGGCGTCCAGTCCGGACTCTGTCGATGACTCACTGTGACCTTGTAAAGAAGGATCCTCCTTCCTTACCCCCTCTCCCTGCCCCCGCAGGGCCTTGCTGCCCCGGGGTGTGGGCCAGGCCAGTTCTGGGGAGGCTGGGTGGTGACCCGTCGTCCCCTGCAGTTCTCCTTCTGGACACAAGAGGGCAGCCGAGGGCCTTGGCCCACGAGGCCCTGGTGCTGACTTCACTTTAAGAACACTCTGTTAGCATCTCTGTGCTGAGCCTGAAGTTCAGCCACGGTGGGAGGGCCCCATGTCTCACCCAAGGACCTGCACTTGCCCACAGCACCCCAGGTGCCCCGAAGCTGGTCCAAGGGGAATCTGCTGCCTCTGGGCCCGTTGGGCAGAGGGAGGCCAAACGCAGCCCAGGTCTGGCCCTCCCCACCAGCCTATTGACACCAGCCCCGGGCCCTACAGCCAGCCGTGTCAGGACTTAGCCCTACCCACCAGCAGCTGGCAGCCTCCATGTGAGGCAGGGTCTGCAGCCAACTGCTCAGGAACCAGCCCTACCTACTGGCACACCCACAGTAGTTGACCCCACCACAACAGAAGGGCCCACTCAGCCTACATTTGGGGCACCCCAGGTCATACCTCCTGTGACCCGCGGGGAGTGTGCTGCTGAGTCCCAAAGGATGTTTCCTGCATAAGACTGCTTTTTGAAGATGAGGAAATATAACCAACCCACCTCATATGTAGAAATAAGCACAGAGAATTAGGCAAAATAAGGTGTGACTAATGAAGGAACAAGTTAAAACCTTGAATGGGTTTTAACTAGACAGTAGAGCTAGGCAGTCTACTCAATAAAGAGTTCTAGGTAATGATCATAAAGATGCTCAACAAACTCAGGAGAATGGATGAACCCAGTGAGAAGTTTAACAAAAAGTTAAAAAATATAAAGACAAATCTGAAGAATGCAATAACTGAAATTAAAAATACACTGGAAGGAGTCAATGGTAGATTGGATGATACAGGGGAATGGATTAGTGAACAGGAAGACAGAGTAGTGGAAATCACCAAGCTGAACTGAGAAAAGAAAAAAAGAATTTTAAAAAATGAGTGTAAGAGACTTCTTTGACAACCTGAAGCATTATTAACATACGGGTTCCAAAAGGAGAAGAGAGAGTAATGGCAGAGAATTTATTTGAAGTCATAGTAACTGAAAACTTGCCTAAACTGAGAGAGGAAACACACATCCAGGTTCAGGAAGCACAGAAAATCTCAAACAAAATCAACCCAGAGAGGTCCACACAAACAAACACTGAAATTAAAATGGCAAAAAAGGAAGATAAATAGAACATGAAAAGCAGCAAGGCAGAAACAACTTGTGCATTTAAGGGAAGCTTCTGTAAGACTGTCAGCTGACTTTTCAGCAAAAGCTTTGCAAGCTAGAAGGGAGTGGCATCATATATTTATATTTAAAGTAAAGAAAGGGGAGAACCTACAACCAATATCCTGTTAGGCTTCCTGTAAAGCTTTCCTCATTTTGCCTAATTCTCTGCACTTTCTTGTACGAATTGTACGTTGGTTACATTTCCTGATCTTTAAGAGCAAGTTTTACAGACAAGCAAAGGCTATTAGAGTTCAGCACCACAAAACCAGTTTTGCAGGAAATGTTTCCGAGAATGACTTCTATAAGTGAAAAAGAAAAGACTACAACTAGAAATGGAAAAATAATGAAAGGAAAAAAATCTCATTGGTAAAGGCAAATATACAGTAAGGGTAGTAGATCAACCACTTATAAAGGTTGAAAGACAAAAGTAAGGAAATCATCTGTATCTACAAGAAGTAGCTAAGGGATACAAAAAACAAAAGTATATATCAGTTCAGTTCAGTTGCTCAGCTGTGTCTGACGCTTTGCGACCCCATGCATGCCAGGTGGACTTCAGCATGCCAGGCCTCCCTGTCCATCACCAACTCCTGGAGCTTACTCAAACTCATGTTCATTGAGTTGGTGATGCCCTCCAACCTCTGTTGTCCCCTCCTCTTCCCGCCTTCAGTCTTTCCCAGAATCAAGGTCTTTTCAAATGAGTATTTCTTCACATCAGGTGGCCAAAATATTGGAGTTTCAGCTTCAGCATCAGTTCTTCCAATGAATATTCAGGACTGATCTCCTTTGGGATGGACTGGTTGGACCTCCTTGCAGTCCAAGGGACTCTCTGGAGGCTTCACCAACACCACAGTTCCAAAGCATCAGTTCTTAAGTGCTCAGCTTTCTTTACATCCATCCATCCAATTCTCACATCCATACATGACTACTGGAAAAATTATATATAATATGATGTTAAAAACATTAAATGTGTGCGAGGGAGTAAAATACAAGGTTGTTAGGGTTTGTTGTTATTGTTCAGTCACTTAAGTCATGTTTGACCCTTTGCTACCCCATGGACTGCAGCATGCCAGGTTTCCCTGTCCTTTACCATCTCCCAGAGTTTGCTCAAACTCATGCCCATTGAGTTGGTGATGCCCTCCAACCATCTCATCCTGTTGTCCCCTTCTCAGTCTTCAAGTCTTTCCCAGCATCAGAGTCTTTTCCAGTGAGTTGGCTCTTTGCATCAGATGGCCAAAAGTATTGGAGCTTCAGCAACATTATGAGTCCTTCCAATGAATGTTCACGGTTTATTTCCTTTAAGATGGACTGGTTTGATCTCTTCGCTGTCCAAGGAATTCTTGAGAGTTTTCTCCAGTACCACAGTTCAAAAGCACCAATTCTTCAGTACTCAGCCTTCTTTATGGTGCAACTCTCACATCAGAATACCAGAATCTCTATCAGAATACCAGTGGGATCTTCCAAGAACTAGAACAAATAATTCTAAAGTCTGTTTGGAAATACAAAAGACCCTGAGTAGGCAAAAGAATCTAGGGAAGAAAGAATGGTACTGGGAGGTATCATGATTTCAAGCTATACTACAAAGCTACAGTAACCAGAATAGTATACTACTGGCAAAAATCAGTGGAACAGAATAGAGAACCTAGAAATGAACCCTGTGATGGAGGAGTCAGGAATATACAATGAGGAAACTACAGCCCCTTTAATAAATGATGTGGGATAACCAGACAGCTGCATGTGAAAGAATCAAACTAGATTACAAACCATTCCATATAAAAAAATAAACTCAAAGTGGATTAAAGACTTGAATGTAAGACCTGAAACTTTAAAAATGCTAGAAGAAAATATATGCATTATGCTGTTTGACTTTGTTTATGTTTTGGGTCTGTCTCCTAATGCAAAGTAAACAAAGCAAAAACAAACAGATGGAACTATGTGAAGCTGAAAAGCATTTGCACACAGTGAAGGAAACTATCAACAAAATGAAAATGCTGCCTAATGAGTGAGAGAAGATGTTTGCAAATGATATATCTGAAAAGGGGTTAATGTCCAAAATATGTAAAGAACTCATACAGCTCAATATTAAAAAAAAATCTTGCTTAAAAAAAAAGGTCAGAGAGTCTGAATAAACATGTTCCCCAAAATTCAGATGGTGAACAGCCACATGAAAAGATGCTCGACATCCGACATCAATAATAATCAAGTAATGTAAATCAGAGGCACTATGAGTTATCTGTTCAGAATGGCTGTTGTCAAAAGATAATAAATAACAAATTGTTGCTAAGGATGTGGAGAAAAATGGAACTTTTGTGCACTGTTGCTGGGAATAAAAATTGGTTCAGCCACTGTGGAAAACAGTATGAAGGTTCCTTTCTTTAAAAAAAAAAAAAAAGGACTACTACTGTTTGATCCAGCAGTCTCACTTCTGGGTATTTTTCCAAAGAAAACAAACACTAATTTAAAACAATATATGCACCCCTGTTTTCATTGCAGTATTATTTACTGTAGTCAAGATATGGAAGCATTCATTGATAGATGAATGGATAAAGAAGATGTGATTAGTATAAATTACTCATCTATAAGAAAAATGAAATATTGCCATTTGTGACAACATGGATGGACCTTGAGGGTGTTGCTAAGTGAAATAAATCATATAAAGACAAATACTGTATGATTTCACTTATATGTAGGATATAAAAACCGAAACAGATGAGCAGACATAAAACATAAATAGTACCATGGATTCAGAGGGCCAACAGGTGGTTGCCAACAGGCAGGGTGGTAAAGGGAGGAATGAAATGGGTGAGGGAGACTAAGAGGCACATAGTTCCAGTCAAAAAATAGATTAGTCGTATGCATGAAATGTGCAGCATGGAGATTATTGTAAGTGTGTACTGTCTTTGTANCTCCCACCTCCAATCTTTCCCAGCATCAGGGGTCTTTTCCAATGAGTCAGCTCTTCACATCAGGTGGCCAAAGTATCAGAGTTTCATCTTCAGCATCAGTCCTTCCAATGAGATTTAGCCACAGACAGTGAGGAAAAGAAGTGGGAATGACTGAAATGTACAGTGATCTAACCCAGACCTGGATCAACACCAGCTGAGCCCTTGTAGTTTTCTTCTTAGCTTTGCAAATATGTGCACTTTTAAAGTTTATTAGAATATTCCTGCTCACCCCAGAATGATGGGTTCCTACATGATTTCAGGACTAGAGCAACAGTATTTCCATGAGCAAAACTGTGTCTGTTTTCCCTTCGAAAGCCACGTGAGAATCCTGGTCAGCTCGCATGCCAGCCTGAGAACAGAACTCTGGTCTCCTCCCATTCCCTCACACAGTTACACAGGGGTTTACACTTTGCAGGTGGCTCAGTGGTAAAGAGTCCGCCTCCCAGCGCAGGAGCCACAGGAGATGTGGGTTCGATCCCTGGGTCGGGAAGATCCCCTGGAGGAGGGAACGGCAACCCACTCCAGCATTCTTGCCTGGGAAATCCTGTGGACAGACCAGCCTGGCGGGCTGCAGTCCACGAGGTCACAGGGTCGGACGCGACTGAGCACGCACTCGTGACGCGCTACCGTCTCAGAAGCCAGCCGGGGGTTTGCCGGGTGGGGGCGGGCGGTGCCCCCTGCTGCTGTCTCAGAAGCCAGCTGGGGGTTTGCCGAGTCGGGGCGGGCAGTGCCCCCTGCTGCCAGCCAGGGGTTTGCCGGGTGGGGGCGGGTGGTGTCCCCTGCTGCCGTCTCAGAAGCCAGCCGGGGGTTTGCCGGGTGGGGGCGGGCGGTGCCCCCGTACCCCACCTCACAGCTCATCCCCACCTTGGAGCTGGCTGCAGTGTTCACTGGGGCAGTGAGTCAGCGCGGGAGTGAGTGAAGGACTCAGCCCCTGCCTGCCTCAGCCTGTGCTTGTTTTCAAAGGCGGGGAAGCTGGCAGTGGACCGTGGCTGGGCCATCAACGTAGGTGAGTGCCCCGGGGCCGGGCCTGGGGCCTGGTGGCGGCTGCTCGGATGCCGTGATGGCAGAGCTGCCCCCCAACCCAGGGACCTGGGGTCGGTGACCTGCCCCAGGGGGGTCCGTTTGCCTGGCCAGCCTGGAGGCCCAGAGCTGTCCCTGGGAGGACGGAGGGGGCACCTGGGCGTGCCCTTGCCCGGCCCTGCCCACTCCACGACTGTCCTCGCAGGCGGCGGCTTCCACCATTGCTCCAGCGACCGGGGCGGGGGCTTCTGCGCCTACGCGGACATCACACTTGCCATCAAGGTGCGTCCGAGCGCACGTGACGGGCGGGGGCGAGGGTGATCGCCTCCAGGAGCCTCCCTGAACACCCCCCAGTCCGGTGTTCCCAGCCTGCATTGTCGCGAAGGGAGTCGAGGCCCCAGATGGGAGAGAGCTCACCTGGGTCCCTCAGCTGGGCCCAGAGGCGCCCACCGTCTCCAGGGGCCAGGCACTGGAGGAGAGCAGCTTACAGGACGCCGCTAGATTATTAACAGGAGACAGGGCTTTGCTCCAGGAGAGCGGGGAGGAGACAGGGATCAAGGTCTCGATGGTGGCGACAGCAGCTGGCATCTGCGGGCTCACCCCTTCGCCCTCAGGGAACGGGGCCGAAGGGAGTGAGGGCACAGCCCGAAGGGGCAGCGCTGAGTGGCCTCCACGGCTGTCAGAAGCTAGTGCTCTGCCAGCACCCACGTCCGGGCTCAGGCTGGGAGTCCACGTGGTCCCCGCAGCTCCTGTCTGCACGGCGTGGGAACGGATCGGGAGGAGGGGCAGTAGACCCTGGCCGTTTGGAGAGGGAGAGGCCAGGAGACCTGGTGGGAGGGGAGGGCAGGGGAAGGAAGGGCTTCCCCGAGGCGGTGGCTTTAGGGCCGGGCCCCTGTAAGAGGGCGGAGACGGCAAGACGGAGCTCTGGGTGCAGCTGGGAGGGGGTCCCTGCTGCAGACACACACAGGCTCCTCTGAGCCGCACGGACCTCCCGGCGGCCTGGGGTCTCCCGCAAGCACGGAGGCGCTCCCAGCTCACCCCGTCGCTGACCAGGGCCCCTGTGGGGCTGCGCCCTCTCGCCCGGGGGGGTCCTCACCTCTCCCCTCTCTTGCCCTGGGCAGTTCCTGTTTGACCGAGTGGAGGGCATCTCCAAAGCCACCATCGTGGACCTCGATGCCCATCAGGTGAGTGCCCGGCGGGGCTGGCGTCTCCCCCTCCCCAAGCGGCCTCTGACACACGGCCCCACGCGGTGGGGTTCCCCGACCCCAGGAACACCCCCGAGCCCCAGGCTGGGCCTCTGCTGTCCCTCCCCTCCCCCCGCCCAGGCACAGGGGCGTTCCCTGGGGAGTGCTGGGGGCTCCTGGCCTGGCCCGGGAGGCCTGCCGTGAGCGGCTTCTGTGTCCCCCCAGGGCAACGGGCACGAGCGCGACTTCATGGGCGACAAGCGCGTGTACATCATGGACGTGTACAACCGCCACATCTACCCCGGGGACCGCTTCGCCAAGCGTGAGCGCCCCCCCGACCCCAGCGCACCCACCTGAACTGGGCTCTGTCTGCCAGGCTTCCCCCGCGTGCCGGGCCCTGCAGATGTACTTCACTTCTTGATCCTCACCATCCCAGGGAGGGGGAGGCCGTCCCCACTTCACAGACAAGGAGACTGAGACCCGCAGAGGTCGCTTAACCCACTGAAGGCCACGTAACCGCCCCCCACCCCAACAAACACACCGTGAATCCCTCTACTGGGTGACCCCCTGGAGAATAGAATAGGGTTCTCTCCTAGGTATGCAGCTGTCCAGTCAAAAATAGGGAAGGACAGAAAGAAACGGAAAAATGCAGATGAGATGGCAGAGATCAGTTCAGACGTGACAGCTGTTAACTAAATGCAAGTGGGTTAAACTCATCGATTAAAAGGCAGAGACTCTTCGATGAAGCTTTGAAGACAGGGAGACCTGCCCACCTTGTGGGGAGGGGACATTTACGCCGGAAGCGCCTGCGGGTGACTCAGCCACTCTGTGGCCCCAGGGACCTGATTCTGACCCGAATCTCATCTCGAGCGGACTGGCTTCAGACCCGAGGGCGCATGGGGTGTCTGTGTCCCCGGCGAGAGCTCACGGGGGCAGCGAGCCCAGGCATCTGGAGTGGGTCCCTGAGCCCCGGGCAGTGTTCCATCCACGGTCCTTGCGCTCTGCTAGCTTACTTTTGGGTGGGTGAGCGGCTGAGCAGCGCTAGAGTCAGACGGGAGAGCAGGCAGTGCCCCCAGCCCCGTTTCCCGGCTGCACGCTGGGGCATCGCTGTCTCCCCCGCCAGAGGCCATCAGGCGGAAGGTGGAGCTGGAGTGGGGCACGGAGGACGACGAGTACCTGCAGAAGGTGGAGAGGAACCTGGAGAAAGCCCTGCAGGAGCACCGCCCCGACGTGGTGGTGTACAACGCGGGCACGGACATCCTCGAGGGGGACCGCCTCGGCGGGCTGGCCATCAGTCCGCAGGTGCGTCCCGGGGCGGGGCGGGGGCGGGCTCTGCTCTGGGGACTCGGCAGCGACAGGCATGGGGACAGCACGGGCGTTCCTCCTGAGGCCAGAGGGGATGGGCGGCAGCAGCAGCGCGGAGCGGGGTTAGACTCACAGCAGGACTTCGGCCACCCTGAGGGTCCGGGCCTGCTTGAGCCCATCTTCCCTGTCTCTCCCCGCCACCCACCCAGGGCGTCGTAAAGCGTGACGAGCTGGTGTTCCGGATAGTCCGTGGCCACCAGCTGCCCATCCTCATGGTGACCTCAGGCGGCTACCAGAAGCGCACGGCCCGCATCATCGCCGACTCCATCCTTAACCTTTTCGGCCTGGGGCTCATCGGGCCTGAGTCCGCCGGCGTCTCAGCACAGAACTCAGACACACCTCTGCTGCCCCCGGAGGTGCCCTGACCACACCGCCCTCGGAGGCTCCCTGCCTGCCGCCCGTCCGCCCACCCACCAGCCTCCCAGCGCGTCTCCTCCTCCAGCCGAGGGGCCGGGGCGCCTTGCACAGCTCCGCTCTCCCCCCGCCCCGGGCCTCGGGGGCTCCGGGCCCCTCTGCAGATGGGGCAGAGGGCAGGGCCCGAGTCCCGGCAGGACCCACAGGGGCACGGCCCGACCAGACCACAGAGGTGGTGGTTCTCCCCGGAGGGAGGAGGCAGGTGAGGCTCCGGTGCGGGGGGCGCCCCTCAGGGTGGGGCCGTTTCAGACTGAGGAAGCCTGCAGGGCCTCCCTCCTGCCTCTTCCACGCCCTCTCCCCGTTCCGCCAGGGGCGGGGCGTCCAAGAGGGGCCTGAGCCGGGTCTCTCTGGGCAGGGATTCCCAGGCAGCAGGCACGAGCCCTGGTCCTGATGTGGGGTCGTGGGGAAGGGCGCGCAGGTGCAGGTGGGCTTTCCCGTCTGGCTTCTCCGTCAGGAAAGGAAGGGCTGGGCCCGCTGAGCCCCTCCCCGCTCACGGGAGGGTGGAGAGGGGAGCCTGTTCCAGCAACATCTTGCTTGTCCAGAGGGAAGGGCAGGCTCAGGTAGGAGGGCAGGGGACAAGCTCTGGGCTCAGGGGCAGGATAGGCCTGAGCTCGGAGGCCAGAGGGGTGGAGGAAACTGAGGCCCAGCCCAGGAGACCACGGAGGGGCAGGAGGCCAGGCGGGGCCCCGAGGCCCAGCCCAGGAGACCACGGAGGGGCAGGTGGCCGGGTGGGGTCCCGAGGCCCAGCCCGGGAGACCACGGAGGGGCAGGAGNCAGAGGGGTGGAGGAAACTGAGGCCCAGCCCAGGAGACCACGGAGGGGCAGGAGGCCAGGCGGGGCCCCGAGGCCCAGCCCAGGAGACCACGGAGGGGCAGGTGGCCGGGTGGGGTCCCGAGGCCCAGCCCGGGAGACCACGGAGGGGCAGGAGGCCGGGTGGGGTCCCGCAGGCCCCGAGGCCCAGGTGGCGACCGTGGTGGTGGGACGCCAGGCTAGGGTTGCTGGGGGTGAGCGGAGGGTCTCCATCCTGGCCTGCAGCGGGTAGGGGTTGGGGGCTGGGGTGGGGCCAGGTAGGGCTACAGCCTCCACTGGCCTCCCCGAAAATGCCAGGCCTGCCCTGCGCCTGGGTCCCAGCTGGGCCCTGACCTCGTCACCGGCTCTGCTCTGAAGGGGAGGCTCTGGACCCCCCGGGAAGCCGGGGGTGAGGGAGACATCCAGTGCCCCACGGCCTGGGTGTGCTCTCAGAGATCAGAGTTGGGAAGAGGGAAGGTGGGCCGTCCCTGAGCAACCCCCGTGGGGACTCTGCTCCTCGCCACCTGGGGGTGCCCTGAATCCTCCCGCCTTCTCCCTCACAACCCCTCTGCTGTGGGGGTGGGGAGGGTCCCAAGATGACCATATGTCACAAACACCCCGCCGCCCCGCCCTGCCCCCCAGTCTCTGCACTAACACCCCTTCTCCCCCAACACGGGCCCCAGGGGGCAGGCAGCGACGGGCTTGTGTCCGTGGAGCCTCTGTTCCAGAGAACCATAAAGGCCCTTGCCGATGCGAGCTGGCTGACGTGTGTTCTTCAGAGGAGGAGTCCATTCCTCCTAAGAATCACAGGAAATAAAGGCTGAAAGTTCACACAGCAAGGGGCTTGGGGCAGCGGCCTGGTGAATGCTAGTGTTTCGTTCTGTCCTCAGAGTCTCCTGGGGAAGGAAGGTCATTGTGCCCATTTTACAGATGAGGCACCTGAGGCTCCGTGAGTGTGCCCCAGGCTGCACGTCTCCAGGCTTGGAGCAGCTCTGCCAGATCCCACAGCACGTTCACAGGTGCCTCTGATTTAGCAGGGGTGAAGAGAGGGTGCTCCCCAGACAGAGGGGTTTCAGGGCGGGGGCGCGTGGGGATGGGAAGGTGCCAGGTAGAGCACACGTGGGGATGGGCTGAGCGGGGGCAGAAGGGTTGGGGCAGGTGGAGAGTGGGACCTTGTCCTCAGCCTGGCAGAGAGGCCAGGGCACCCCCAGCGTTAGGGGCACAGCCTGGGCGGGGAGTGGGTGGTCGCTCGAGGGTCAGTGCCAGGGCAAGGACGAGAGATGAAGACATCGGGGTCCAGGTGTGCCCTGCGCTAGGTGTGAGGCGGATGAAGGCCGGCAAGGCCACCGTCTCTGTTTACAGATGTAGATGGTGAGGTATGCGGTTGGCGGGACGGCGGGGGGCGGGGGGTTGCTTGCTCAGAGTGCACACTGGGAGCTGGAGGGGCAGGATTCCCACCAAGGCCTGGGCTCCGGAATCCACAGCTCTTTGCTCCTCTGTGAGATGGGCCTCGAAGGACGCGGTCCTCACCCAGAGGGTGGACCCAGTACTGAACACCTGGGGGGCGTTTGGGGTGGCTCGTGACCGCGATGGTGACTGCTGCGGGGCAGGAGGAGGGTCCGGCTGGTTCCCGTGGGGTGTTCGGGGTCTGTTCTTAGGATGATCCCCCAGGTTATGAAACCCCCAGGTTATGAAACCCCAAGGGGAACGTGCCAAGCCCTGGCCGACCAGGTGGGCAAGAATGGGGCCAGGCTGGGAGGTCTGGGGTCAGACACGTGCTCGGGGGAGAACCAGGGGCCTGGCAAGCTTGGAAAAGGTCCTGCAAAAAGGAGCCCACGTGGGCCAGCATGATGCCCGGCGGTGGTGGGAATTTCTGCAGCAGGCGGCTCCAAAGCGTCCTAAAGAACTGACCTAGGAGGACCCCCCGCCCCTACCACGCCCCATGCTGGGGAGTGGGCAGACCCCTGGGCCCCATGCCCACCACATAGGGAGCCCTCCGGGGCCTCTCCGAGCCTCCGTCCTTAGCCCTCCTGGTGGCTTGTGTCCTGAACTTGCGAGGCTGGGTGGGGTGTCCGGGGTGATGCTGGAGCCAGCTCAGAGCCTGACCCCACATAGCTGCTGCGTGATCGCATCCCCTCGTCGTCCCCAAGACCCCAGCACCAGGCCCGGCTCGAGGCCCGCGAGTCCTGGGAGGTCCTCTTGAGAGAGTTCAGAGCCCGGATCTCGGCTAGGGGCCGATGCAGGTTCTGAGGCAGCACTGCCTGCCCAGGGCACCACGCCTGAGGCTGGAGGGCGCAGGGGCAGGAAGGGACTTGCCCAGCCTGCCGCCCAGGGCGCAAACACGGGCGGGGGCACTGGCAGGACCCCCAGCTTCGCAGGACTCCCGGGCAGAACTGAAGGAGACGGGATGCCGCCCCGGCTCCTCCAGGGCCGCCTGCCTTCCCGCTGGTTTCATTTAGCCCAGCCAGCCCCGGCTGGGGACGCCCTGCCCCGAGCCCAGGGCCGCCGCGGGGAGGCTTGGGGCCACGTCGGGAGCGGTGCCTTCCCGGGCTCTCAGCCAGGGTGCAGGGGGCCAGCGGTTAAGCCGTGAGCGCCCGCCCCCTCACTGGCCGGGCCTCGAGTCCCAACCCTCCACCCCTGGCTCAGTTCAGTTCAGTTCAGTCGCTCAGTCGTGTCCGACTCTTTGCGACCTCATGAGTCGCAGCACGCCAGGCCTCCCTGTCCATCACCAACTCCCAGAGTTCACTCAGACTCACGTCCATCAAGTCCGTGATGCCATCCAGCCATCTCATCCTCGGTCGTCCCCTTCTCCTCCTGCCCCCAATCCCTCCCAGCGTCAGAGTCTTTTCCAATGAGTCCACTCTTCGCATCAGGTGGCCAAAGTAACAGGAGTTTCAGCTTTAGCATCATTCCTTCCAAAGAAATCCCAGGGCTGATCTCCTTCAGAATGGACTGGCTGGATCTCCTTGCAGTCCAAGGGACTCTCAAGAGTCTTCTCCAACACCACAGTTCAAAACCATCAATTCTTCGGCGCTCAGCTTTCTTCACAGTCCAACTCTCACATCCATCCATACATGACCACAGGAAAACCCATAGCCTTGACTAGACAGACCTTTGTTGGCAAAGTAATGTCTCTGCTTTTCAACACGCTGTCCAGGTTGGTCATAGCTTTTCTTCCAAGGAGGGAGCGTCTCTTAATCTCATGGCTGCAGTCGCCATCTGCACTGATTTTGGAGCTGGGTGCCTTTCCCTCTCTGCTTCAGTATACTCATCTGCAAAGTAGGAATGATACTCTGCATGGGGGGCAGTTGTCACGAGAACTCAAGGAGCCAATATTTGTCAAGAGCTCACAGGGGTGTCGAACCTGGAACAGACACGCCATACCAGTTACCCATCAGCAGCTGCGTCACTGCCTTAGGGACAAGGAGGTTGAGACTCAGAGAGGTCAAGTGACTTGCCCAAGGTCACACAGGCACCAGAAAAGCCAGGGAATGGACCCGAGGCCGCCTGACTCTAGAATGAACGCCCCCCCCCACCCCGCAAGCAGACTGTCTGGCAAAGGTTTGTAATGACCAGGGGGCAGGAGAGGCGGAGCTGTCCTTTGTGGAGGGTCCGCTGCGACACCAGCTCGGGGCTTGTGGTCAGTCTGGAAACTGACACCTGGGGGGCTGTTAAGGAGCCTGGTGGCCAGCCGGGGACCAGAGCTCAGCCTCCTGGGTCCCGCCCACGGCAGCTTTCCGACGGGGAGTCGGGGTCCCAAGCGCCGCCCCGACCACCCCCTTGGGCATTTTGCTCTGCTCGCCTTGTCGCCACCAGGGTTGAGGTCTGGCTGTCAGGGCACGAGGGAGCCCTGGGCTCTGCCGTCAGGGGTGCGCTCTCTGCAGGAAGGAGGTGGGCTTTGTGGCTGGGCAGCTCAGTCTGAACCTGCTTCGCCACTGGCCTCGGAGTGACCCTGGGCAGGTGCACCCCCACCCGCAGGCTGGCCTTCCCTCCGCAGAGGCCTGTGTGGGGGACAGAAATGGCCTGGCCTACACCTCCGGCCGCCTAAGGGCGGACTTAGGGTCCAGCGGGAGAGTGTGGGCCGCCCGCGTCGGACGAACACCGAGAGGGACACGGCTTCACTGCACGCGGGAGCTGGCTCATCGGGAGGTGGGGGCACGGTGGCTGGAGCTGGACTTCGTTGCCAGCTGTGTGGCCTTGAGCTGTGTGTCACCACGCTGAGCCCCTGTCTCCTCCCCCGTAAGCTGCCCCGGTGTCGGCGCATTCTTGGTTAACATTGGCATCCTTCAGGAGGGCCCTGGGCGGGGTGTTCTCGGGGCCGGGGCATCCGAGATCATCTCATGGCCTCTGGGTTCACGACGTGAGTTGTGCACAGGCGTGTTTCACTGCCTTCATTCTCAGCACAGCTGTGTCCACGGAGGAAGACGGGTGCAGAGAGGGCAGGTCTCTGAACATGCCCCCCAGCCCCCCAGAGCCTGCACCCTGTGTGCTGGAAGTGCCCACCCTTGGGTGCCCCATGGCCGTGATCTCCCCTCCCAGGGGGTGTGCTAGCGAGGGGGCCTCGGGCATCCAGCTCCATGGCTGAGGGACGTCCCACCCCTTTCTGAGATTTCCCGTTGGGCGCCTTGGAGCTCTGGGGAGGGCTCACACATGAGGGGTGTTCCCAAGGGGCCAGGAGGAGGGGCCGGTGGCAGAGGCCCCTTCCCTGCTGAGACCCCCGAGCCGGCACTCACAGCCTGCCGGTCGTCGTGGTAACTGATACCTGGGCGGCCAGACGGAGTTATGGTGTGCGGCTGGGAGGCTATTTTGTCTAACACTCTGAGAGGCGTTTGGAAATTCCTGGAGCCCATCTGGTCCTAGTTACGCCACAATATTGCTGTCTCTTCAGCTCGCAGACAAGGGAACACTTTTATTTCTCCTCTCGGAGCTCAGGAATGTGCCGAAAACACAGGCCGGCGGACGCCCATCTGGTTCCCGAGGTCTTCGGTCACGTGAGGACCCGCGGTCGTTGCAAAGCTGTGGCTCCTTCCCCAGGAATCCTGCGATGCCGCGGGGGTCCGCGGCCTGGGACGGGGTGCCGGCTGTATGATGCGCCCCCGGTCCCCAGGCTCTCGTCCACGAGGCTGAGTCGGCGCTCCTGGTGGGGCTGGGGGGCATGCTAGCCTGGCACGTGGTGGGCACCTACCAGTGGCAGCTTCCCCAAGCGCTCCTCGAGCCTGAGACAGGTCCTTGGCCAGTCCGAGCGCCAGTAACCTCTGTCCAGCGGAACCTTCAGCTCTGATGGATGAGTCATTCCTGACACCCTGGCCTGCTCACAGCCAACCCCAGCACCAGAGGAGAAGCAAATAGAGAGGGTCCCCATCTAACCCATCCCGGTGGAGGCCAGGCCGGACCACTCCTGCTGTCTCGCCTGAGCCGGAGCCTGACTCTTTATTCCCGGAGATCCGGTCCCTGGGGGCGCCTCGGGGCCCCCACTGCTGCAGTGCCCAGAGCCTGATGCGGCTGCCCAGTGCCCCTGCTCACACACCCCTACCTGGCCCGGCTCCCTCTTGGTCGTGGCCCCGGGTAAGTGTTTAGAGCCGCTGGCACCCTCCTCGCCTTCCTGGAGGGGCTCCCATGCCTCCAGCCCAGGCTGTAGCAGTCCTGGCCCCCTGCCCGCCCCCCAGCCTAGCCCCCGCTGCCCCGAGAGTGCAGCGTGATCCAAGGGCAGATCCCCCTGGAGGGCGCTCCTCTGCACCCCTGAGGTTGGACGCGCCCGCGGACTTGCTTCACGAACCGTGAGCTCAGTGCGCAGTGTGGCTCCCCGGGGACACTCTCCTCCCCGGGGACGCTTGCCCAGCCAGTGAGCGATGCTCGGAGTGCCTCCCTCTTGCTGCAGCGACGGCAGGAGCACATTTTGAGCCGTGGCATCTGTCAGTCTGGGTCCCTGAAAGCCCCAGGTGGGCAGAGCCCCCTGGGCAGACAGGGGTGGATGTTCAGAGTGAGGGAGAAATAAAGCACCGCTGAGGTTCTACATGGCGCGTTGCCTGGCACGACCATGCCCATCCTGACACCCGTCCCCTGCCTCTGACCACGGAGAAGGTTCAGTGATGGGCCAGAGTCCTTCCCTAGGCTTTTCTATTTGGGGGTGGGAGGGGAAGGGACTTTGTCTCACAAATCACGGAGCAGCCCGATTTCAGCCACAAAGATAAACCTGTCTAAGGTACTAGAGGGTGAAACGGAGGGAGAAAAGGAGAAGACGTGATGGGAAAGCGAGGAAGCCTGGCGGCGTTGAGGCGGGGTTGCCATGGACAGCTGTGCAACTGTGCCCTACACGGCTCTGATGCATGCTGCCCAGAGGGGCATCAGGGCAGAAGTATTTGCCAGGATACCCTTCCAGCAGGTGGCGGTAAAGCGTCTCAAGGAAGTGGAGCCTCGCTGCACTTGGCACAAAACTTCATCCAGGCCGGCACCCTTGCAGCGTCAGATCCCCGAGTTCCGTCCTGGAGCCCCCAGAGCGTCCGGAGCTCGAGGAGGGCTCGATGGTGCTTGTTCTCGCCGTGAATTCCCCTTGTTGTTAACCTCTGCTCACGGCAGGGTCATCGACGGCCCATTCACTGGCCAGAGGCCTCGAGCTTGTTAGCCGCTTTCCAAGCAGAGCCCGGGTGCTTCTAGAGGTGACCGACTGCCAGCAGGAGTGGGGACAGAGCAACCACGAGCAGCGACGGCCGAGTGCCGCTCGGGGCCCTCTGTGTAGAGGGGGTGACCCGAGCTCTCCACAGGCGCAGATGCCCTGCCGTGCTGCGGCCTGGACGCGGCTGGCTGGCCTGGTCATTTTTCTGTAGGATCACAGAGGGGGCATTGTGTGGGTTCACTTCCTCTTGAATGGTTAAGTATAACTGTGTTGTTGCTTAAAAAGGACAGACCAAAATTATCCGCGGAGGGCGCATGTGTGTGTGGCTTGAGCTAGGTAAATAACGTATCATTGTAAAAGGATGCTGTTGGCCGAGGCCCAGTCCCCCAGCTGTCCCCGGCACAGGAAGGGGCTGCCCGCTGGCCGGGGCCCTAACCCCAGTCTGCCCGGCTCATGCGGACTCCCTCCTATGACTCAAAATGCAGGGAGTTTCAGGGAAAGGTTTGGGAGAGACAGTGGGTCTTCCCTGATGGCTCAGCGGGTGAAGAGTCCATCTGCCATGCAGGAGACACAGGAGGCGTGGGTTCCGTCCCTGGGTCGGGAAGACCCCTGGAGGAGGAAATGGCAACCCACTCCAGTATTCTGGCCTGAAAAATCCCATGAGCAGAGGAGCCTGGCGGGCTACCGTCCAGCGGTTCGCAGAGTCAGACACGACTGAGCGTGCCAGGCTGTGGGCTCTGACGTCGGGCCATCAGGTGCCGGGGGGCAGTCTCGGTGTTGCCTTGCCTTTCCTGGCGAGATGACTCCAGACAAGCCCCTGCCCATTCGGAGCTGCGGCAGCCAAGAGGAGTGGGAAAGCTGACACCCACCTGCGGGGTCCTCAGGAGGGTCCGGTGGGCGTGTGAGGGGCCCAGGGTGTGGCTGGTGGGTGCAGGGCCGAGGGCCCCTGACGTGGGTCGCCGGGTGCCCGTGGCAAGTCGCTTCGCCTCTGGGAGCCTGGGTTTCCTTGTCTGTCAGGTGGTGGCTTCCCAGGGTGCAAGAACAACCAGGCCCTTTCTGCTTCCCTGCCGGGCAGCAAGGGGCTGGGGGTCTGTACCCGCCACGTCAGCCCCAGAACAGGGCCTGCGGGCAGGCAGTGGGTCCTCAGAAGCTCCCTGTTTGTGTTCTGGTCTGTGCCTACGGGCTGCAGGAGATGGGCTGGGAGTGGTCTTTGCCGGGCCAGCCTAGAGACCCCTCCCCACTCCACATCCAGGAGGGGGCCCCCTTGCCCCCCTGCGTTCTAAGCAAGGGCCCTGTCTGCACCCCCCCACCGGCCAGGCCCTCCCCAGGGCTCCCCAGCAGGCTGCTTGGCACCTCTGGCTCAGGGAGGGGGGGGCCCTGGGCCCCGCCAGCAGCCCTGGGCCAACACCACAATTGTTTTTCCACCTGGAGCTTCCAAGGGGCGGCTGGCAGCCAAGCCGGGGGCTCGGGTGAGCCGCCAGCGGGCGCGGGAGGAGCCGAGCTTCAGCCACTCCATCCATGGAGCGAAGTGGATGCTGCAGGTCGGCCGTCCACTGTCATTTGACTCCAGGTGTGTGACCGAACTGCCCTCTGCTCCCATTTCATCCATGAAATGGGGAAGACATCTCAGCCTGGCTGGAGGGCCCCGTGCAAAGGCCTGAGGACAGCGCCGGCCCTGGACAAAGTCTCCAGAAGTGCGTTGCGGTGATCCTTAGGGCTGTAAGGCGGCGTTCCCGCGGGTTGTCGTCTTGATGCTGACGCTGCGTCTGCGGTGAAGCAGGTCAGTCCCGTCTCCAAGCCGCCGTGTGTGTAGGAAAGCCGGGAGCCCACAGACACCCCCGGTCCCTGTCCCATCTTCCTGCCTGTAGCCTGGCAGCTGTCCCCAAAAATGTAAGGGACAGGTCACCTGCCGGCCCCCTGAGCTGCAGATGCGGTGGACCTACGGACATCGCCACATCCCAGCAGCCTCTGCGCGGATTTCGACATCCAGGCCGGGGCTGGGGCAGGGCGGCCCTGCAGCTGTGAGGTCCAGCGGGGCTGAGGGGCGGCCACTCAGGTCCCCGGGGCCCGGCTGTGAGAACAAGCTGTCCCCACCCGCCTGGCCGCCATCCCTCGCTGTTGTCTGGAGGAGACACAGGTCATCACACCCCGGCAGGCCTCCCTCCCTGCCCCTTGGCTCCCGCGCTCTTGGCCTGGGACAGCCCCTGGCTGACTGAGTCGGATCCTGGTGGTCAGTGTTTCAGGCCTGGCGCTTTCCCCCCGCCTCCTTGTGAAAATCAGGGGGATGGAGCAGTCAGTCTCCACGTGTCCTCCCCGCTCCAGGCCTGGGAGATGAGGATGTGGTGTAGGGGTGGGAGCTGGGGGGGCACTTGGGACGTTATACTCCTGGTGGCATTTGAGAGGCCCTTTTAGAGAAGAAGGTGATCAGGTGGGTGTGCACACTGTCAGTGGGATGTGCCTCACCCCTCATCCCTCCTGACCTGGCTGGGCCTAGGCTGAGAAGCAACTGCTGGGCTGTGGAAGGACCACGCGCCCCAGAAAGGGACGAGGCCTCAGGAAGGGGAGGGGAGAGTCATTAACACCGGCTGGGGGAGCTTGTCCCAGGCCAGTCGGATCCCGGGGAGGACCCCGCTGAGGGAGGCAGAGACATCTCCAGGAGCCCGGTTCCAGGGCTTGATGACGAACATGACCCAGCAGGGAGATGGTAGCTGCGTGGGCACCGGGGCACTGGGGTCACTGGCACTGCAGGGCCCGCCTGCCGATGGGAGGAGGCGCAGGGCCCAGGCAGGGAGAGGTCGACCTGAGGGGCGTTGCGGAGATCAGTCCCGCCTGGACCTCGTCCCAGCTGTGTGACCGTGAGCAGGGACCTTCTCCTCTCTGATTCCCAGCTCTTCATCCACAAAGCTGAGGAGGAAAGCCCCCAGCATGTGCAACTTGGCCCCAGTGTACCCCAGTGGCCGGCAGGCAGGCAGGCAGGCAGGGCTCTGAGCCTCTGGCCGCCTCGGGCCTCCTGCTCTGTCCAGGGGCCGGAGGATGCAGCCGTGGGCACTGATCGCGCTGGCTCCAGCTCCCAAGACCCTGGAAGCTGCCAGGTCAGTCCCGGGACGGGTGCTCAGCCCATGGGAACTTAGGTCTGTCCCAGGAACAGGAGGGCAGAGCTCTGCCAGGCTCTCTCTGACCCGGGACGGACCGTGGGCACTGCCTGCCCGCCCAGTGCCAGCAGCTGCCGGCCAGGGTCTACAGCAGATAGCGGTCCTCCCCCCTGAGGGCTGGAAAGGGGAGCCAGGGCAGCCTGCAGGCTGTGAGCAAACGTCTCCCCAAAAGACGCCTGGAACTGAGCTGAATCGGGAGCTCCCTGTGGGGGCTGGACGTGTGGACTGGGTGGGAGGGGGCACCAGCTGGGAGTGAGGAGAGGGCATCCAGCCGGGCTTGGCAGTCAGCTGCAGAGCCGGGGGCCAGGGCGAGCTGTCCGGGGCTGGGGCCATGGCTCCAGGGGCCAGCCTGCGGCCCCTCAGAGCCGTCCGAGACGCCCACTGGGAAAGGGGGGCCCCCATGCAGACACAGCAGGCAGGCTCAGGATTGGTGGGGGGCTTGCCCCCCGTGCCCTTGTAGACACAGCAGCCCCAGCTGCCATCCTCAGAGCTGGTGCCTCCTGGGGGTCCAGACGGGCAGCCCCCGTGGGGGGAGGCTGGCTCCCAGCACGGCCCTTGAACTTGACCTTGAGCCCCTCCGCCCTCACCGATGACTCCAACTTTTCTCAGACACCCTGGCTCCAGAGTGCCGGCTCTGCAGCCCCAGGGCTGGATGGTTTAAGACCTTATGTGTAGATGAAGGCGCTACCCGAGGGGAGTGTCCCCTGGAGTGAGATCGGGCGGGATCCCCGTGAGTGACCAAAGGGACCACTGGCTGCCGCCACAGACACCCGTGGGCTCAGGCCAGGGCGGCCTGCGTCCTGCAGCCTCCTTCCACTCCCCGGGGTGCTGGGGAAGCCCGGCCCCCTGATGCCCCAGCTCCCCTCCTCCACCCGGCAGCGCCAGGCTGAGACGGGGTGCCCCACCCTCCGTGGCACCCCGGGGTCTCTGAAGAGCCCCCTACTTTGCAGCCCAAGCATCACAGATGTGGGGAGAGCCCTCCACTCTTCTGCGCCTGTTTCCCCAGCTCGAGCCAGGCCATCCCCGGCTGGATGGAGGGGGGTGCGATTTCCCAGGCAAGAACACTGGAGTGGGTGGCCATTTCCTCCTCCAGGGGATCTTCCCGACCCGGGGATGGAACCCAGGTCTCCCGCATCGCGAGTACATTCTTTACCGTTGGAGCCACCGGGGGTCTCAGAGTGGTCAGGAGCAAAGCCAGGCTTATGCGGCTGGCGTGTGGTCGTGAGGAGCAGCCCACCTTGGGTGTGACACCGAAGCCCACGTTCGTGACCTCTCCAGCATTTTCCGCAGCTTAGCACGAGGGCCGGCCGGCACAGGGCCTGGCAGGGGTCGGCAGACGCTGGGCAGGCAGCCTGCTTCCTCCCCGGCCGTGGGGAGGCCGAGACGGGGGGCCAGGGGTGAAGGGGGCCAAACAAAGGCCTTTTATGTGCGGGAGGGTTTCTGGCCGGCCCGTCTGTGCGCAGGATTGGGGTCATCAGTCTGGCAGAGCAGACACGGGCTGGTTCAGGCTGCCTGCTGGGCACAGCATCCCGGCTGGCGCAGGGGCTTGTCTGCCGGGTCACGTCTCTTCAGCGGTGTGCTCGAGGTCATCGGGGCTGGGGCAGTCAGAGGGAGACAGAGAGAGCCTGACAAGCATCTTTCTGGGGTGCGAGGCCGAGCCAAAAAAGGCTCCCCCTCCGAGGGTCCACCTCGATCCAGCCCTGCCATGCCACCACTCGGAGTGGGGACCCGGCAGTTGCCCGAGGTGGGACCGAAGGTGAAGATTCTGCTGATCAGTGGCCCAGCAGGGGCACCCAGCAAACGCAGAGAAAGCCTACAGCCACAGGGCCTGGCCGGTGGTCCCCAGGCGAGGCCTGGTGAGCAGGACTCTTTTTCCAGAGCTAGGGACCTGCCAGGGCCACACAGACCCCGGTGGGCTGGTCACCCCCACCCTGGCGCAGCCAACACGGGACCTCGCCTGGGCCTGAGTTGGATCAGTCATAAAGGCAGTCTGCTTTTTATGATCACCATGCTCCAGAAATTCTGCAACGAGTTCTGGATAAAGTGCTTGGCTGTGTTAAGCCATCACCGTGGACACGGTCGCTTTCGTGACACAGACGGGTGCTTTGGATGTGCATGTTTCGAGACGCACCTTTTCATAAGCATCACGTCATCCGTGCAATTGAACTGCACTCCCTGCGATCTGGTCACCCCGGCACCTGAGGACTCGGCTCCAAGCCCGCGTTTGGAGGGTTAAGTCGGTGACGGCTCAGCGCCCTCAGGCCACATAAGGTGCGTTTGGGGTCTCTGTGGTCCGCTGTGATTATAGAGCTGGGAAAGGCAGAAGCTGACTCACTTCCATTCTATGAGAACGCATGCAGCTTTTATCTGGATTTAAGATCTCAAACTGTGGGATGAAAAACACAAATTCTGAGAGAAATGTATGCACTCGGTGGGTCCACATTTTTGTTCAGACATAAAATATTTCCATTTCATGATTAAAAGTGAGGTGTGCAGCGGATATCTGCACACCTGTGTCTACAGCAGCAGGCGCTCAGGCGTGTCCGGCTCTTTGGGACCCCAGGGACTGCAGCACACCAGGCCTCCCTGTCCATCCCAGAGTTTGCTCAAACTCACGTCCATTGAGTTGGTGATGCCATCCAACCGTCTCATCCTATATTGTCCTTGAATCCATAGACACAGGAAGTAGGACTGTGGGGGAGGGCTTTGCCAAGGGCTGGGGAAAGGGGCTGGGGAGGTAGAGTTTAATGGGCCCAGCAGCGCAGGTGCTCAGCCATGCCCGACTCTCTGTGACCCCGTGCACTGCAGTACGCAGGCCTCCCTGTCCATCGCCAACCCCACGAGTCGGTGATGCCTTCCAGCCATCTCATCCTCTGTCGTCCCCTTCTCCTCCTGCCTTCAATCTTTCCCAGCATCAGGGTCTTTTCAAAAGAGTCAGCTCTTCGCATCACGTGGTCAAAGGACTGGAATTTCAGCTTCAACATCAGTCCTATCAATGAATATTCAGAACTGATTTCCTTTAGAATGGACTGGCTGGATCTCATTGCAGTCCAAGGGACTCTCAAGAGTCTTCTCCAACACCACAGTTCAAAAGCATCAATTCTTTGGCACTCAGCTTTCTTCACAGTCCAACTCTCACACCCATACATGACTCCTGGAAAAACCATAGCCTTGACTAGACGGACCTATGTTACGTGTATTTTACTACAATTACGCGTTACGTGTAAAATGACTACAACTTAGAGGCAGTGGCCGTGAAGTTCCTGTGGGGAGGGGCGAGTAGGGCTGGGGAGGCTGGCGTGGAGGCGCCGGGCCCACTGCTGCCTGTCCCCAAAGCCCTGGGGCTCACACAGCGCTGCAGAGGGACACGGGCTCTGCACGCCCGGCCCGCCGGCCGGGGACCCAGCGCTGCTCTGGGAGGTCAGTACAGTGACGGACCCGGCCGGGAGGTGCCCAGTGAGCTGCTGTCTGGGAGGGCGATCGGGGTTGGCGTGACACCGGCTGCTGGCGTGGGCTTGCCCACCAGCTCTGCCTTCACCTGCCGCAGTGGAAGCGATACATCCCGTCCTTTGTAAGGTTACTGTCCGGGCCAGTCTGCGCAAGGACATTGACTTTGTTAAGCCGTGTTCTCCACGCCCACCGACACGACGGCATGGCCTCCCGTGCCTCTTTCGCCGCGGTGACCGGTCCTCCTGGCCTCCAGGCTCGCCGTCCTGGTTGGGCCACACTCACACGTGATGCTTCTCTCTGCCGAGGCGGCCGGATTTGCTTTGTTCGCCTTCGTTTGGGACCTTCGCACCCGTGTCTCTGGATGAGGCTGGGCTGTGCCTGTCCTTCCACCTAGCTGGGGGTTCTTCATTTCTCAGCCCTCCTCTCCTGCCCCAGCCCACCCATGCTCAGCCGTCTAGGCTCATGGGGGCTCCAGGACCGAGGGGCAGCCCATGGCTGGGGTGCCGCTCCTGGGGTCTGGGGGGCCTGAGCCCCTCTGTGTCCTGGGGGTCCTGGGGTGGCAGTCCTGTTGTCTGAGGATGCTGCCCACCGGCAAAGTCACCAAGCGGGCAGAGGCTGCCTCAGTTAGCCTGGCATGTGGGAGCTTAATGGGGGTCTCCTGCAGCTGGGCCGCAGCCTGGTGCCCCACGAAGCCCCAGTCTCTTCCTTCACGAGGCCCAGCTTGCCGTCTCACCACCACTGGCTGGACGAGCAGCTTGCACTCCTGGGCAGACAAGGCAGAAAGCGCTTTTCCTTCCATCCTAGCTCGGCTGGCCGGCTCTTCCCTGAGCCCCCTCTCCGGCAGAACGCGGAGGGGCCAGCCGGGAAGGCGGGTTCAGGACGCTGCGAACCTCCTCTGCTGTGCCCCTCCCGGGTGGGATGTGGCCTGTGGCCTGGGGCAAGGTGGGGCAGGTGTGGCGGCCCTCCCCCTGCCTCTGCTGCCCGCTCGCTGCTGTCTCCGCAGCCCGCTGGTCTGCCCTGAGCGGCCATCAGGGTCCCTGGGGTGGCCTCCGTCCCTACCATCGCATTCGTGGGCTCGTAGAAGCACTGTTAGGGAGAGCGCTGACCCCGGGGCACCTTCCCTATCCGCTCTGATGCTGCCCCAGCGGGGTGCCCCAGGCCAGGCGTCCCTCCGGCGTGGGGAGCTGGCCTGAGAGCCCGAGCCCAGCCCCCTCTGGCGCTGACCCTCGGTGGGCACCAGTGACTGCCCTCTGCCCTCCTCGCCCCTGCACACCTGGGCCTCAGACACGGGGCCGCCAGGATCCACCAGGAGTGACAGGCCTGCCTCCTTGCAGATCCACACGGTCTAGAGGCTCGGCTTTGGGGGGTGCAGGTTTGGGGGTTACCTTGGGTTCTGGGGGAGGGGAAGTGCGGCTTATGTTCTATCAGTGCAGAGCCCTCCCTGCACTGAGCCCCCAGCCACCCCCATCCTCCCGCTCCACTGCAGATTCAGGTGCGCGGTGGGTGCTCCTGTGGGGCTGGTGGAGCTGCAGCTCTCTGGCTGTCTTTACAAGGTGGGGTTTGGGACTTCCCTGGGGGTCCAGTGGCTGGGATACAGCCCTGCCATGCCACCACTCGGAGTGGGGACCCGGCAGTTGCCCGAGGTGGGACCGAAGGTGAAGATCCTGCTGATCAGTGGCCCAGCAGGGGCACCCAGCAAACGCAGAGAAAGCCTACAGCCACAGGCCCTGGCCGATGGTCCCCGGGCGAGGCCTGGTGAGCAGGACTCTTTTTCCAGAGCTAGGGACCTGCCAGGGCCACACAAACCCCGGTGGGCTGGTCACCCCCACCCTGGCGCAGCCAACGCGGGACCTCGCCTGGGCCTGAGTTGGATCAGTCATAAAGGCAGTCTGCTTTTTTATGATCACCATGCTCCAGAAATTCTGCAACGAGTTCTGGATAAAGTGCTTGGCTGTGTTAAGCCATCACCATGGACACGGTCGCTTTCATGACACAGACGGGTGCTTTGGATGTTCATGTTTCGAGACGCACCTTTTCATAAGCATCACGTCATCCGTGCAATTGAACTGCACTCCCTGCGATCTGGCCGCCCCAGCACCTGAGGACTCAGCTCCAAGCCCGCTTTTGGAGGGTTAAGTCGGTGACGGCTCAGCGCCCTCAGGCCACATAAGGTGCGTTTGGGGTCTCTGCTGTCCACCGTGCCACCTACTCCTGTGTTTGGTCGCTGGATTGGAAATAATCGGTTCCTGCACCGTGATTATAGAGCTGGGAAAGGCAGAAGCTGACTCACTTCCATTCTATGAGAACGCATGCAGCTTTTATCTGGATTTAAGATCTCAAACTGTGGGATGAAAAACACAAATTCTGAGAGAAATGTATGCACTCGGTGGGTCCACATTTTTGTTCAGACATAAAATATTTCCATTTCATGATTAAAAGTGAGGTGTGCAGCGGATATCTGCACACCTGTGTCTACAGCAGCAGGCGCTCAGGCGTGTCCGGCTCTTTGGGACCCCAGGGACTGCAGCACACCAGGCCTCCCTGTCCATCACAGAGTTTGCTCAAACTCACGTCCATTGAGTTGGTGATGCCATCCAACCGTCTCATCCTATATTGTCCTTGAATCCATAGACACAGGAAGTAGGACTGCGGGGGAGGGCTTTGCCAAGGGCTGGGGAAAGGGGCTGGGGAGGTAGAGTTTAATGGGCCCAGCAGCGCAGGTGCTCAGCCATGCCCGACTCTCTGTGACCCCGTGCACTGCAGTACGCAGGCCTCCCTGTCCATCACCAACCCCACGAGTCGGTGATGCCTTCCAGCCATCTCATCCTCTGTCGTCCCCTTCTCCTCCTGCCTTCAATCTTTCCTAGCATCAGGGTCTTTTCAAAAGAGTCAGCTCTTCGAATCACGTGGTCAAAGGACTGGAATTTCAGCTTCAACATCAGTCCTATCAATGAATATTCAGAACTGATTTCCTTTAGAATGGACTGGCTGGATCTCATTGCAGTCCAAGGGACTCTCAAGAGTCTTCTCCAACACCACAGTTCAAAAGCATCAATTCTTTGGCACTCAGCTTTCTTCACAGTCCAACTCTCACACCCATACATGACTCCTGGAAAAACCATAGCCTTGACTAGACGGACCTATGTTACGTGTATTTTACTACAATTACGCGTTACGTGTAAAATGACTACAACTTAGAGGCAGTGGCCATGAAGTTCCTGTGGGGAGGGGCGAGGAGGGCTGGGGAGGCTGGCGTGGAGGCGCCGGGCCCACTGCTGCCTGTCCCCAAAGCCCTGGGGCTCACACAGCGCTGCAGCGGGACACGGGCTCTGCACGCCCGGCCTGCCAGCCGGGGACCCAGCGCTGCTCTGGGAGGTCAGTACAGTGACGGACCCGGCCGGGAGGTGCCCAGTGAGCTGCTGTCTGGGAGGGCGATCGGGGTTGGCGTGACACCGGCTACTGGCGTGGGCTTGCCCACCAGCTCTGCCTTCACCTGCCGCAGTGGAAGCGATACATCCCGTCCTTTGTAAGGTTACTGTCCGGGCCAGTCTGCGCAAGGACATTGACTTTGTTAAGCCGTGTTCTCCACGCCCACCGACACGACGGCATGGCCTCCCGCGCCTCTTTCGCCGCGGTGACCGGTCCTCCTGGCCTCCAGGCTCGCCGTCCTGGTTGGGCCACACTCACACGTGATGCTTCTCTCTGCCGAGGCGGCCGGATTTGCTTTGTTCGCCTTCGTTCAGGACCTTCGCACCCGTGTCTCTGGATGAGGCTGGGCTATGCCTGTCCTTCCACCTAGCTGGGGGTTCTTCATTTCTCAGCCCCCCTCTCCTGCCCCAGCCCACCCATGCTCAGCCATCTAGGCTCATGGGGGCTCCAGGACCGAGGGGCAGCCCATGGCTGGGGTGCCGCTCCTGGGGTCTGGGGGGCCTGAGCCCCTCTGTGTCCTGGGGGTCCTGGGGTGGCAGTCCTGTTGTCTGAGGATGCTGCCCACCGGCAAAGTCACCAAGCGGGCAGAGGCCGGCTCAGTTAGCCTGGCATGTGGGGGCTTAATGGGGGTCTCCTGCAGCTGGGCCACAGCCTGGCGCCCCACGAAGCCCCAGTCTCTTCCTTCACGAGGCCCAGCTTGCCGTCTCACCACCACTGGATGGACGAGCAGCTTGCACTCCTGGGCGGACAAGGCAGAAAGTGCTTTTCCTTCCATCCTAGCTCGGCTGGCCGGCTCTTCCCTGAGCCCCCTCTCCGGCAGAACGCGGAGGGGTCAGCCGGGGAAGGCGGGTTCAGGATGCTGCGAACCTCCTCTGCTGTGCCCCTCCCGGGTGGGATGTGACCTGTGGCCTGGGGCAAGGTGGGGCAGGTGTGGCGGCCCTCCCCCTGCCTCTGCTGCCCGCTCGCTGCTGTCTCCGCAGCCCGCTGGACTGCCCTGAGTGGCCATTAGGGTCCCTGGGGTGGCCTCCGTCCCTACCATCGCATTTGTGGGCACGTGAGAATCTTCCAGAAGCACTGTTAGGGAGAGCACTGACCCCGGGGCACCTTCCCTATCCGCTCTGATGCTGCCCCAGCCGGGTGCCCCAGGCCAGGCGTCCCTCCGGCGTGGGGAGCTGGCCTGAGCGCCCGAGCCCAGCCCCCTCTGGCGCTGACCCTCGGTGGGCACCAGTGACTGCCCTCTGCCCTCCTCGCCCCTGCACACCTGGGCCTCAGACACGGGGCCGCCAGGATCCACCAGGAGTGACAGGCCTGCCTCCTTGCAGATCCACACGGTCTAGAGGCTCGGCTTTGGGGGGTGCAGGTTTGGGGGTTACCTTGGGTTCTGGGGGAGGGGAAGTGCGGCTTATGTTCTATCAGTGCAGAGCCCTCCCTGCACTGAGCCCCCAGCCACCCCCATCCTCCCGCTCCACTGCAGATTCAGGTGCGCGGTGGGTGCTCCTGTGGGGCTGGTGGAGCTGCAGCTCTCTGGCTGTCTTTACAAGGTGGGGTTTGGGACTTCCCTGACGGCTTATGTTCTATCAGTGCAGAGCCCTCCCTGCACTGAGCCCCCAGCCACCCCCATCCTCCCGCTCCACTGCAGATTCAGGTGCGCGGTGGGTGCTCCTGTGGGGCTGGTGGAGCTGCAGCTCTCTGGCTGTCTTTACAAGGTGGGGTTTGGGACTTCCCTGGGGGTCCAGTGGCTGGGATTCTGCGCTCGCTCAGCCGAGGGCTTGAGTTCAATCCCCGGTCGGGGAACGAAGACCCCACGTGCCAAGTAGTGCGGCCAGTATAAAAAGAAAATAAAATATAAAAGAAATGAACAATCTGAATCTATCACAGAACATGGGCTTCTGCAGGCTTCTTTTTCCTTTGCTCTGGGTCCTGGTTACTAGTTTCTGCAAAAGCAAAAGCCTCCGTCAAGACGTGGGGCTGCTGAACGGCTCAGATAAGGCGGTGACTCAGCCCAGGGCACATGCGGTCTCCTGATTAGATCTGAGGCGGCCGCCTGCCTCCAGATTCCCAGATAGGGGTAATCCCTCCGGCTGCCCTTTCGTTCCACATCTAAGGACACGAAAGGTGACTTGGAGCAAGGGTTCAGGCACACGGGGTGACCGGGAAAGCCCAGTGCGGGAGGCAGGGAGGCGAGGGGGAAAGTCACCGGCAGGGGTCGCGTCGCCCCTGGGGTAACCGGGGCGCAGCTGGCGCGTCTGCTAACTGCCCCCAGTGGGTGCCGAGGAAGCTGGGTGTTTGCCCAGCCACCCTGCCCCTTGCTGGCTGAGGTTAACTCCACAGCACTGGGGTGGCCCTGCACACACACACGGGCCAGCTGCACCCCTGAAGCCAGAAACCACACGTGTGTGCAAGGCTGACCACAGGGGCTGCAGTGACCTCCTGCGTGGGCTGAGGGTGGCCGGCAGGGTGTTGCCTGCCTTTGGGCCACTCTGCTACCCTCCTGAGACCTCATTAAAACTCACATAAACAGAGCTGGGGGGATATCCCAGTTCCCACGCGATCCTGTCTTGGGATAACTTCTTACGCCCCCAGCATCAGGGTGTGCATACTGGATCTTCATGAATCACACAGACTCATGAAACTGGCCCGCAGGTTAAGATTCAGACCCCAGGGACTTCCCTGACAGTCCAGCGGCTATGACTCTGCACCTCCAACACACGGGACTCGGGTTCGATTCCTGGTGGGGGAACTAAGATCCCACATGCCATGCATGTGACCAAAGAAAAAAATCCACAACCCAAGAACCCTTCAAAAGTCCCCTCTGTGCCACCTCCCAGTCCTAACTACCCTGAGGGTCCCTGCTCCCAGCTTCCAGCCGCACAGATTAGTTTTCCCTGTTCCCGAACTTCGTAGAAAGGGGCCTCCTCTGCGTGCTGTTTGCGCCTGACTTCTTGGGCCGCGTTACTGAGTGAAGTCCCTGTTGTCCCATGCAGCTGGGAACTGTTTGTTTTCACCGTGATACCATCTGCTGCTGTGTGGACGCACTCCGACCCCCGTATCCACCCCTCGGCGGTGGGCATGTGAGTGACTTTCAGTTCGGGGAACTAAGGGCGGTGCTGGTGGGGACCGAGTTGTCCGGGTGCTGGCGGACACACGCTTGCCTCCTCTGCAAGGGAGTTTCGGGTCATCCAAGTTCACGTGCTCAGCTGTAGCCAATTCTGCCAAATGGTTTCTGAGATGAGCGTACCGCGTGAAGCTCCCACCCGCGGCGGACAAGGATTCCAGCTGCGGCTCCTCCCGCCCACACTGTGGACTTGGGTCCTCTTCCTTCTACAGACCTAGCAGCCACGGGGCTTGTCCACAGGCACCATGCCCTTCTGACCCCCGCCGGCCTCCTCCACGCTTCAGAGACGAGACAGAAGAGAGGCCCAGAGAGGGAGCCCCTGGCCCGACGTCACACAGCGTGCGGGCGGCTGGCCGGGGCTTGAGCCAGGCTCTCTGCGGGAGGCCTTCTGCCAGCTGGCAGGAGGCGGGTGGAGGGGACGTGGGTGGATGCGCGGCGGAGTTCCGGACGCGAGGTGGTGATCGAGACTGAGGCCTGCTCCTCCCCCGGAAGCCGTGCAGCCAGCCAGGTGATGACAGCTGCCCCTGCCCGTCCTCTGATCAGCTGACAGGAGGGCATCGTGCCTCATCTTCCCAGGGCAGGACCAGGGGAGGTTGGGTGGACGACACCCCCGCCCTGGCTGCTGCTGAGACCCTGGCAGGGAGCCTCCAGGCAGTGCAGCAGAGTGCGGTCCAGCCTCTGCCCCTCCTAGCAGCGTCCAGTGACCTCTGGCCATGACCTCCAAGCCTCTATTTCCCCATCCTCTCAACAGGCCATGGGCATGACCCCTGGGAGGGCCAGGGTGGAGAGCACACTTCCTCCAGCTCCCTTGGGCCCACGGGAGACTCAGACAGCCGGGCCTGGAGGCCAAGAAGGGGCTGGGGTGCTGCCCGCCCCCAGCCTCTCCTCCCACGTGTTCGCACGTGGCTTTGTTCAGCTGCAGCCAAGCTGCTGAAAGAGCCCAGAACACGGCCTCTTCGTTTGACCCCAGGTCTGCCTGCTCCCCGAGACCGAGGGTGTGGGCCCGACCTCGGGCTGGCCACCCACGGCATGACCAGTGATGAGAGGAGAGCCAGGACACCCCTCTGTGAAACGGGGCAACACAGAAGACAGGAGAGGTGCCTGCGAGCGCAGTCTGGCAGGACTGGAACCCAGGCCAGTGCCTGCCCCTCCTCCACCCTGTGGCCCCGGGGCCTCTCCCGGGGGCTCTGTCTGTGCAGCGGCTTCTCTTAGACCTCCCCAGGCTGCCTCTGTCCATCTGTGTCTTCCACGGAGTTTTGCTGACCTGCTTCTGTGCAGCTATGTTCCCACTTACGCGGGTCATACTTGTGAGCCAAACGGTCATGCTCGTGACCCTCAGGGAGTGTGCTGTTCAGTGGCAAAGGCTCACGAGCCTGTTCACAGTTACGGCACACAGAGCAGAGCCTGGAGACAAGCCCTGTGGCCCCACCGTCTGGGTAGGGGTGGACAGAAGCCAGGAGGGCTCCCTGGAGGAAGTGATGTTTCCGCTGAGATGCGAAGGCTGAGGACGGAGCAAGCAGGCCGTGGGCCGGTGGGGAGAGGGAGGGTGTTTCTGGCAGGTGTCACAGCACAAGCAGGAGCTGGGAGGTCACAGAGAGCAGGGTGTGGACAAGTAAGTGGATACAGCCCCACAGGCACAGAGAGGGGAGACTGAGAGGAGAGGGAGAGACGCTCGGCTCCTACCAAGGGCAGACGCCGACCAGAGCCCAGCCACTCGAGGGCCTTGCCGGCCTGGCCTCGGCGTGGGCTTTGCTCCAGCGCCCCCAGGGAGCCACGGAAGGGCTAAAAGACAGGCAGTCACATGGCCAGACTGCACTTTACAAATCAGTGATTGCCGAGAAGAGAATGTTTTCGGGAGTGAAAGGCCTGAGCGGAAACTTCACTGAAGAGGAGCTGAAGACGCCTGGCAAACACGTCGGAATCCTCATCCCCGCCAGTGACCAGGGACATGTAAATTAGAACCACCACGCTGAGACACCATTTCACACCTACTGCG
>SJYX01020481.1:599709-613823 GCA_006410675.1 Oreotragus oreotragus | reverse complement strand
GGTATTTTCACAAAGTGGGAATCAGCCACTGGGCTCGTGTCACTTTCTCTCCTGCTGGCTTCGCATTTTTGCAATGGGTGTAACCTGCTTGTTTTATTATTAGTCACCAGCCGCAGGCGACGGCATTCCCATCAGGCCCACGTTGCTTCCCCACCGCCGGGGTTCCTGGTACCCAGTCCAGCCGCAGCCAGCGACCATGCGAGATGCAGGAAATCTCTGGGCCCTCGTTGGCTGGTGTTTCAGGGCTTCGTTGGCTGAGAGCCAATCACTGATGAGCTCGATGAAGTCCCCAAAGTGTCTGTCGGGGATTTTACAGAGAACACGCTTCAGAAATGTGTGCTGTGGGGGATTTTACAGAGAACACGCTTCAGAAACATTTGCTATTATCTGACAGCATCTGAATCGAATGCAGAAGAAATCAAGTTCAAACCCAAGAATGCAAATGCAGTCGCCCTGTGAGGGTCATTGACGGATTCCTCTCCAGGATCTGGCAATGGTCCCCAGTTTCCATTGAGAGGCTCACTCCCACACCCAGGCTTTTGGGAGAGCGTACGATCAGAGCTGAGCCAATCAGCACAGCCTGTTCCTCTGGCTGCAGCGATTGGTCCAGGGCTGAGCATCTGACTTAAGCCCCTCCATCAGGAGAGAACCTCAAGGCCAGCAGAGTATTGCTTCATTTCGTCTAGACGTGAAGGGCTGTGGGCTGGAACTTCTGGGAATTTTGGTCACCGGGAGAAATGCTTTGGGTGGAAAGTGGAGAGAGGACAGAATAGCTGAGAGCCGAGGGGGAGAAACTTGTTCCTGGAGACATTTGGGCACCTGGATCCAGCTATGCCTGAAGTCCTCCTCTCTACATTGTTCCATTATGGAATTCACTACCTCCCCCTCCTTTTTTTTTTTTTTTTTTTTGGCTTTAGGCCCCTGTGAGTCAAGGGTTCTGTGACTTGCAGCAGAAAGTGCAGACCAGCACCCCTCCCAGCTCATCAGGGACACCTCTGGAGCCAGAAGCCTGGAAGTCGCCCCACCCCTCCCTCTCCCCAGCTCCCAGCGTCACACTAGCCCGGGTGGCCTTTCTCCTCAGTGTCTCTCCAGTCCTGCCACATCCTCACGCCACAACCCCCATCCGAACTGCGTCATCTCCCACCTGAACTCTGGCACCCAGCTTCTCGGTGTGTGCGCGCACGCTCAGTTGCCCAAACGTGTCTGACCCTGTGCGACCCCATGGACTGTAGCCTCCCAGGCCCCTCTGTCCATGGGGTTCTCCAGGCAAGAATACTGGAGTGGGCTGCCACGCCCTCCTCCAGGGGATCTTCATGACCCAGGGATCAAACCCACGTCTCCTGCATCCCCTGAATTGCAAGAGGATTCTTTTAACTGCTGAGCCTCCAGGGAAGCCTCTCAGTCTCTCCCGTTAAAATCCTCTAGCAGTTCCTCATAGCTCTCCAAATAAACACCAAATTCTTCTGCCAGCCCACTGGGCCTGGCCAAGTCCTCTCCTCTCACCACCTCTCCTTCGAAGGACTCCTCAGCTTTGTACGGTCAGCCGGGCAGCTAAGGGACACTGCGGTCAGTGCATTGATGCTTCAATACGGCCACCCTAGATAACCACCTCCAGCGTGGGTCACGTCACATGAGGTCTAAAGGTTGGAATGTGGAAGGTGAAAATTCTCTTTGGACCGTGTAGAAAGCCTCTGGCCCAGCCCTGGGAAAGGGACGGGCTGAGTTGGTCACAGGGTACTGGAGGAGTTGGGGTCTGTTAGCTTGGAAAACAGGCACCCTGGAGCTCTGATTGAGGAGCAGCAGAGAGGTCTGTAGGTACCAGAGGGCAGGGCTCGAACCCGAAAAAGGAGTCGCCTTCCTGGGTGAGGAAGACTTTCTCTCCACACCTAACAGCCCAGTTTCTGGCTCCTTCTTTTGGATTCAGCTGGGACGGGAAGATCTGGACTCCTCCACTCAGGGAAGGGCATTCTGGGCCCTTTCCCCCAGCATCGCTATAACCAGCTGGGGTCCAGGGGTCTCAGAGCTGGAAGAGGAAACCTGGAGCCTGCTGAGTTGTGTCTCTGGCCTGGGAGACTTGGACTCAAGGACTTGGGACTCCAGGGTGTGGGTAGGGTGGGCACAGAGCTCACGTGAGCGTCCTGGCGGGAAGGAGAGAGGCTGGGTTTGCACCCAAGCTCAGGTCGGAGTCTCAGCCGTGTGGTGGAGAAGGACGCGAGAGAGGGGGTTGTATCAGAGGCTCATAAGCTCAGTGAGGCTGTGGCCTGTGTTTTTAGTTGTTCAGTCACTAAGTTGTGTTTGACTCTTTGCAACACCGTAGACCGTAGCCCACCAGGCTCCTGTGTCTGTGAGATTTCCCAGGCAGGAATACTGGAGTGGGTTGCCATTTCCTTCTCCAGCGAATCGTCCTGACCCAGGGATCGAATCCACGTCTCCTGCTTTGTAGGTGGATTCTTTATTACTGAGCCACCAGGGAAGCCCATGACTATCTTGATTACTGTCTTCACCGTTATTCCCGAAAGCCTCAGCCAGGGCGAGGGAGCCCTCAGCCACTTTCTGCTGGGGGAACCCCGGGTCCTGCTGGAGTGATCCTGCATTGGCAGCCGCGGTGCTCGGTTGCTGGCTGGGGGGCAGCTCACAAGGCAGAAGTGGGGGTCTCCCCGGCTCCTTGGAGCAGGAGGTCTGAGTGAGGCATTCCCAGGGCCACTGAGAGCATCGCCACCCTAAACCCCTCAGTACCCGCGGACTGGCCGGGTGGAGCCCTGTCGGGTAACTGGAGGTTATTTGGAGCCTCAGAGACCAGACTTCATGATTTAAATAGAGATGTGTTTCCCCTCCCACGTCCCCAGAAGGGGAGGCTTCAAGGAATTACTGGAAATTCCTGTCCCTCAACAAGTCCTAGTGCTGAGGGCCCAGCCACCAGGGGTGTGGACTACGGTGGCCAGAGAGCTAGGGGTTAAATATGAAAGTAACAACGGATGAAGGCTGGATGAATGAAGAGCTGGAAGAAAACAGGTTGCTCGCTAGTCCGTCTTAGAATGGAGAAATCCTAAGCACAAAGGAAAATACTAGACAGCTTTTCTACATCAAACTTTACAAGTTAAAAAAAAAACTTTACAAGCTCTACATGTTAAAAAAAAAAAAAGAAACAAACAAATAAACTTAAAACAAAGGTGTCTGCAGCAGGTACTTGGCAGACAAAGGGTCAGTACTCCCACTATACAGAGAACTCTCAAAAATTATTAAGATGAACACCTCAATGGTGAGAGCGAATGAAGAACAGGTTCACGGAGTTCTCAGAAGACACACAATCATTTACGAAGGCAATCAGCTTCAGACGGGGGGAGAAGGCTTTCGCCTGGCAGATGGACTAAGACCTCAGAAGACGGTGGTGACTGGGCGAGGGGCGAGCGTCCTCCCACGACTCAGGGGGAAGAAATCTGTGTGGCTTTCCGGGGGTCCTTTGGCAGGATATACCGCAAGCATTTACACATATGCACACCCTTGCAGTTTCTGGGTGGTGGACAAGTGCCCCAAAAATATAGGTTGCAGGATATTCTTCAAATTATTTTTCATGATAAAAAAAAAACTGGAGATGATAAATAGAGGATCAGATCAACTGCGGTCACAGTGGACAGCGGAATACTGGGCAGCTCTTGACTGTAGTTGTGTAGACACACGTGTTGACGCAGGAAATGGCCACAGTGTATCACATAAAAATGCAGCAGAGAGTGTGTTAGAATTTGACTGTGGGCGTACAGACGGACGGGCTTCCCTGGTGGGCTAGTGGTAAAGAACCTGCCTGCCAGTGCAGGAGACACAGGAAACCTGGGTTTGATCCCCGGGTCGGGAAGATCCCCTGGAGGAGGAAATGGCACCCCACTCCAGTATTCTTGCCTGGAGAATCCCTGGGACAGAGGAGCCTGGGGGGCTACAGTCCACGGGGTCACGGAGTCGGACATGACTGGTGACTTAGTAAACATGTATGTGGACGTACATGCATTCACTCATGCAACTACTCGGTTTTATAAAACAGAAGGGGTTGGAAGAGTTTCTCTTGTGAAGGTAGATTTGCTGGTGTTGAGTGTTTTATTATGCATTTCCTAACTTATTTAGTAAAATAAAAACCAGCCTCTCTCATTTCACAGATGGGAAAACTGAGTCTCCGAGCAGACAAGAGACTTGCTGGGAGCAGGCCTTCCATCTCTGGGCTGCCCCAGTAGGGAAGGGGCGCTGAGAGCTAGTTTTCCAGCCCTCCAGGAAGGTCCTAGCGCCCTGAGCAGAGCGCCCCTGGCCCCCTCCCTCCCTTTTCCCCTCCCTCCCTTTCCCCCTCCCAGGAAAGCTGGCCTGATGGTGAGACTGGGCCAAGTCTAGTCTAGGGTGACCAGAACTTTTCAGAAGTGCCAGAAATTTCATCACACCCGGCAGAGGGATGGGCAGGGGTGAGTCACGAATGAGCTAGGCCACAGGAGGTAGGGTCTGGCCATTCCCAAATGGGAGGCGTCAGGCCGGGCCGCTTTCCTGGAACCAGCAGATGGCTTGGGAAAGTGGAGAGAAATCCTAGAGTGAGAGAAGGACTGTGGAGGCTTCCTCCACTCCTCTCTCCACACAGCCCACTCCAACCACTCTGCCAAGGGGTCCCCCAGCCCCTGCTTGTGCCCCGTGGATGGGGAACCTACTGCCTGGCTGCAGGGCTCTCCCCTCCTGCCTCTGGGAGGGCAGGGAGAGTGTGCAGACTCTGCGCTCAGACTGCTCTGGGCTGGGGCCTCAGCTTCACCATCAAGCTGCGCTTTCTTTGTCTGTGGAATGGGGGTGATAATACCTGGTTTCTCAAAGACTGCTCTGAAGATCAAATGGATTCTTCAGTGTAGGGTTCCTGGTAAAGCACTGTCATTGTTGTCCAGTCACTAAGTTGCGTCCGGCTCGTGGTCACCCCATGGACTGGAGCACACCAGGCCTCCCTGTCCTTCACTGTCCCCAGAGCTTGCTCATGTCCATCGAGTCAGTGATGCCATCCAACCGTTTCATCCTCTGACGTCCCCTTCTTCTCCTGCCTTCAATCTTTCCCAGCATCAGGGTCTTTTCAAATGAGTCAGCTCTTCACATCAGGTAGCCAAAGTATTGGAAGTTCAGCATCAGTCCTTCTAGCGAATATTCAGGGTTGATCTCCTTTAGGATGGACTGGTTGGATCTCCTTGCAGTCCAAGGGACTCTCAAGAGTCTTCTCCAGCACCACAGTTTGAACTGTTGGAGTGTATGATTAGCAGTTATGAGTTTATCTTTCATTCCAATCAGTGTCACCTTTATTTAAGGCAGAGCATCCTTGGAGATCAGGAAAAACAGATTCCTGATGGCTAACTAACCCGGTGTCCTAAGTGGGCCTGAGAACTGCTGGGAGGTAATGTCGCCTCAGCGAAACTCAGGCTATCAGATGAAGCTCTTGGGTACAAGTAATAAAGCCCCAGTTCAGACTGGCTGAACCCCCAAAGGGAATTTAGTACACCCCAGGGGTGGGCTGGCTTCAGGCCTACAGACCCAGGGCTCAGCGCACCTGAGAGTTCATTTCTCTTGCAGGTGAAGGGCCAGGCCGTGTTCGGTGACTCCGCAAGGCTCAGGGATGCTTCCACCCCAGCGTGACTTCCCCCTGGTAGACGGGGGCGCTCCAGCTCCATGCCCACCCCCGGCCCTCGCTTTAGCCAGCAGGAAGGGGAAAGGGTTCTTGACCTCCTGCAGCCAGAAAGTGGGGCCACGCAGAGACCGGGCACGATCAGCTTTCACTGGGTTGATGAGTAGGATGCTGGGGATGCAGAAAGGAGTGCAGACGGGCAAAGGGGCTGCAGGGACGGGTGGAGTCCAGAGCAGAGGGGGCTTGCGCGGGACTCCAAGCCTGACTGTGTGCCCGGATCTGAGCTCCCTCCATGCTAGCTGCCAGCAGCTGCCCTCGGCCGCCCCTTGGGACTGGTGTGTGTCCACTGCGGCCACTCCTAGGGGCAGATCGTGGGACTTGGGGGCCATCTGAGCAGGGGATTCCAGGGCCTGGCGTGAGGCATGGTGGGCTCCAGCCAGCAGGGACACAGTTCTGCCAGAAGGCTGCAGGGAGCCTGTGTTTTCCCCACTTGGCAGCACCTCCAGGCAACTGGGGCTTAAAAAAAAAATCCCAACACCTGGCTGCACGCTCCGGAGACTCAGATTTAATCGTTCCGGAGTGCAGTGATTCTAGACAGCAGCTTTGTCCTAAAGCTGAGTTCCCAGGGGCGGGGCAACCCTGGGTCTGTCGAACAGCAGCCTGGCAGGCAGCGCCACTCTGGGGAGGAGGGCCTCCGTCTGGAAGTCACTGTCCATCCACTCTGAGTGTCTTTCCCATATGTAGGAGACATTCTGGCTGGGCCCGGACGCTTCACTTTCCGTGCCGCCCAGTTACTGTGAACGGGAGGCCAGGGCGATGAGAAAGCCGGCCAGTGCAGAGCTCAGTCTTGGGAAAAGGAGGAGGTTCCCCGTGACCCCCAGAGGCAGCAGCAGGCGGATCCCGGGGGGAGTGAGCAGCCCCCAGTGCCGGCACACAGGGCTGCAGGGAGAAGGTGGCCGGCCCAAGCCGCCGGCCGTAACTGAAGGCTCACTGCGTGAGCATCTTCAGAACAATCCCACGGGGCAGGAACTATTTTCCAGACAAGTCCACTGAGGGCAGAGGGCTAAAGCCCCCCACGAACGCCACGCAGGCAGATGTGGCTTTAAACCAACCCTTTGGCTGCAGAGCCCCTGCGTCCAAACCTACGCGATTGCTGTCTGGGGTTATCACTGTGGTCACTCTCGTCTCTCACGCACCAGGAGAGGCACGGGGCCTCCTCCTGCCTACGCAGCAAGGATACAGACCCAGCAAGCTCAGTAGGCCTCTGCCCCACCGGGGCTGGCAGAGGGGTTCAGGTGAGCCCCCACGCCCGCCAGCCCTGGCGCCTTGATGCCCGGGGGATCGTCACCGATGTAAGCCCTCTGCCCACTCTGAGCGTTCTGTCTCAGCCTTATCGCTCGGAGCTTCCTGCGATCCTGTCTTGGCCAGGCCCCGGGCCCCAGATTCCTGGCGGGTGATGTGCACGCTGCTTGCGATAACGGCCCTGGCAGGACTCTGAGGGGCCGGCTGCCTTGGCTCATCTGCAGCTCAGATAACAGGGAGGTACCTCCGCTTTATCTTCTGGAAAGCTGGCCAGGCCCTGGGGGCGGGTTGGAAGGTGAGGCCCAACCTCACTGCCGCCCCTCCTGGCCTGGACACCTGGGGCGGAAAGGGAGTGCATCTGAGAGCGGAGCGCTCCCCAGTGCCTTTGACAGCTGCCCACAGCAGGAAGGATTCAATCAGCCCTCACCCGATCACCAGATATTTACCGAGCTCGCCCCTGGGGCCAAGCCCTGTTCAAAGTGCTCTGGGATTTCAACTCATTTAATCCTCCCCACAAATCCCACGAGATTGGCCCTGATGTCATTCAGCTCATTTGACAGTTGAGATAATCAAGGCCCAGGGAGGTCAAGCAACTTGCCCAAAGTCACATAGCCGGTGGGCGGTGGAGTCCTAACTGGGTTAACTTACCTAGAGTTACTTATAAACAGACTTTAAAAAGGCATCTAGGGACAAGAACTCTGAGGAACAGAGCAGGCAGAAAGGGATGGAGGGAGGGGCCGTTGCTATCTCTGCTGGGGTCTCAGGGAGGGCTCCCTGGGGGTGGGATGGGGAGTGACATCCCATTGTATGGGGATCTGGGGAAAGGGCATTCCAGGCGGAGGGAATGGCTAGTGCAGAGGCCCCAGGGGAAAAGGGCCTGCAGAGAAAGGGCCTATCGGGGTTATGCGGGAAGCCACTGGCCTGGCCCCAGGCTCTCAGTACAGAGCTGGCCCCTCCATCCAGTTCTGGCTCGTCTGCAGCCAGTCTGAGGCCCTCGGCCCTTTCTGGCTTCACCTCCTCCCACTGGGTGACCCTGGGCAGGCGGCTTTCCTTCTCTCTGCCTTTGCCCTTGGCTGCCTCATCCCAGTCTGGGCTCTGGAGGCCCCTAGGGTTGGGGCAGGGCCCAGGATGGGCCCACGGCTGCTGCTCAGATGTGAGACAGCGACGTGTCTCCGGGCAGGGATGGAAGGTGCTCCCAGAGGCCGCTGGGCTGAGAGAGACACAGAGATGGGGGACAGAGTCAGCAGGAGATGCGGAGACCGAGAAGGGTAGAGGAAGACAGACACGGGCGGAGACGCAGAGAGGGAGAGACAGGGTCGGTGGGGACGGCATACGCCCCCAGAGAGCCTGGGAGACGCGGGCCATCTGAAGGAGACACCCAGAGATACAGGGAGACGTTGACCCACAGCAGCGAAGAGAGATGGAGATGGAGACGCTAACAGAGAAAGCTGTGACGCCACCGAACGGTGCTTGCCAGGGTGAACTCCACGCTCTGTGAATTTCACAGTGAAAAGAAAGTCAGCAATGGAAGGACAGAGCTCTGGGATCCCGACTCTCTCTGGGGCCCTAAGCTGGTGGTGGGGAAGGGACTGGGGGGTGGGTCCCTGTGCTGAGTCTAGGCCTCCAGGGCCCAGGGGTTAGGGGGCAAGTCCCCCTTTCACTGGGCTGCCCTGGTCTAGCAGTGGCCGGTTTTGCTTACGTGGGCTTTGGGACGGGGTTCTGAGCCCTTGGCCTGGAGACAGGGCCTGGGAGGTCTGAGTGCTGTAGCCACGCGTTCCGGGAAACAAACTCACTCAGAAGGACAATGCAGATAGTGGAGTGCATTTTATTACACCAGCGGGCCCAAGGGAGAGTCTCCTCTTAGCCAAGGACCCCGAGCAGTTTTTGTGAAAACCTCATATACCCTAAGTGTACGTGCCCAAACCCACCTCCCCAAATTCCCTGAAACTAGTCTGAACAAAGGAAAAGAAAGATACAATCAAAGTTAACCGGTGATTCATATGCCTTAAGCCCAGGTAGTTAACAGTGGACAATTATCAACAGGCCTGTGGTCACAGCCCAATAAGCATAATAGAATATCTGACTCTATTCCGTTACACAGATAATTAGGGTATTCTTTTAGGCAACAGAGAGTCTAGGTATGAGCCCTGGGGTTCCATCCTGCGGGCCTGGCTTTCCAGTTGGTATGTCATTTCCAGAGATACTGGGCATAGAGCTCAACGTCCACAGTCTGGCCCAAACGGAGTCCTGCTTTCAAGATGGAGCCTGTTCTGTCTGTTTCCTCCTTCATTCCCCGCTCCTGAAGCTCTTAGCTCATAGTATGAGCATCATTCACAGGGATATATTGCACCCTGACTCCCCGACCTCCAATTTGGGAGAACGACATCAACCTTTGGGTTGGTTACAAAGTTCATAATACATTGTAAAATAAGGGTCCACAAAACAGAACTATCAAGGCAACTATAACAATGGTAAATACAGTTTTCCACCAATCACCCTTCACCCAAGATAGGACCGAAGTCCTAAAAGGAAGATTATCATCAGACATAACTTTTACCTGACCTTTCCTGTCATCTAGGGTGGCTGATACATAGCCAGACAAGTCAGGAATATGCACACAACATTCACCTTTGATTATAGCTCAGGTCCGTCTCTGTACTGAAGCTATGGTTAGTCTCAGGATGATACCAGCAGGTCCTTGTAGCAGCAGTTGATTGGAGAGCTTCATCCCTGTTTCTTCTCTAAGATGATCGTGGTTTCACCAGGATCAGTGGGGTCCTTTTGTGTAGACCACTCGGCATCCTCCGGGTCTGCGTAGTATGCTCTCCTCACCCGCGTATGGTGGATCCCGGGAGTGACACCTGCAACTTTAACTGCAGTCGGGCTGGTTAGAACAACAGTATATGGACCCTTCCAATGTGGGGCCTAGGAGTCATGTTTCCAATCCTTGACCACACCTGATCCCCGGTCACAAATTCGTAAATCTGTTCCCCAAAGGGGAATGGCGCCCTTTCTTGTACAAACTTAGTTACCTGATTTATTACCTTGCCCAGTTGTTCCATCTGCTGTGAAATCTCATCTCCCCTTACCTGAGGGAAATTTGTTGACACCTGTTCTATTATGGGAGGGGGCCTCCCATACACAGTTTTGTACGGAGAAGACCCATGGGACCGTGGGGTCATCCTGAGTCTGAGCAGAGCCGTCGGAAACAAGTCCACCAGGAGCAGTCAGTCTCTAAGATCCACTTGGAGAGTGTCTCTTTAAGTGTCTGGTTGGGTCCTTCCGCCATCCCAGAACTCTGGGGCCTATGTGCTGTATGTAATTTCCACTTGACGTTTGCGGTTTTGCTTACTTGTTGTACTAAATCAGCTACGAAAGCCGAGCCATTGTCCGATCCAGTGCTGGTAGGAAATCCGAATCTGGGAACTGTCTCCCTGAGCAGGCACCGGCTACTTCGGATGCTCTTTCAGTCCGGGTAGGGAAAGCTTCTACCCATCCCGAGAACGTACATACCGTGACCAGCAGGTAATGGTAGTGTTGGCGAGGTTTCATTTCAGTGAAGTCCACTTCCAGGTGTTCAAAGGGCAGCGTGCCTTTTACCTGAATCCCTGGAGGTTTCTGTCTGTGCCGAGAGGCAGCACTGACCTGTGAGCAGGCAGTGCAGTTCTGAGATTCTGTCCTTTTGACAGCTGGAGGGCCTGGGTTAGAGCATAGAGTTCGGCCCGTTGAGCGGACCAGTGTGAGGGCAGAGAGCGAGCCTCAGCGATGGTTTCTTCTGTGACGACTGCATATCCCGGCAGTCACTGTCCTTGTTTCACCGGGCTGGTGCCGTTGGTGTGCAGGACCAAACCTGGGTCCGGGATTGGCTGGTCTCTCAAGTCAGGCCTGCTGGCGTATTTCCTTGCAGTCATGTGAGGGCCCACCTTCTCCCATGGGAAGGAGAGTGGCCGGATTCAGAACCTGACAAGGCTCAGCAGTGACATGGGGGTTTTCACACGATACTGAGTAATCCGGAATGCTGACAGCCATTTACGGGGGTCCCCTCGCAGGAGAGTGTTGACCTCATGCAGGACTTTTATGAACAAATCTTGGCCCAAAGTCAGCTCAGTTGCCTCCAGACCAGTAAGGCAACTGCAGCAACCGCCCGTAAGCATCCCAGCCACCCGGTGTCAACATTGTCCAGCTGATTAGAGATAAGTCACTGGTCTGTCCCATGTCCCCATGGTCTGGGACAACACTCCCATAGCCACCTTGTCCTTTTCAGTCACATAAAGAGTAAACGGCTTAGCAAGGTCTGGCAGGCCCAAGGCGGGTGCTTGGTGCCAGCAGCTTGCCCCTTGGCAGTTCCCACCGTCCCTTTTCAGTCTTGATGGCCCCTTCTGCTTGGGCTCGTTGCTTTTGGGGCTTCAGTGTATTTTGGAGTGTCCAGTGCTGCTCAGGCAGCTCTGCCAACACGAGCGCTTTAACAGGGGCCTCACTTGTTATCCCCTTGCCCTCGGGTGCTCCTTTAGCGGTCTTATCTGCCAGTCTGTTTGCCCGAGCCTGGCGGGTATCCTCTTTTTGATGTCCTCGGCAGTGTATGACCGCAACCTTTTCTGGTTCCCAGACAGCATCTAGTAGGGTCAGAATTTCTTCCCTATTTTTGATATCTTTTCCACTAGCTGTCAGGACGCCTCTCTCCTTATTCAGAGCCCCGTATACATGTTGTGTGGCAAAGGCACGCCTGGAGTCGGTGCAGGTGTTTACTCTCTTGCCTTTTGACAGCTGAGGGCTCCAATCGAGGCCCATAACTCGGCTCGTTGAGCAGACCAGTGTAGTGGCAAGGAGCCAGCCTCGGTGATAGCCTCTTCTGTGGCTGTAGCGTGAGCCAGCAGCTGCTGTCCTCGTTTTATCAGGCTAGGGCCATCAGTATGTAGGCCCAGTCAGGGCCCAGAATCGCTTGTTCTCAGGGGTCGGGTCTGCTAGCGCAGACTTCTTCCAAGCCTTACCCACAGTCATGAGGAGCTTCACCCTCTCCCACTGCAAGGAATGTGGCTGGACTTAACGTCTGGCAAGGCTCAAGACGGAGGCTAGGGTTTTCACATAACCACCCTTGATACTGAATAATCTGGGAGTTTGATAGCCATTTGTGGGGACCTCCTCGTAAGACTGCCTTGACCTCATGTGGGACTCTTACGGCCAGATCTTGGCCTACAGGCAACTTAGTAGCTTCTCGAACGACTAGGGCGACGGCGGCAATGGCCCGCAGGCATCCGGGCCACCCGGTGGCGACACTGTCAAGCCGCCTTGAGAGAGAGGCTACAGGCCTGTCCCACGTTAACACCGAGGTAACACTCCCATTGCTGTTTTCTCCTTTTCAGTTACTTACAGAGGAAACGGCTTGGCAAGGTCTGGCAGCCCCAGAGCGGGGGCTGATAGAGTTGCCAGACTTAGTTCATCACAGGCGTTTTGTTCTGTTTCAGTCCAGTTTAGTGGATTTCCTTAGGCCCTGTCAGGAGTTCATATAAAGGCTGGGCCATGCGGGAATGTCCTGGAATCCAGATTCTGCCAAACCCAGTAGCTCCCGAAACTCCCCGACCTGCCGACGAGTCGGGTGTTGAGATTCTCAGGCTCACCTCGTTTCTGGACTTGCCCAATAACCTTTGCCCTACTGGGCGCTCGGGAACGTAGCGGGATCCCTGAAGCCCTTGGTGTCCCCCCATCTGGCATTCTCTGGGCTGGCAAAACGATCTAATCATGCCTTCTCCCGATACCCCAGTGAGAGCCGTGGTCTCTTTGGACAGCGGAGCCACAGGCTTGGTTGCCCCCGACAGTTCTGCTCCTGTATCCGCCGTGAAGTCCGTGCCGTGGTCCCCACTTCCTGGGTTACCATGGGCTCTCGGGGACCTGATATCTCTGAGCCCCGGCAGTCCTTTAGTTTCCAAGTCAGCAAGTCCCACGACCGTGGGAGCTTTTCTTTCCCTCCTTGCCTTAGGGCGGTCATTCTTCCAGTGGCCAAACCCTCGGCACCAGGCACACAGGTTTGGCTGTAATGGGGCCCGGGGCCTTCGCTGGGACCGGTTGAAGGGCTGTCCTGTCCCTGGGGCAGGAGGCGGTTTTCCCGGAGGGCCCAAGATAGACTTTCCCAGTGCAGCGGCTAGTGTTGCAAGTCTCTGGCCTGATCTCTCTTGTTCCTCTTTGTATTTCTTGTCTGTTTCTGTCTCCCTGTGCTGGAACACTTTTGTCTGCTCTTTCAGTCAGCTGGGAGCTGGATATGGATAGCACCCCTTCTGGCTTTAGAAGCTTTTGTCTAATATCAGGGCATGCCTGCGAGATGAACGCTGAGTTTACAGCAATCGGAGAGCCCGCAGCTTCCGAGTCTATAGGCTTCGAAGAGCCTTTAATAAAATTCAGAAGGTGATTCATTCCCCTTCTGAATTACCCCAGCAGGTTTCACATGTCCATTGGCTTACAGGGTCCCCTCTTCAGCCCTTGTATAACGGCTGTACGATATCTGTCTAGTTGAATCCTCCCTTCTTCTCTCTTATAGTCCCAGCTAGGTTTATCAGCAGGGAAGGCCTGCTCTATCCACCTTTCTAGGTTTGCAGCACCTTCTGGAACCATCTCTCGTAACCATTTTTTTTTTGCTCCCGTATTAATCCTATACCTCTCCTCAGTCCTGAAGACAAATGTCAGTCACTGCATGACATCATCCCATGCTGGTCGATGGGTGCAAAAGATGGTTTCCATCAGACGAGTCATAGCTTGAGGCTCTTCTGAGTAAGCGGGGGCGGGGTATGCTTTTGTCAGTGATGTGTCGGTTGATGAGAAGGGCTGGTAGTAATAGCTACAGGAGCCTGATGGAATTTGCCGTCCTCCCCTGGCACCGGAGGTCATCTGTGGTGCTGCCTTTCTCTCCGGCGCTCTGGCAGAGAGCCGTCTCTGCTTAATTCCAGTGTCTCCTTTCCCTCGTACAGTAGTACTTACTGGGAGCGGAGGATAGAGCTTGGGGCATATGACGTCAGCAGCGGTTGAATCCAGTGGGTTGTAGCCTGTTACCCTTCAACTAAGGTTGGAGCTTGCCGGAATGGCGGCTCTACAACCTGGGAGGACTGGGGAAAGTGGAGACTCTGGGAGGTGCCAGGAGCCAGCATGGGGAATCCCGCCCGTGACAAGGTCATGCGGAAGGAAGCCGGACAAAACGCAAGGA
>SJYX01020481.1:569653-587530 GCA_006410675.1 Oreotragus oreotragus | reverse complement strand
CCTCCCCCTCCTCTTCACCCCCACCCCCGCACACCCCTTCCCTGTATCCTCTCCTCCTGCCCACTCTCCAGGCAGGGGTGCCCTCTCGCCCTTTGCTGTCATGGGGTCTCATTCCCCCCTCAGTGTGTGTCCACCACTTTGGCTGGTCCAAAGCTGGCCTGGGCCAGCAGGTGTCACCGTGACCGGCCAGAAATGGAAGAACGGAGAGGGCGTTTGGGTGCTGGCTGTCAGCCCGAGCCCCTCGGATCAAGGTGCAGCTGCAGGGCCCTCCTGGAGTCAGCCGGTGCCCGGGCCGGGCCCGAGTCTATGGCTGAGTGATTGGGACGCTGAGCGTCCCCGTCCCCACGTGCAAACAGGGCTGAAGATCCCCGTCCACCCCCCAACCCCCAGGAGGGAGGGAGGGCCTGGGAACTACTGTTCCATCTACTGCTTCCGCCACCGCAACACTGGGTCCAGAGCCTTGGGAAGGGCAGTGGGCAGGGCGTGGATGGAGTCAGAGGCTCTCACTCGGGAGGCGCGGACTTGCCAGCCCCCACCGAGCCTGGCCCTGCCTGTTTGGTTTGGCTCTCAGTACATTAGTATTGTTTTTTGAAATTTAATTAGCTGTCAGCATTTACAGATCGGTGAGTTTCACAGAAAAGTCCGGATTTCTGTCTTGTGAGAAATCGCAGGGTTCCGGCGGCTTGGGACCCATGTTGTCGGGGGTTGGTGCCCTTGGGTAGTTTGGCTTGCCTGCCGCCCCTGGGGTCGGGGCCGGGGCCCACTTGGCCATAGGCCCCAGCTGGCCGCTTCCACGTTTGCAGCTCCCCCAGACCTGCTGTATAAACTAGGGTGTTCTTGCAGCAGCAGTGTCCACCCCAAGTGGGCCTGGGCCGGTGGACACTCTTCCCGCTGTAGCCTTGCAGTCACTGTGACTCCAGGACCGCCAGGCTGAAGACCCCGAGTTCCCCAAGGCTGCAGGGCCTCCGGAGGACCTCGGTGTGTCCTGTTGGGCATCAGAATTCTGTGTCTGCGGTGCGGGGGAGCAGGGAGCACTTCCCTTCCCCACCCCTGGCTGGCCTTGGAGGAGGAGGGCGCTCTCTGCAGGGCGGGGCTCAGGCCAAGGGACAGGCTCCCAGCTCCCACTTCTTGGCGGCCTCGCTGGGTGGCGTGGGGCGGGGCGGTGGCTGTGTTAAGGCCTGCTTGCTGTGACTCTCTGCTCTCCTTCTGCCACATGCATGCGGCTGAACTCATGCCAGCCGACTGTGCCTGTGGTGGGTGGCTACCTGGAAGTTTGCTGACTGACTGACGAGGACTGGGCCTGTGGGTGGCACGCGGGACTTGGGGGGTGGACTCAGCCCCCGGCCTCGTCCCTGTACCTCCCGAGGCTTTCGTTCCTGCTACAGCGGAGGGTGCCAACGGCCTGTTCCGCCTTTCCCTGACCCTGTGTCTCCTCTTCTGTAAAGGGCTCTCGGTCCTGAAATGGGGTGTTGGGGAGGGGAGCCTGGGGCCCGCTGCCCAGGAAGTGTCTGGGTGTCTCCCCTTTCTGGCTTCTTGAACCCTGATGTCCCACCTCTCACCACCTGCCCCCCCACAGGCTGAAGGCCTGGTCCTGGGATGTAGTTCCAGCCTGCCAGGTAGGGTGATGGAGGCCACAGGGACTTGAATTAGGTTGACCTCAGACAGGTGTAGTTGCTATAAAGGCGCTGAATCCAACAGGGCAGCCCAACCCAGGTGGGGGGACAGGGTCCTCGGAGGAGGGGATCTCTGAGCTGAGATGGGAGCATGCAGGCTGAGGGCGCAGCTGGTGCAAACGGCCCTTGGTGGGGTCCCGGCATGCTGTGTGTGAGCCTTGGCCTGCTCGAGGGACAAGGGGCCGAAAGGGAGGAGGCTGGAGCCGGTAGGGGAGGGGAGGAGGAGCGGGGCAGGGAGCTGGAAAGCTGCGGAGAAGTGTTTATCCAGGGAGCCACGAGCTCTGATTGCCATTTTGCGACAGCCTCCCTGGCGGCGCAGTCTGGAGGCTTGTGTGCCCCCACCAAGAGCGTGCTGGCAGGAGTGGGGAGGCCCTCTCCTGGCCTGGGCCCGAGGGCAGGTCTCCCCCTTGAGAAGCTACCGGGGAGGTGAGGAGACAGGGCCATTGACAGGCCTTTGAGATCCAGGGTGATAACATGCTGGTGAAGTAGGTGTTGGTGCAGCCTTCCAACGGAATACTGTGCAGCTGTAAAAAGGAGGCTCTGATCCTCGAGATCGGTTGAGAGAAGAGAAGGGGGTGAACAGTGTATGACACTCAGTGTGTCTTGTGCCGAGTAAGAGCTGTACATCCACATTTGCTCATGTGCTCGTAGGCAGACGCGGGGAGGAAGCCGTGGGGTGAGTTGCCTGTGCTTTGCCTGGAGGGCGTATGCAGGTGGGGGCCAGGGTGTAAGGTCAGGTGACACGCCCACTGCCAGCCTCGTATTTTTGGATTTTGAGCCACACCACCGTACTCGCTGCTTAAGCATTACGTTAGAGTCAGATGCAGCTGGGCAGTTGGTGGGTGAGTGTTCATCTGTGAGTCTTAAGGGCAGTGTTTAAGGACGGTTTCTAAGTTCCTTGCTTTACCGAACAGACTGACTTCTTCCTGGCACAGTATATAAAGGTTTCCACTGTGATGAAAATTAGATGCGAGCAAAGTCACGTTTTGCAAAGTTTGGCAATTGGACAAAAGAAAAAATGCCGCCCTTTTCTCTGCCCCTTTTCCTGTGGGAGTTTCCTTCTCCAGGTTTGACTGCTGGCTTTTCCTGGGGTGGGCACCATGGCACTTGGCGCCCCTTCCCCAGCCTGTTTCCGCACTCCGCCTGCCAGCGAGCTGGAGCTCAGCGACAGGTCCACACCACGGGGGTCTGCTGGGCTCAAGGGAGTCCCCGCCTCGGCGACCCGCAAGGCTCAGATCCCACCTCTGCTGGTCGCAGGCCATGCTTCCTTTGGGACAGGACCCCCTCTGTCAAATGGTGTCGTAACCCATCTCTTAGGGCTGTTGGAAGGAGGAAGGAAGTGATACCCAGTGGGTGCCGGTCGCTGTCCTTGGGGAAAGCAGTGCCAGGACCAGCTCCTCCACCCCACAGAGAGCTTGCTGTCTCGGGGAGACAGACGGATGCTCACTGTGAGGTCTCGAGGCGGCCGGGTACACCTGGGCTGCAAACCAGGGGAAGCCGGCCCGGGTGGGGCTGCTGTAGGTGGGAGGCCAGTGGGGTTTGGGGAGGGGGCACAGCAGGGAAAAATAACCCGGAGCAGCTGGAGGAAGGACCCCCGTGAGCATGGGGGCCGTCAGATCTGGGGATTCAGGAGGACTTTCAGTCTTACCCTGGGTGTGATGAGAAATCAGATGAGAGTGGGCCAATCTGATTGGGATTTTCAGAGACCCCTGGCTTCTGGGAGTGGGGTCACAGCCTGCCTCTGGGAAGGTTGGGAACCCAGGGTGGGGATTGTGTGGGAGCAGCCGGGAGAGGCTGGCTGGACTCGGGGTTCCTTCCGTATGAGGGACCTTGAGTCCCCTCACACCCAGCACTCAGGATAGCCTCTCCGGTGTGGGCCAGCCCGGGGTCTCTCCTGTAGCCATCCTGAGGGCCCCAGGGACCCCCGTAGGCAGTTCTGAAATGCTTCCGTCAGAGCGGTTCTAGGCGAGAGCACGGAGCCTCTGAGAGTTTGTGCGTGGTCAGGGAGGGCTTCCTGGAGGGGGCGATACTTTCTCTGTAATGTGAAGGTTGAGGGGTGAACAGGAGAACAGTGGTTCCTCTCGGATGAGTTGGAGGGGAGGCGGGCTGTGAGGCTGGCCTCACGCCCTGGACCAGACAGGGAGGACCTTAAGTCCTGCTCAGAGGGTGGTGAGTGGGCAGCCTCGGGCGTTTCTGAGCGGAGGGGCGGGGGTCCGCTGGCCACCGGGAGGCCTGGGCGGGTGACAGGGCAGGGGCTCAGCGTAGGTGGGAGGCTGGCTGCGGTCACGCGGCGTGTGGGGACCAGGGCTGGGCAGGGGCCAGGTGTGTCCAGCTTGGGTCCTGCCCCGGGCGGGCTGGCCCCGGGTTGCGGGGTGCCGTGGCACGCACGGACCACTAACTCCTTTCCTTCATGCTGGTCCCTGCCCGGGGCCCCTGTGGGGTCAAGTCGTGCGTCATTCTGCACCATTGTCCTCAGGGTTGTTGGAATCTGGAAGCGTTGCAAAAATGCCCGTCTTCTCGTATATGGAGATTATTGCAAAGAAAGTGCTGGTCTGGGGAAAGGTTATTTCCTTCCTCCAGGGTGGGGAGCCTGGCTTTTCGGTGGAGGGGGCAGGACGTGTGCTGTAATGTGGGTGGCCAGGGCACCCCCGCCTGGGTCAGCGTCGGTGAGGAAGTGCTGTGCCTGTCTGCCAGGGGGCGTAGTTGGCGGGGAGCGGCGAGAGCGTCTGTGTGGCCAAGAGGGTGGGGGCCACCAGCCCCCGTGTGCCCAGGAGCGGACGACCCTCTGAGGCCCTGGCGGCTTTTGCCTTCGAGCAGACTCTGCTGGCCTCAGGCCATCTGTCTCACCTCCTGGGGCCTCAGTTTCCTCCTCTGCAAACTGGAGCCAGCCCTCCTGGCTCTGCTCTCTCTTGGAGCTCAGGAATGGCCTGGAGTGTGAGAAGAGGGGTTTGAGGGGCTGGGTGACGGTGGGGTGAGGACCCCGCCAGGCCAGGGTGCCGGTGCACCTGCCTGGGCCTGGAAAATGGGCAGCTGGAGATTCGGGGTGAGGCTGCGGAGTCCCGGCCTTCCTTACTCCACGCACAGGGCACAGGGAGGGCCAAAAAGACAGCTGTGAACGCCCAGCAAAGATTTCCCGGCAGAGGGCATACTGAGCTGGGTCTTCAGGGATGACTAGGAGCTTGCTCAGGCCAGAAGGGTGTGCGTGGCAGAGGGCCCAGAACAGTGGGCAGGCCTGAGGGGCTGTGAGCTTGAGAGGAGCTGGGGCAGGCCCTTGACTGAATGCCTGGTTCGCCTGGCGCCCTGCTGCGGCCTTCACACCGTGTTGCCGGGAGGCTGCTGTGGTTGGGCTCACGGGCAGACGGGAGCGGGTCTGCTCTGGGGTCACGTGCTCTGAGCCGCCGCAGCCTGGGGGAGCTGGGCTCACGTTTGAACCCTGACCTTCAGGGCCCAGGGCTTGAGCCACTTGTTGCCCATCTGCTCCGGCAGCGTTGACTGACGGCCTTGGGGGCCCTCTGGGGACAGCCATGAGAAGTTTCTAAGTTCCAGGGCCGTGCAGATAAATGGGGGTGCTGGCCTGGCAGAGGCGCCGACGGTCACAGAGCCACCCTGGCCGCACCGCCTGCCGGACGCTGATGCTGCGGAGGGTGGCCCGGGTCTGCTGGACCGGCCCCCTGCCCGTCCGCTTCATCTCACCTCCTGCCCATCCCTGTCTGTCTGTCTGCCTGTCTGTCTGCCTGCTGCTGCTTCCGTTGTGTCTCCACGTCTCTGCCCCTACCCCCGACCCCAGAGCCCCTCCCTGCCCTCCGTGAGGCTCAGAGGAGGACCCACGAGACGGGGCTTCTGTATGAAGGGTGGACACACACCGGCGGTGGTTACAGTGGGACCACCACCTCCAGCTTAGCCAGCGGCTTGCCAGGTGAGCTTTTCTCCGTTGCTGAAGGCCCTTCTGGGATGAGTGCGGGTGACATTCACGTTGAGGACGCATCTCATATCCTGTGCCCGTCCTGTGCTGGGGCCGGGCGAGTGAATCCAGCCACCCGTCCCCACTCTCCCGCCCACCAGAAGTATCAGGGCTGAGCAGGTGAGCTGGGTCCCCGCCTCCGGCCCATGTGGGCGAGATGTCAGCTCCCAGCATGGGGAGGCAACCTGCCTGCCTTGGCCCCATGGGCGTCAGGCCCATCTGGGCAGAGGGGAGGTGGTAGCAGAACCAGCCTGCCCAGGGCACCGCGGGAGCCCGGAGCACGGGGATGTGGGCAGAGCTGCCCGCCCTGAGGTCGGACAGGACGCGGGGTGCGGTAGGCGCTGACACCCCGGTCCCCCCAGTGCAGCTGGGAACCCAGTGCAGCAGGCGTGCACAGGGTCACACTCAGCACACGCACTCCTACATGCTTAAACGTGCCTCGGGCACACACCTGCCCACACGCATTCTCACTTAGACTTCACGTGCACACAGACGCGCTTGCCTCACCCCCCTCTGCCCCAACACTCCTGCTCACGTGGACCCGCAGGTCGTGGACATGCGTCTCTCAGCTTCCCTTGAAAACGCATGTTGCTTCCGAAGGAGAAGGAAAACAGGAAGCCAGAGGCGGTCTGCGTGAGCCCAGAGGTAGGGGGAGAACCCGGTCCTGGCCCCGCTCGGGGACTCCCCTCCCCTCCTCCAGCGGTTTCTCAGTGTGCGTGGACCCCTGGAGTCCAGGAGCTGGAGAAGGGCACGCGCCTGGTTTGGGAGGCTCTGAAGGAATGATGGGCCCCAGAGTTGATCTCCTCCCTTTGCGTCCCTTTCAGGGGAGAGACATTGGGCTTCCCAGGTGGCTCAGTGGCTAGAGTCCACTGCAGGAGACACAGGAGGCGTGGGTTCGATCCCGGGGTTGGGAAGATCCCCTGGAGGAGGGCATGGTAACCCCCTCTAGTATTCTTGCCTATGGGTGGAGGAGCCTGGGGGGCTACAGTCCATGAGGTCACGTAGAGTCATATATAATGGCACACACACATGCAGGAGAGGAATTAAACCCCTGTAAAGGCCAGATTATTCTGTGTATGTGTGGGGCTGGGGGTGGGTGATGAGTGAACCCATTCTCCATGTCTGGCAGGGAGGGAGCCGCTCCAGTAAGGACCGAGTGGATGATCCGTACCAGGAGCAACTGACTTCTCTTGGGGCTTTACGTCACAAAATGCTGAAGCTTGTTGAGTAGCATCTATTGAAAGGATCACACAGAATTTGTCTGTTAGGGAATTGCCTTGATTTTTCAGTGTTGTGCGGCGCTTGCATTCCTGAGGTAAACCCTGTTTGGACACGATGTATTCTTACCGCTGTAATGTGCTGCTGGATTCAATTTTCTGATATTTTACTTAGGGCTTGGCAGCGCGATTCATGAGTGAGGCTGGCCGGCACCTCGCTCTTGTCCTGCCCGCATCTGCTTTTGGTATCAGGACTTTTCCTAGTCTCATAAAACGGGAGGAGGAGGCCCCGTTCTTATTCTAGGCGCTGGAACGGTTTTTAGTAGAGTGGGAATTATCGTCAGCTCTCGGGCTGGTCTCCGCAGCGACGTTTCGATTTCATCGCACGGCACCCTGCGAGGGCAGTATGTTCTCCTCGCTGGATGGACGGGGAAAAGGAAGCTCAGGGTTGGAGCCTCTGGTCCGCGGTCAGACGGCAGGAGGTGGCTCCACTGGGCTGTGAACGTGAGCCCGTCTCACACCCGCCCCGTGCTTTGCACGCTGTTCACCGCGGTGCAGGACTCCCCTGAGACGCTAGCCTGCAGGGGAGCCGCGGGCCTTGTTCTGGGTTTTCCAGGGAGGCTGGGAGGAGCACTGTTGGAGCGAGAGCTCCCCTCACTTGCTCGCGGTATGCTGGCCCACCCGCCATCCAAGCATCCGCTTGTCTGCTGACCCGCTCCCTGCCCAGCCAGCCCATAGTCCTTCAGCCCTTCATCCCCCTGCTGATGCCCCGACTGTTAACCACCCTCCCGTCCATGCTGCCTGCATCTCCTCACCCATCTTTCCACCTGCCCGTCCCCATCCACCAGACGTTTATCCACAGGCTGGTTACTCCTCCATCCACTGGTCCGTCTTCACATCCATCTGTCTTCCGTCTGCCATTCTCCCCTCATCATCCCTGATCGGACCGCCATCCGTCAGACAGCCGTCCGTCTCTTTGCCATTGTCCATCCACGTGCCGGTTTATCTACCCATCTGCTAGTCCACCTTCTCATCCACCCTCCCTCTGGTGCCCACCCACTCATCCGTCCACGCGCCCTTGGGTCTTGGCCTTAAGGTTAGATTTGGGTGTGCAGAGATTCAGGAGGGAGGGCACCCTTGTTTGGGATGACAATATGAGCCAAAATGAGCGGCTGGGAACCAGAGCCTTAGAATTTAGCGGGAATTACATATGTGGAGGGCAGCTCAGAGAAGTGGAGTAGGAAAGATAGGTGGGAGTTGGATGGTGAACGACTTTGAAAGCTAATCCTAGGAGTTTTCACTTTATCCGTGGGCCAGGGGTATTCAACCCTGGTTCCATGAGTCCCAGAGAGTCTCTGAGACCCCTAAAATAATAGGCATCAGTTTTTTTTTTTATATATGCTCATGTATCTGTTCCGACTTTGGGTTGCAAGTGATGGAAGACGTAAGCAAGGTGGGTTCATGACGTTGCAGAGTTCAGCTTATCGGTTAGCTTCAGGTCTGGCTGGATCCAGGTGCTCGACAGCTGTCACTGTGACTTTCTCTTTTCCTCTATCTTGGCTTTTCCTTTGTTTTTTGTTTGTTTTTGAGTTGACTCCAGCCTCAGACAGTCTCCACCTGACAACACGATGTCTTCAGGGACCCTCATTGTTAAATCAGTTCGTACCTGATACGGTGGGAGCAAGAGAGGCCGTTTGACCAGTGTCTCAACTGAACTGGGCTCCACGGGGCTCGGGTTGGCCTGGTGTCCGTCCCTGGGTTAGGCATTGTTGCGAGAGGAGTGAGAAGCACTGATAGCGTGGCAGTTGAGTGATGTGGACCCTGGAATGAAATCCGGGGCCCTCGGAAGGAGGGTGAGTGTACGCTGGGTAATGAGAAGCCGTCCCATGTCCGGGGAATGCTCACATTTTCCTGGTGGAGATGGGTGGGTTAACCAAGAGATTGGAGGTGGTATAGAACCATCAGAATTTCTAGCAACCGGGAGGCAGTCGGGCGAGAAGTCCTGGGCGGGTAGGACCACGGGCAAGCTGGATGCCTGTCTGTCTGCCTGGGGCCGGGTGGAGGGCATGGGGACACAGGTGGGGAGGGTGATGAGCTCAGCCTTGGCCGCGGGCAGGGCCATTTCTCACTGCTCCGCCCAGTGTGTTTCCTCTCTCCAGAGTCATGACTCCTGGGGAAGGAAAATATCAGCTCCGTCCTGTGCCAGAAGCAGCATTTTCTTTTCTCGAGGGTTGGTTGTGAGTCTTGGGTGTTGATCTTCGTAATTTTTCACCTGCTTATGTTGATAATGAGATTAGCAATTATGTATGAAGGCTCAACCCTCACTCCAGATTTAAGGAGATTTTAATCATTTTAGTTACTTTTTTTTTCCTTTCTCTTTATGAGCAAAGAGAGGAAAGGGAGGGGAAGAAGTCTGGCTGTTAAACTGGAAGGATGGTCTTCCCGGTGTTTTCACACGCTCGCCCTGGAGGGTCTCCAGGGCCATGAGTGTGAGCACATGGACCCTGACACCCGCTGCGGTCAGTACTTTGCACCTCAGGTTGGCCCGAGACCGGGGTCCCCTGCGCTCCCTCTAGTCCTTATCCCAGCTGAGTCCCTGGTGCCCTCAGCCGTGCCCACTCTCCCTGGCCAGACCTGTCTTTTTGCAGATGACGGCATAGATCACTGAGATGTCTTTCCATGAGAAAGGGCAGGAATATCGGCCTTTAAAGATGGAAGCCAGGCCTCATCACTTTTCTTTGGGTGATTTGTGGCTGTTTTTCACGTCTGTTCATTTCTTCTGTGTCCTTTTTCTGGGCGACTATAATAGGCTCTTTTCTTTTAAAAGTCTCTTCCCTCGTGAAAAAACACGCATACCTAAACGTACCCAGAAGGTCCACGAGCGTCAGCGTTCCAGGGAAGACACGCTCCTGTGACCACCATCACCTCTGACCCCGGAGGACACCCCTTCCTTCCGGGGGGTCCTTTGCCCACCCTGCCCCCACAGCACCCACCAGCCTCACTGGGCGTGGCCGTCTAGCCCCGACCCCTGTGTTTGCTCTCCCTCCTTGACGATGACAGAGTTGGACCCGGCTCCCTGCTTCCTGGGGCTGGAACCTTCCTCCAGCTTCCTGACGACTTCCTAACGTGCTGGGACCCGGTGATGCCTCCTGCCACCACGCTGGAATAGCGTCCACCAAGCCACCTTGCCGTGTCCCCTGGGGCCCTGGGCACGGGTGACTGACCGGCCTCCCCTTCTGACTTTCTCTCCTTCCTTGATTTTCACACCCTGACCTCTCTTCCGTCCTGCTGTTCCTGTCACCTCGTCTCCCTTCCTTCTTTGTCTCCCTGCGTGCCGGGCCCAGGGAGTGTAGCTGGTTCATGCCACAGGGCCCTCGCACGTGCTGTTACCGCCTCTTGGCTTGCTTCTCCCACATCCTAGCACGGCCACCGCGCTTGTGCCAGGAGACCCTTGGCCCAAGTGTCGCCTTCTTGGAGAGGCCCGTGCGGCCCCGTCTGGCCAGGGTCATCCCTCACAACCTCCTTGCTCCCTTCTCACGTGTTATCTGTCTCTTCCGTCCACCAGGATGTTGGCCACACGAGGTCTTGGCTGCCGGGGGTCTTGTTCGTGGCCACGTCCTAGTACCTGTCGTGGAGACTGGCAGGCAGCCCGTGGGCAGTGAGTGTCTGCAACGTGGAGGACCCAGGCTGTGCTCCCTGGCCAGGCGGATCTGCCTTCTGATATCTGAACCACCTTTTACCATTGGTGTCACTGTGGTCCAGTGTGGGCCTGCGTTTCCTTCTCTGTCCAGTGTGGTTAAATAAAATCAACACACTGGAAGTTCTCAAGCCAGTGCTGGGCATTCCATCGGTGCCGAGGAAGCAAAGGTCAACATGAACCTGACCAACAGCTAACATCCCGCCCGACTTTTTGTGCCAAGAGCACGTTTATTTTTCCCAGAGAATTAGATGACTTCCTCTGATCAGACAAGGAGCACCGGGTCATCCTCCGATTTCCCTTTTAGCCTTGGCTGCCAGGAAGCTCCCTACAACGGCGAGGCCTCGGGGGCGGCCCTGGCTTCCTGTTAGGTCTTCAGCACTTCTGTGCTGCTGCTCTCTCTGCTCCTTGACTGTTCACTTTCGGCTCCACAGCACATGTTTTATTACTTTTGACTGTAGAAGAAACATGTAAAACTGATCCGCTGAGCCATTTTGGAATGGACACCTCGGTACCGGTAAGTCCATTCCCACTGTTGTGTCACCGTCCCTACCATCCTCTCCAGAACCTCCATCTTCCCAAGCCGACCCTCTTCCCCATTAGACACGCGCCCCGCCCGCCCGCTGCGCCCACTGTCTTGCTGTCCGTCTCTGTGGCGCTGCCTTCTCTAAGGACCACGCGTAAGCGGGTCGCACACTCTGTGCTCGTGTGTCTGACTCGCTTCACCGAGCGGTGTCCTCCACGTTCATCCGTGTTGTCACAGTGTGAGCGCTTCCCTTATACGGCTGGATAATATTCTGTTGTGTGTAAGGAACCATATGATGTTGATCCGTCTGTCTGTTGATGGACGCCTGGGTTACTTTTCCCTTTTGGCTAGTGTGAATAATGCTGTTGTGAGCATCGGTGTGCAAACACTATTTCAGGACACGTATTGTGGTGGTGCAGTCGCTCAGTCGTGTCCGACTCTTTGTGACCCCACGGACTGCAGCACGCCAGGCCTCCCTGTCCTTCAGCATCTCCCGGAGCTTGCTCAAACCCATGTCCATCGAGTCGGTGATGCCATCCAACCATCTCACCCTCTGTCGTCCCCTTCTCCTCCTGCCCTCAATCCCTCCCAGCATCAGGGTCTCTTCCTGTGAGTCGCTCTTCGCATCAGGTGGCCAAAGTATTGGAGCTTCCATTGCAGCATCAGTCCTTCCAGTGAATATTCACGGTTAATTTCCTTTGGGATAGACTGGTTGGATCTCCTTGCAGTCCAAGGGACTCTCAAGAGTCTCCTCCAACACCACAGTTTGAAAGCATCATTTCCTCAGCACTCAGCCTTCTTCGTGGTCCACCTCTCACATCTGTACCTGACTGCTGGAAAAACCATAGCTTTGACTAGATAGACCTTTGTTGGCAAAGTGACATCTCTGGTTTTTAATATGCTCTCTAGGTTTCGAGGCTCCTTGGAGTGGACTTCTTGGAGTGGGCACGATTCCCCAGCTTCTACTTAGAGAGGAGACAGTTCCTAGCTCAGAACACTAGGCGGTTCAAACAGAGACTCCAGGCAGAAAGAAGCAGGGACCCCCGCCTCCCCTGGGACTCTCTTGCTTGTGTGTAGACAGGAGAGGCCTGGGAGGGTTCCAGGGGATAGAAATGGGATGCCGGGGGGAGCCTCGTGATGCCGATGGACAGTGAGCGTGGACCCGCCGTCAGGCCCAGCTTCAGATTTTCCTAGAGAAACTGGAAATCCAGGTTAACTGTACAAATGTTCTGATTTTATGTGTCATAACATTAAATCAATTCTATAAATTAGTAACACTGCAACGTTAATAACAGCAACTAGTTTCAGAAGCACTGTGTGGGTTCCAAACATACCCCGTGGACAGATGGTGGGGTGGCTGGCTGGTTGGCGCTCACCCTCTGCTTGGACTTGGGGGCAGCGGGCAGCGGTCTGGACAGGCTTCTGGGAGATGCTGGGGCCAGCGCTGCTCTGTGAGGTGGCGGCCAGCAGGCCAGGTGGTCCCGATTACTCGCGTGCTTGTAACTGGTGTGTCTACAAGGGTCCTGAGTGTTTATTTCCCTTCTGTCATCCCCAGCTGCTTGAGAGCCTCAGCGTTTGGCTGTGTCTGCCTTGGGTTTAAAAGAAAGATTCCCCACAGATATTTTTAAAGTTTTGAAGCCACACCAGCGTCAACCTGAAACTTTGTTCTCGTCTGGGATTGCCCAGTAAAGACGTAGGATGCCCAGTTACGTGGGAATTTCAGAGAAACGATGGAATAAGTATCTCCCAAATATTGCACAGGACTGACTTAGTACCAGACAATGATGCCTTGTTTATCTGAAATTCCTCTGTAACTGCATGTCTTGTATTTTTATTGGCTAGCTCTGGCAAGCCTGTTCTTGTCAGAATCAGAAGGCTCAGCGAACTGGAGAAAGGAAGAATTCCCTTATCTTGTGAGTCACTGTCTGTCACGTGAGGCCAGACCCCATGCTCAGTAGTGGAGCCTTGGTAGTGGTGATGAGCTGGTGCCCCGTGTGTGGGGCACCAGGGTGGCCCTGCCAGCTCCCAGAGTGTGAATCCGGGGCTTCTGTGGACTGGTGCGTTGTAGTCCATTTATGGGGGTGGGCGGTCATCTGAATGGAGGAACATGTGTCTGTGTTTGGGGGGTCAGGGACAGGAGCTTGCAGCCGGGCAGTGAGGGCAGCGGAGGTGTGGTCAGCATCACCACCCCCTGTTACCTGAGCACCGTGTGGATGCGGGGCTGTGGGACGGTAGGCATGTCTCCCTGGGCACCCTTGGAAGACAGCCTTGCTGAGCGAGTCCCGGCCCCACCTTGCCCACACCCCGCTTGTGAGACCGTGTCCCCGGGGCTGCCTCAGAACCTCTCCCTGGCAGAGCTGTGGTCAGCCCGGGCTACCCCACCTCCCCACTGCTGCCCCGAGCCTGACCTGGGCCTGCAGAGCGGGACGCCCCCAGCCGAAGGCGTCTCCCATCTTCCTTCCCGTCTAAAGGCCTCTTGTTCCTGTCTCTTGGTGATGGAGCGTGAGGCCCCGAGAGGACGCCCATCACTGGCCATCGCCGCGGGCTGCAGATCCCTCGGGGGGACCCCGCGGGTCAGGAGAGCCCAGCGCCCGCCCCGCACGCACGAGTGCCCCTCTCACAGCGCCCGCTCCAGGGCTCACGTAGGCTGCTGGCACTGACAGCCATAGTCTTATTGTCGTCAGCGTGCGTGCCTTACCCAGCTTGGCTCATCTGCAGGTGTCGGGAGAGCCTGGGGGAGCCTCTGTGTCGCCCTGGTCCCCGATGAGCCCCTCCCTCGGGCCCCCCCGGGGTCCCCCAGCCCCGGCCCAGCCACAGGGTCTCCATGTGTCCACCCCCCACTCTCTGGCTGCAGGAGGTCAGGAACCCTTTCTCAGCCCTTCCCCCCGTGATTCCTCTTTTTAGGTTGGAAGGAGGGTCCCCTCTGCAGAAGCCGGGCATTTGGGGGGCTCTGTCTGGCAGGGGCCCTGGGAGCACAGCAGCGGGCACCCCCGGAACGGTGTCTTTGGATCCAAGAGCCAGCCGCGTGGAGATGGTGCCCTCACAGTCCTCTCTCGCGTGCGGTTTCCCAGTTGGCTTGCTTGTCTCCCGGGACGGGGAGCTCCCTCTGCTCCCTGCAGCCCGGTCTGTCTCTGACCCAGAGGGGCTGCCTTTGTTCCCCCATCTCTGCGGTTTGTCACGTGGATCTCGGGCCTCCTTGCTGTGGCGTCTTCCACCCGCCTGAGGGGGTCTGTGGGCTCAGCCCTCGCCCTGTGGGCTGTGGACTCCCTGGCTTCTGGCCCACCGCGCACGTGCTCCTGTCCTCACCTGCGTCCTTACCGTCCTCACCTGGACCATCTCCGGTCTTCTGAAACTCAGCCTGGCCCAGTGTCCTCTGCACGTCGTGGCCGTCCTCCATGGAAGCGCCAGCTCCATCCATCCTTCCAGACGCTCGGGCCCAGACCTCCGCTTCTCCTGGACTCCTTACCCGCCACCCAGGCTGTCAGCCGGTCCCGCCGCACCCTCTGTCGCTGCCCATCATTTGCCCAGCTTCCTGCTCTCAACGCGGCAGCAGAGAAGCCCTTTAAGTCGAGCATCCTGTCAGATCGCTCCAGGCTCCGGGGCTCACGGGCCGGTGCCACCCTGGCCCTTGCTCGCTGGGCTCCCCCGTGGTGGGTGGCCCTGCGGGTGGGGGACCCCGTCCCCCGCCCAGTCCTGCCTCAGGCCCTTTGCACTCGCCGCCTCTGCGTCTGCTGCGCTCTGCCTCCCGAGGGGGACGGGGCTCAGGCCTCCGCTCAGATCACTTCCTCAGAGAGGCCTTGCCCGACTCCCCTGGCTGACACAGCCTCGCCCCTGCCCCGGCCTCTTCCTGCCCCGTTTCCTGGCTTTCACGCGTTTACGTCCCCATTGTCCTCACGGCCGCCGGGCGTTCAGTAACCTCCGGAGTCCCTGTGGGCTGGCACCTGCCTCGCCACGCTGGGGCCACAGCGCTGATAAACAAGCCCCGTGTGGAGGGCGCCGGCTTGGGGGGCCTGTGCCCGCAGTCCTGGCCGAGCGGCCGCGGGTGCGGCTGCTTCTGGTGTGCGGCCTCCGAGCCGCGCTGTGCCCGCCGCGCTGGCCGGGCCCTGGTGCCGCCGTCACGTTCTCCCGTGTCCTCTCACCGGTTCTCCCGTGTCCTCTCACCGTGTTCTCCCGTGTCCTCTCATCGGTTCTCCCGTGTCCTCTCACGGTGTTCTCCCGTGTCCTCTCATCGGTTCTCCCGTGTCCTCTCACCGTGTTCTCCCGTGTCCTCTCATCGGTTCTCCCGTGTCCTCTCACCGTGTTCTCCCGTGTCCTCTCATCGGTTCTCCCGTGTCCTCTCACCGTGTTCTCCCGTGTCCTCTCATCGGTTCTCCCGTGTCCTCTCACCGTGTTCTCCCGTGTCCTCTCATCGGTTCTCCCGTGTCCTCTCACCGTGTTCTCCCGTGTCCTCTCATCGGTTCTCCCGTGTCCTCTCACCGTGTTCTCCCGTGTCCTCTCATCGGTTCTCCCGTGTCCTCTCACCGTGTTCTCCCGTGTCCTCTCATCGGTTCTCCCGTGTCCTCTCACCGTGTTCTCCCGTGTCCTCTCATCGGTTCTCCCGTGTCCTCTCACCGTGTTCTCCCGTGTCCTCTCATCGGTTCTCCCGTGTCCTCTCACCGTGTTCTCCCGTGTCCTCTCATCGGTTCTCCCGTGTCCTCTCACCGTGTTCTCCCGTGTCCTCTCATCGGTTCTCCCGTGTCCTCTCACCGTGTTCTCCCGTGTCCTCTCATCGGTTCTCCCGTGTCCTCTCACCGTGTTCTCCCGTGTCCTCTCATCGGTTCTCCCGTGTCCTCTCACCGTGTTCTCCCGTGTCCTCTCATCGGTTCTCCCGTGTCCTCTCACCGTGTTCTCCCGTGTCCTCTCATCGGTTCTCCCGTGTCCTCTCACCGTGTTCTCCCGTGTCCTCTCATCGGTTCTCCCGTGTCCTCTCACCGTGTTCTCCCGTGTCCTCTCATCGGTTCTCCCGTGTCCTCTCACCGTGTTCTCCCGTGTCCTCTCATCGGTTCTCCCGTGTCCTCTCACCGTGTTCTCCCGTGTCCTCTCATCGGTTCTCCCGTGTCCTCTCACGGTGTTCTCCCGTGTCCTCTCATCGGTTCTCCCGTGTCCTCTCACGGTGTTCTCCCGTGTCCTCTCATCGGTTCTCCCGTGTCCTCTCACCGTGTTCTCCCGTGTCCTCTCATCGGTTCTCCCGTGTCCTCTCACGGTGTTCTCCCGTGTCCTCTCATCGGTTCTCCCGTGTCCTCTCACGGTGTTCTCCCGTGTCCTCTCATCGGTTCTCCCGTGTCCTCTCACCGTGTTCTCCCGTGTCCTCTCATCGGTTCTCCCGTGTCCTCTCACGGTGTTCTCCCGTGTCCTCTCATCGGTTCTCCCGTGTCCTCTCACGGTGTTCTCCCGTGTCCTCTCATCGGTTCTCCCGTGTCCTCTCACCGTGTTCTCCCGTGTCCTCTCATCGGTTCTCCCGTGTCCTCTCACGGTGTTCTCCCGTGTCCTCTCATCGGTTCTCCCGTGTCCTCTCACGGTGTTCTCCCGTGTCCTCTCATCGGTTCTCCCGTGTCCTCTCACCGTGTTCTCCCGTGTCCTCTCATCGGTTCTCCCGTGTCCTCTCACGGTGTTCTCCCGTGTCCTCTCATCGGTTCTCCCGTGTCCTCTCACGGTGTTCTCCCGTGTCCTCTCATCGGTTCTCCCGTGTCCTCTCACCGTGTTCTCCCGTGTCCTCTCATCGGTTCTCCCGTGTCCTCTCACGGTGTTCTCCCGTGTCCTCTCATCGGTTCTCCCGTGTCCTCTCACGGTGTTCTCCCGTGTCCTCTCATCGGTTCTCCCGTGTCCTCTCACCGTGTTCTCCCGTGTCCTCTCATCGGTTCTCCCGTGTCCTCTCACGGTGTTCTCCCGTGTCCTCTCATCGGTTCTCCCGTGTCCTCTCACGGTGTTCTCCCGTGTCCTCTCATCGGTTCTCCCGTGTCCTCTCACCGTGTTCTCCCGTGTCCTCTCATCGGTTCTCCCGTGTCCTCTCACGGTGTTCTCCCGTGTCCTCTCATCGTTCTCCCGTGTTCTCTCATGGTGTTCTCTTGTGTTCTCTCATCACGTTCTCCTGTGTTCTTTCGTGTTCTCCCACATTCTTTCGTCATGTTCTGCCCAGCTCAGCCAGGGGGTGGGCGACATGCAGACTGTTTCGTCTCTCTCTGTTAAAAACATAGTAAAGTCCCTATCCTCATATTTCTTAGGTGTGAAATTTACAAACTTAAAAATACTAGTGATATCGCTTCATTGTGTTCGTTTCTAAATCAGAGGACTTTAGCAGTGACTGACGTAGCTCCGGGGCGGGGAGTGGGTGGAGAGGGACCCCTTGTCTCTGACCAGGAGCACGCGGCCCCAGGCGGTGCGGGCCTGCCCCCGAGTTGCAGCAGGTCCCAGGGCCTTGGGACCAGTGACCTTTGTGAGGATGGAGGTAAGGGGACGAGTGAGGACCTGTGAGAGGACATTTGAGTAGCTTGTAGAGGAGGCTGAGGAGGGGCTGCGGGGCTCACATGAGGGCCCTGGAAGGCAGGTCGGTGTGGCCCCCACAGGGAATCCAGGCTGCTCCTTGCTGGCCGGGAAGCCATGGGGTCAGCTACTCTCAGAGCACACTGGCTTTGCAGAGAAAGTGATCAGGGGGAGGGAGGTGGCAGGTGGCTCCAGGGTACTGGTGGGGAGAGGGGAGTGTGAGGCTAGAGTGGGGCAGGGCTGTGGTGATGGAGGCGGGTGGGCAGGGGCAGGTGGATGGAGGG
>SJYX01020481.1:525528-548897 GCA_006410675.1 Oreotragus oreotragus | reverse complement strand
GCGTGCGCTTTCCTGGCAGACAACGGTCCCTGCAAGCAGGTTTGCAGGGTCGTCGGGGACGCGGCCGTGTGCTCCTGCTTGCCCGGCTTCGCCATCATGGCGGACGGCGTGTCCTGTGAAGGTGAGTCCCCGCCCTCTGCACACCTGAGCGGGCCCGGCATGGGGGAGGTGGTCCAGGGCTGAGCCCCGCTGTGCCGAGAGCGGGAAGCAGGCGTGGCTGGCGGCACAGGGAGCGGCTGAGACCGCTGCCTCACCACGTGCCGGGTGTGCATGCAGCCCGGTGGGCACGTGGGGTGACTGCAGCCCCGCCGCCCCCTGGAGCGGGCCTTCCAAACCTGAGTGTGCAGCCGGTCCCCTGGGGGGCTGGGACCACGCCGATCCTGAGAATGCCACCTGGCCCTAGGGATCTGACCCCGTAGGTCTGGGGAGGGGCCCGAGGCCCCCTGGGCCCCGCTCTGACTGGCTCTGTCCTTGAGGGTCACCCCCGTGAGTGGCCTGCCGGGCTTGTGATCGCCTTGGCCCTGTAATGGTGAGCACTCCAGACTCGGAACCCAGCAATCCGAGTTCGTGTCTCGGTGGGACCTTTCTGTTAGCCCTGCTGGTGGTTCAGATGGTAAAGAAACTGCCTGCAACGCAAGACACCTGGGTTCAATCCCTGGGTCGGAAAGATCCCCTGTAGGAATGCACGGCAACCCACTCCCGTATTCTCGCCTGGAGAATCCCCATGAGCAGAGGAGCCTAGCAGGCTACAGTCCACGGGGTCGCAAAGAGTTGGATACGACTGAGCGCCGAACATGCCTCCTCTCGCTCACAGCCCCTGTTCCAGCCATGGGTGAAGCTAGGACAGCAGGCAGTGCCTCCCATTGGCCGCCCTGGGGAGCAAGGCTGGGGCGGGGGCGGCCCTCAGAAACCACGGAGGGGTGGGGGTGTCGGTGACGCTGCCTTCACAGAGGGGCTGGAAAGGGTCTGGAAGTGCATCCCTTTCGCACCCATGAGCCTGCACAGTCTGGGTCTCGTCCTGGGGCGAGAGGTCTGCCCTGTGGGCTGGGCCCGCCGTCTGTGAGACGGGGCCATCAGGGCGTGGTTCCTGCAGTGAGCGTCACCTGGAGCCCCTCCGTGTCTGGTGGCGGCGTGGGCACAGAGCGAGCCGATGGTATCAGATGCTTTTTGCTTTAGTTCACGTTCAGGAGCCATGACACTGGTGGGGGTCCTGGGGGGTTATGTCTGTCTGGGAAGGACCCCCATCCCTGTCAGCAGCCAAAACCCTCCTCCGGCCGCTTGCTTGAGACCGCTCTGGTGTGGGCAGAAACCATCCTTATGCCCAGAAAGGCCGGGAGACTTGCCCAGCATGCACGGCATGGCGGTGCCTGGCAAGCCTTTCTCTCAGATGGTGGGGCCAAGCTGGCTCTGCTCCCCGTCTCCCGGGACCTGTATCTCTCCTGGGCCCGTGTCCCTGCTCCTCCAGGCCCCTGCTTCTCTCTGCAGGGCCCCCAGCAGTGAAGGCTGTGATGTCCAGGTCAGGGGGTGCGTGCGAGGGTGTTCTGTGGGTACAGCCTGCCCTACAGGGGAGTCCTGCTGGGCTCCATCCTGTTTAAAATCATCCGCCAGGTGACCAACGGTGACAGCTCCAGAATTATTTTGAGAAGAATCCAAATTTCAGGTTTTTCTCTTTATAACATCCGAGCCCGCAGCCCCGATTCCCCTTTGGATGGAGCGCTGGCTCAGCAGTGCCCACGGAGCCCCCTTGGCTGCTGCTCCTGTGGACGTCCCCAGCCTGGCCCCCTAAGCGCTCAGGTTTGCAGCCCCCAGCATCTGTGACTCCCCTGGCCGTCCGTGGAGGTGGCGCGTCTCCGGAGCATGGGTAGGGGACAGCCTCTGGCCCCGCCCGCTGTGTCGCCCCAGGCAGGCTGTCTGCCCTCTCCGAGCTTCCCCTGGCCACCTGTCCTGACCAGACCTCCTGCTCCCTCATCTCTTGACCGCACAAACTCAGACTTGGGCCCAAAGCCCAGAGGGACCGCTGATGGATGGGCTGAGAGGCCCCGGGCAGCTCCCTGCCCCTCTGGGCCTCAGTTTCCCCATCTGTCACTGGAGGCCACACTTCTCTAACGGCCTTTCTGTTTCTCCTCTCGCGACGTATCACTAGACCAAGACGAGTGCCTGCTGGGCGCTCACGATTGTAACCGGCGCCAGTTCTGTGTGAACACCCTGGGATCCTTCTACTGTGTCAACCACACAGTGGTCTGTGCTGAGGGCTTTATCCTCAACATGCACAGGAAGTGTGTGGGTAAGCCAGAGCCCCGCCTGCCACCACGCCCCCTGCTCTGCTCCACGCCCGCAGCCACATGCCAAAGGCCCCGACCTTTGCATGTGAGCTCTCAGCACGGCCCCCACGCTCCCCTGATGTCCTGGCCTGCTTCTCCACTGACCCCCTGGGAAGCCGCTCTCCCCAGGGATGGGCCTGAGTCAGAGCTGGAACTGAGGCGTGACCGGCTACTCACTGAAGAGGGGGCATTGAGGCGCGTGGGCAGCAGGACAGGATGTGGGGTCTGGGGCAGGGAGGCCGGGCCTCAGAGCAGGGCCGCCTGGTATCTCTATGGTCTTGAGAGCTTCCTCTTGGGCCTCTGTTTCATCATCTGTGAGAAGGGGGTGCTCAAGGCACTGCTCCCCCTTTGGCGATTATGTGACATGTGCGTGGCCTAGCCAGAACGCCAGGCACAGTGAGCACGTGACCTCAGCTGCTGAGGTCATACCTCAGTGGGGCCAAAGTCCCTTCCGAGGCAAACGGATGGAGCTGGGGTCCGGACGGTCGGGGCTGTATACCCCGGCTGGGTGTTCATTTGCTGTGTGACCCTGAGTCGTGGAGCCCTCCTGCCTGGGTAGCGGTCTCCCATGGCTGGGTGGGGAGGGTCTGAGGTTTTCTTAGAGGAAACATCGTGGACCTGACCCGAGAGGGACCCAGGGTAGCGGGGCTTGGGGCAGACTGGGAAATGCCATGGCAGGGGCCATTCCAGCCGGCAGCGTCCGGACAGCCTCTCTGGAGAATGCGGCATGGGGCGCCAGGGATGGCAGGGACACGGGAGATGAGGAGGGCACGTGGGCAGGAAGAGCAGCGGCAGGAAGCACGTGCAGGTGGGAACGGCTTGCGCCCAGACCCCCCGCCCGTCGCCTCTGTGCTTGGGGCCCGTGCCCAGCTTGGGCGTGTCCTCTACCTCACCCGCCACCGCCGGGCATCTGCGTGGCCGCTGCAGACATGTTTGCCCCCCGGCCGTGGGCACAACATGAGCCCTGCGGACCCTGCTTGTCGGCAGCTCCTCCCGTCTGGGTCGTGTCTGTGTGTGTGTCTGGGAGGATGGTCCGCGGGGCCCGCCAGCACCTCCCAGGATGCGGTGTGCGGGTTTTCCTGGCGGTCTGACAGGTGACTTTGTTCTCAAAGGGGTTGCCGGGCGGCTGGAAAATGGGTTTTGGGGTTAAAAACAGGTGCCTCCATTCAGCAAGGTTTATGGTCGTTCCCTCAGTCTTTCCCTCATCAGCCTGCCTGGACCCCGGTCTCCTCTCCATCCTTGTTCCACGCACGTGTTCATCTCATCTGTGAGCATTCATTCTTTGCATCACTTGTCTGTCCCCAAACGTGTCTTCTCTGGTGCGTTTGTAAGCTCCAGGCGTATTCTGTTAACCTCAGCTGGTGAGACGGGAGATGGGTGCCCGGGTGAAGAGTGTGGCCTCTGCGGCCAGACCGCCTGGGTTCAAGCCCTGGCTCTGCCACTTTCTACTTGTAGGACCCAAGACCAGTCGTTTAACCTCTCTGAGACTCAAGTTTCTTCACCCGTGAAAAGAGAAATAGCATCTACCTCCAAGAGTCACTGTGCTGGTTAGATGAGTCCGTGTAAAGAACTTTGCTAGAGTTTGATGTCATAATAATGATTCAACAAATGTGTTATACTGAGGCAGCCTGCATAGGTAGTGAGCTCCCCATCACTGGAGGTATGTAAGCCAAAGTGGGACAGGACTGAGTGGTGCCAAGTCCAGAGGACTTCTGACAGGCTGGCGACCTCTGCGGGGGAATCCCCTGTGCTTTTCTGTTGGCCTGTTGCGCCCTGTCCTTTGAGCACTGTCGTGGGCCCTGGGGAAGAGTGTTCCAGGTGGGCTGGGCTTTGGGAAGATAGGAGCCCTGGCTCTGCGGCCCACTCTGCAGGGGTGAGGAGAGGGCTGGGCACTCTGAGCTCTGTTCCTCTTGCCACGTGCAGGCCGTGGGACTTTGGTCCAGTCACATCCCCTCTGTGAGACCTAGTTCCTTAGCTGGGAAGGAGTGTTCAAGGTCATGGAAGGGCATTTCCTCTAAGCCAGCGGTCTGCACCCTCTTTGGCACCAGGGACTGGCTTTGTGGGGTCAGGGTTTCCACAGGGAGGAGGGGGATGGCTCAGGCCGTAACACGAGCGATGGGGAACGGCAGTGGAGCGGTGCCCGCTTGCCCACGGCGCACCTTCTGCTGCGTGGCCGGCTTCTAACAGACCGCAGACCGGTGGGGTTGGGGACCCCTGCTCTAAATCGCTGGATCCCTAGTGGGCCGAGCAGTCAGTGGCGTCAGCTGTCATCCCTCAGCATGCTTCTTCCCAGGCTCTGGAGCAGGGTGGGGACTGGGGGCGGGGGGGCTCCTGACCCATGACGTTTCTGGGGTCCTGAGAAAGTAGCAATCCAGCCTGTAAATCAGAAGTCTCTATCTCGCCAAGCCAAGCCTTTCTTGGAAACTTTGGGTCCAGAATCCCCTTTTCTTCTCCCTCATCCCCACCCAACCAGGCTCGGCTCAGCTTATACACCAGTCGGCTCACCTGGGAGTTTGGGAGCATTTCTTTTCAGGGCTTCCCTGGTGGCTCAGAGGTTAAAGCATCTGCCTCCAATGCGGGAGACCCGGGTTCGATCCCTGGGTCGGGAAGATCCCCTGGAGAAGGAAATGGCAACCCACTCCAGTATTCTTGCCTGGAGAATCCCATGGACGGAGAAGCCTAGTAGGTTACAGTCCACGGGGTCGCAAAGAGTCGGACACGACTGAGCGACTTCACCTTCACCTTCACCTTCTTTTCTGGTGGCTCAGAAAATAAAGAATCCACCTGCGATGCAGGAGACCTGGGTGCGGTCCCTGAGTCGGGCAGATCCCCTGGAGAAGGGAAAGGCTGCCCACTGCAGTATTCTGGCCTGGACAATCCCATGGACCGAGGAGCCTGGTGGGCTACGGTCCGTGGGGTCGTAGTCAGACACGGCTGAGTGGCTAACGCACACTTGCCCCACAGCCCGGTAGCCCTCCTCTCCACCTTGTCCCCATCCTGCTTGTATGATCAGCTCTGATCTCAGTGTCCCCCAGAGCAACCCTGACATTCCAGCCCCCGGGCAGGTGGTGCTTCCGAGACCGTGCCACCTTCCTCCCCAGGGCCCCCACTGCCCTGCCAGCTCGGGGTGGCCCCCATGCGGCTAGGCCACCTGGGCTTAGCACAGAATAGGTGCTCACTGAGGTGTGTCCAGGGAACGAGGGGATCAGCAAGGACTGCTGCCCCGGCGCGGCCGGCTGGGGTCGGCTCGTGGTGTCCTCCGCGTGTGCGTCTGCGCTGGTCACCGCTCTGGGCCCCCTCTGCCCTCCCAGGAGCTGCTTCTCCCTCCTTTGCTGGCATCTCCCCACCGCCTGCTCCCACCAGGCGTAGGTCCTCGGCCTCTTCTGGGCCTGTCCTGTCCCCCAGGTGACCTTGGCCTCCCCCTCTCCCAAGTTCCCAGCTTCACTAAGACCCGTTCTGTGAACTGTGAGGCAGGACTCAGTGGCACCTCCAGGGCTCCCAGCCTTCCTCTGTGAGCCTGCTCCCCTCAGCTGGCCCATCCGCAGCTGCCCAGCGGCCTGGCCAGGAGGCTGTGGCCAGACCCCTCGGCTGCTTTTTCCCTCTCTCCTTCCTGTCATCCATCATAGATGTGTTGCTTTGACGTTCACATTATATTCAGAACGTGACTGTGTCTCCTTGCCTCTGTGGATGGCAGTCTCAGCCCCTTCATCTCCTATTCTATGAACCCCTCATCCCTGAAGCGTTCACACTCAGCCAGGGGCCCCTGTTACAAACAAGTCGGTCTGCTCTCCTCCTCTGCTGGAACCCTCGACAGCTCCCGCCTCCCCCCGCGTCTCCTGACCATCTCCTCTCCCCACACCGCACCACCTGGACCCTGCCCTGAACTTGCCCCCTCTGCCTGGCATGTGTGTTTGGCTCGTCCTGGATCTCTTCAGACGATTGCTCAAGTGCCCCCCACCCCCGCCCCCCACACTCCTGGTCTCCTCCACCGCACTGTTTCTTCCATGAGACTCCAGACCACCCTCCCTCTTAGGTCTGTCTGCTAGGCGTCCGCCTCTGAGTGTGCCCCATGGCAGGGCTCCTGTCTGTCTGGCTCACCGGCTGCCCTGGGGCCAAGCGCGGTACTGCTGGCACCAGGCACGTGCTCCATAAACCGTTGTTGAATGGGTGGTGGCACAGGGCCTGCTGCTGTCTGGCAGGCAAGCACCTGGAGGGCGGGGCTGGTTGGCTGGTGCTGTCCCCGGGACTACCCCGCAGCCCCTGACGGCCTGGCCCTCCCCGCAGACATCAATTCAGCTTGCTCCCTCAGGAAGTTCCAAGCTCCAGGATTTCTGGCTAGTTAAGAGACCCCACAGATGATGGTGTCTGGGAGCAGAGGTGGTCTCCAAACTGGTGGCATGGGGGAGGGGCGAGGTAAACGTGTCTGGGTCATGTTATTCTCTTCATGCCTCTGTTCCCACAGAAGGGTCATTTTTGTCCTTTTTAACCAGAAGATTCTAACCTCAGGAGAGAGAGAAGTTCGGCTGAGCCATTTCAGCAGCTGCTCCCCCGGCTTTGCTCATGGCCCCGGCAGGGTTCTGGGTGGTGGGGGTGCTGTGGGGACGTGTTTCTCTGGTCTCTTGACCAGGGAGGCAGGGGCTCATGGGCACACCAGGATGGCAGGGCTAAGGCTGGGTTTTGCTTTAGTTGGGGGTCCAAAGAGGCCAGCCCCCTATGGGGGTGATGTCGAGGCAGGGACCTACAGAATGCAGAGCCTCTGGGAAGGGTGCCAGGAACACAGGTGCCAGCCCTTAGGGGATAGGGGAGGAGGGGGCCTTGGTACATGGAGCAGAGGGAAGTTTTGGCTAGGGGCACACTGCCAATGGAAGGAGGGTGCTGGGTTGGCAGGCCCAGGTAGGCAAGGACTTGGGACTCTATTTCACACATGATGGGTGACAGTTTATTTAAACGTCCAGAAGAATGTCACCCAGGAGGTGACCCAGAGCAGTGCTCCACTGTTGCAAGCCCAGAAAATTTTGATGGGAAGCAACTCAGTTTGGACATGAGCTCAGGGAAGTGACCGAACACACTCTGTGCCAGGCCCTGAGCTGGGGTGGAGTGAGCTGAGAGGAGAGGAGCCCAGACCCCTGGAGCACACCTGTGCACACCCACGCACGCCCAGGGCACACGCAGATCAGTGGCGAGCCCCCTTTAGAGAACCCTGACCCCTGGGGAGCGGTCTTGGCTCCCTGGACGCCCGGCACCCCTGGCCCCCTGCTCCCAGGGCCTCCTCCTTAGGCCAGAGGGGCTGGGCAGAGGCTGTGTCCTCAGGCTTCCACGGGTCCTTGGAGGGGTCCTTGAACCCAGTATGGGACCCCTAGAGACTGGGCTGACACACGCAGACACACGCAGGAGGTGGGCCTGGCCGTCAGGAGGCTGACGGGGTCTCAGCCGTGCCACAAGCCCCGCGTGTCGTCTTTCAACTCCGTCCTCAGCTTCCACATCTGGGGAAACGGCCCGACATGCCTGCTGCGGGGTGGTGGGGGGCACAGGCCGGCACTTTGTAAACTGTGGGTGCTGGGCAGCGGGGCGAGGCAGGGGTGGCCGTGACCCGCTGGGGCCACACGGCTGGTGGGGACAGTGGAGACACGCAGGTCTGGCGGCTCCATCCTTGGAAGCTCCGAGCCCAGTGGCCCAGGAGCAGCGCCGAACTGTGCCCGTGCCTGTTTCCCCCATGCGGGAGGGGGCCCGTCATGGCCCCGGCCTGGGTTCCCGTGCACACTGAGTACAGATGTACATCTCAGGGCGCCCGGCAGTGAGGGGTGACCTCGTCGTCACTGCTGCACAGGCCCCGCAGCGCCCCGCGATGCAGGAGACCTTTGTAACGTCAGGGTTGTGGCAGGGATGTGCAGCTGCGTGCCCGCCAGCCCCTGACCCCCATCCCTGTCTCTGTGGCAGACGTGGACGAGTGTGAGCTGGGCACGCACAACTGCCCGGCCGGCGCCGTGTGCCACAACACCAGGGGCTCCTTTAACTGCCAGGCTCGGCAGCGCTGCCTGGAGGGCTTCCTGCAGGACCCCGAGGGCAACTGCGTGGGTGAGCGGGGCCTGCCGGGCTGTGCCTGCCAGCGCCCGGGGCCGGGGGCAGTCCTCAGGGCAGGTGCTTGGGGGGATGGGCTCTGAGGGCCTGAGAGATCAGCCAGGGCTGTGTGGCTGCCCTTCCCTCCCCCAGCCTCCGTGTCCCCCGTGCCTGTCAGTGCCTGGGCCCCGGTGGCCTTTGCAGACGGAAGCTCCCATCTGATCATGGCCGAGTTGCTTCTCCTCTAGTCTGTTTCCCCATCTGTGGGACTGGGCTGGATGAAGGTGTATCACATCTGTTTTCAACAGTGCCTGGCTTCTGGGAGGGAACACCCTTGGGTCCTGGGACACAGGCACTGGTTAGGGCTGTGTGGCTGCCCTTCCCTCCCCCAGCCTCCGTGTCCCCCGTGCCTGTCAGTGCCTGGGCCCCGGAGGCCTTTGCAGACGGAAGCTCCCATTCCCCGGAGCTGTCTGATCATGGCCGAGTTGCTTCTCTTCTAGTCTGTTTCCCCATCTGTGGGACTGGGCTGGATGAAGGTGTATCACATCTGTTTTCAACAGTGCCCGGCTTCTGGGAGGGAACACCCTTGGGTCCTGGGACACAGGCACTGGCGGGGTCTTACCTTCCGGCCCTGACCTGGGCTGGCCTGGGGCCCCGGGAGGGGCTGCACCCGGCTCCCTATCACCTGCACCCCCTCCGCAGACATCAATGAGTGCACGTCTCTCTCCGAGCCATGTCGGCCCGGCTTCAGCTGCATCAACACGGTGGGCTCCTACACATGCCAGCGGAGCCTGGTGATCTGTGGGCGCGGCTACCACGCCAGCCAGGACGGGACCAAGTGTGTGGGTGAGGCCCGCCACACCCCCCCAGCCTCCGCCCTCTTGGGGGCCCTGGGCCTGGTGGCTCCTGCAGGGGGGAGAGCTCGGGCCTCAGCGTGCGCTGCTGGCCTCCCCCTGCAGACGTGAACGAGTGTGAGACGGGTGTGCACCGCTGCGGCGAGGGCCAGGTGTGCCACAACCTCCCCGGCTCCTACCGCTGCGACTGCAAGCCTGGCTTCCAGCGGGACGCCTTCGGCCGCACCTGCATCGGTAGGTGGGGCTGGTGGCTGGGACGCGCCCCCAGCAGTGCCCGCCTGCCCCAGGCCCCAGCCAGCCTTGCTCTCCCGCCTGCCTGGCCCCCTCTGGGTGTGTCTGCCCAGCTGAGGCTCCCCTCACAGTTCCCGTTGCCCTCGTTTCTTGCTTTCCGGCTGTGCCTGTCCGTGCGTCCCTCTGTCTTCCTACGGCACCCCGGCTGCTTCCTGCTCTGATCCCTCCTCCCCCTCGCTCCTTTGGGTCCCTGGGTCCCTCCTCTGCCCCGGGGTGGGGGTGGGAGCTGGCGTCCAGGCCCCTCTGCCCTCCTGAGGCCCCTGCACCTGCCACCCGCAGACGTGAATGAGTGTTGGACGTCACCCACGCGTCTCTGCCAGCACACGTGTGAGAACACGCTGGGCTCCNCCCCCGCAGGCCGGCTCTCGCCTCTCCCCCAGCCCCATGAAGGGGGTCGAGGGCAGATTCCTGTTACCACCTCTCAGAGCCGCCTGTCCAAGCTGCCGTGGGCCTGCAATAGAGCAGCATCCACTTCCCCACTGGGGGACCTGTGCCACTGGCTGCCTCCTCCAGGCAGCAGGCCAGGACTCCACAGTAGCGCTCCTGCCTCACTGCATGTCCCCAGCTGACCCCTTGCCTTTTTCTGGACCTTGGGTTCCCCATCGGCCCCAAGCGGAGGCTGGAACCAATGGTCTCTCAAGAGGAGGCCCCACGTGAGCGGGACCCCGTCCCGGCTCTGGTCCGGCGGGCTCCTCCGTGACCTCCGGCTGGTCTGTGCGCAGACGTGAACGAGTGTGAGGCCCAGCGCTGCAGCCAGGAATGCGCCAACATCTACGGCTCCTACCAGTGCTACTGCAGGCACGGCTACCAGCTGGCCGAGGACGGGCACACCTGCACAGGTACCTCCCCTGGTCCGCCCGGGGCCCCCGCCCGGAGGCATCTCCCCCATGTGTCAGGCTCGAGAGTCCCCGCCGGGGTCGGGGGCGGGGACACACCGGGCACACAGAGGCCTCAGCGTCGGAGCGGCAGTCCCTTCCCAGCCGTGCGGCTTCCTGGCACCTGGACAAGCGCTTCCCAGGTCTGACGTCAGGCACCTTCCCTGCAAAGCAGAGACGATGGTCGTGACCTCAGTAGATGTGTATAAGAGACAGGGACCCCCGTTCAGAGCGGGGGGCTGGCTGGCTCTGCTCTCTGCATGCCCAGAGATGGGAGTTTCTGTGTGCAGGGCTGGCAGCCCAGCTTCTGCCCTTTGGTAGGCTCCGGTCCCGGTCACCACTGCAGTGCCCTGGGGTCTAGGCAGGGAGCCGAGTGAGCGAGACAGGAGACAGGCCCGCGGCCCCACAGCACCCCATGTGCTGTGCAGATGGACCAGTCACGGTTTTCCAGATCCCAGCAACCCAGATATTTATCACGCATAAATCCTGCTGGGCTTTGCATGTTGCTGGTGGGTTTAAACTTAAAAGAACACATTGAGGGGTGCCCCGGGGCTGACGACCTGGGAGGGACTGTCCCAGGCCTGCTGGGACTGGGGTGGGGAGGCGGAGGTCCCAGGCTGCTCAGTGCAGGGGGAGGGGGTCGAGGGGGTGAAGGGGTTGTGGGGTCTCCAGCGCCCCCTAGCTGGCGCTGTCTCTCCCAGCACCTTCCCCTGGAGGAGTTCTTCCTTCCCTCCTGGGGAGGTGAGTTTGCTGAGATTGCCCAGGCAGGCCAGGCCCCTCTCTCTGATTGCCTGGCCTGGCTAAAGCGCCGGCCTCCCTGGGACAAGTCCAGCCCAGGGGCAGCGGAGCATTGCCAGGCCTGGCTCCGTCACATGGCACTCGGATGGGCTCCCCAGACAGACCCTGTGGCTGCCGTTCAGTCACTGGTGTTCCCGTCATCTGTGAGCCCCTCCGCCATGCCAGGTGGGCACAGAGAGCTGCGGGGGGCGGGCCATCAAGCCCACCCTCGTGGCAGTCCGTTCTGCCTTCACCCACCCTTCGTCCCTACCTCACCTGCTTCTCTCGGGCTGCGCATAGACTCGGGGATGGAACCAGCATGGCCTCGGAGCCTGGTAGGGGTGACCAGGCACTAATGCATCCATTCATGCCTTCAGTCGTTCCGTGTGAAAGCGGTGTGTGCGGAGGGGCCGCGCGGGTCACGGGGCAGGCGGCAGCCCCGAGGGCGTGTGTGATGTCAGCTCACCCCCACCGCGGCTCACCCTGCTCTGACCCCAGCGGCCCCTGCTCGTGCACAGGGCCACCCCCCAGCTGCTCTGTACCTCGTCAGCTCCACGGGGAGGGGGTGTTTGTCCGTCTTGTCTGGGGCCGTGTCTCCAAGCTCGGCACAGACCCGGCGCTTGTCCGAGCTCGGCAGGTCTCGGCTGGATGAACGAGAGACAAGTCCCTCCCTGCACGGGTCCAGCCATTGCTCCTCTGTCCTTCACTCCCCACCTCCCCGTCCCCCGCAGGCCGGCTCTCGCCTCTCCCCCAGCCCCATGAAGGGGGTCGAGGGCAGATTCCTGTTACCACCTCTCAGAGCCGCCTGTCCAAGCTGCCGTGGGCCTGCAATAGAGCAGCATCCACTTCCCCACTGGGGGACCTGTGCCACTGGCTGCCTCCTCCAGGCAGCAGGCCAGGACTCCACAGTAGCGCTCCTGCCTCACTGCATGTCCCCAGCTGACCCCTTGCCTTTTTCTGGACCTTGGGTTCCCCATCGGCCCCAAGCGGAGGCTGGAACCGATGGTCTCTCAAGAGGAGGCCCCACGTGAGCGGGACCCCGTCCCGGCTCTGGTCCAGCGGGCTCCTCCGTGACCTCCGGCTGGTCTGTGCGCAGACGTGAACGAGTGTGAGGCCCAGCGCTGCAGCCAGGAATGCGCCAACATCTACGGCTCCTACCAGTGCTACTGCAGGCACGGCTACCAGCTGGCCGAGGACGGGCACACCTGCACAGGTACCTCCCCTGGTCCGCCCGGGGCCCCCGCCCGGAGGCATCTCCCCCATGTGTCAGGCTCGAGAGTCCCCGCCGGGGTCGGGGGCGGGGACACACCGGGCACACAGAGGCCTCAGCGTCGGAGCGGCAGTCCCTTCCCAGCCGTGCGGCTTCCTGGCACCTGGACAAGCGCTTCCCAGGTCTGACGTCAGGCACCTTCCCTGCAAAGCAGAGACGATGGTCGTGACCTCAGTGGGGTAAAGGGTTAAGTTACATTGTTGACCTTGAACTCTGCAGGGCTCAAGGCCTCCCCTCCCCAGGAGTCACGTGTAACTTTACAGCTCGCCCTCTGTATCTGTGGTTCCACATGGGTGACTGGCCCGAGGGTGGATCCCATAGTAATTACTGAAAAAGGTCCCTATGTAAGTGGATGCACGCAGTCCAAACCCGGGTCGTTCAGGGGTCAGCTGTGCCTCGTCCAGGCCGTGTCTGGTTCCTGATGGGCCCTCAGCCGGACGCAGCAAGCCCGGAGCAGCCCCCCGGCGTATGGGTCCAGTGTGGCCTTGGGCAGCTCTGTCCTCAGCCCCTGGGCCCCCAGGCCGGGGCAGGGACAGGGTGACGGGGTTCCTGAGGGCTGACCCTCTCGCTGGCAGACATTGACGAGTGCACCCAGGGCGTCGGCGTCCTTTGCACCTTCCAGTGCATCAACGTGCCGGGGAGCTACCAGTGCGCATGCCCGGAGCCCGGCTACACCATTACAGCCAACGGCAGGTCCTGCAAGGGTGAGTGTGGGCCCGCGCCGGCGCGGCCTCAGGCAGCCCCTGGGTGGGCGCAGGAAGCCTTTCACAGCCGCGCGCCCAGAGCCACGACTCTGAGCGCGTGAGCACGGAGCGGCCGATGCCGCTGGTGGCCAGGTTCACTGGGGCCCATGCCTGAAATGAGGAACATGGCGGTTTTTCTGCTGCTCGACCCTGCTTAGAGTCTTGGAGGCTTGGACTCCACTCTGGGCCCTGTCCTGCGAGTGGGACAGGGGTCCTGGGGAGTGGTCCTGAAGGTGGGAGACCTCCCCAGGGAGGAGCCTGCAGAAGAGGAACCCCAGGGCTGGTTGGGGCTTCCTGGCCGCAGAGTTCTTACTGTTAATACTATTTTAATATTCAGTTCAGTTCAGTTCAATTGCTCAGTCGTGTCCGACTCTTTGCGACCCCATGAACTGCAGCACACCAGGCCTCCCTGTCCATCACCAACTCCCGGAGTTCACCCAAACCCATGTCCATCGAGTCAGTGATGCCATCCAGCCATCTCATCCTCTGTCCACCCCCCTTCTCCTCCTGCCCCCAATCCCTCCCAGCATCAGAGTCTTTTCCAATGAGTCAGCTCTTCGCATCAGATGGCCAAAGTATTGGAGTTTCAGCTTCAGCATCAGTCCTTCCAATGAACACCCAGGACTGATCTCCTTTAGGATGGATTGGTTGGATCTCCTTGCAGTCCAAGGGACTCTCAAGAGTCTTCTCCAACACCACAGTTCAAAAGCATCAATTCTTCGGTGCTCAGCTTTCTTCACAGTCCAACTCTCACATCCATACGTGACCACTGGAAAAACCATAGCCTTGACTAGACGGACCTTTGTTGGCAAAGTAATACCTCTGCTTTTTAATATGCTGTCTAGGTTGGTCATAACCTTCCTTCCAAAGAGTAAGCGTCTTTTAATTTCAAGGCTACAGTCACCATCTGCCGTGATTTTTGGAGCCCAGAAAAATAAAGTCAACCACTGTTTCCACTGTTTTCCCATCTATTTCCCATGAAGTGATGGGACTGGATGCCATGATCTTAGTTTTCAAGCCAGCTTTTTCACTCTCCTTTTTCACTTTCATCAAGAGGCTCTTTAGTTCCTCTGCACTTTCTGCCATAAGGGTGGTGTCATCTGCATATCTGAGCTTATGGATATTTCCCCTGGCAATCTTGATTCCAACTTGTGCTTCTTCCAGCCCAGTGTTTCTCGTGAAATAAGCAGGGTGACAATATACAGCCTTGACGTACTCCTTTTCCTATTTGGAACCAGTCTGTTGTTCCATGTCCAGTTCTAACTGTTGTTTCCTGACCTGCATACAGGTTTCTCAAGAGGCAGGTCAGGTGGTCTGGTATTCTCATCTCTTTCAGAATTTTCCACAGTTTATTACTAATTCTAATTTAAAAAAATAACCAGTCTGGACTCTGTAGAAGACGGGGCTCCCACCTGCTGTAAACGGCCAGGTGGGAATGATGACTCCCGTGCCTAGAGCGTGGTCTCACTCTGGAGGCTGAGGCCGTGCTGCCTGACGGTGGAGCCCAGCGTCTCAGAGCTCAGACGCTGCAGTGACTTTGGCTCTTGAAGGTGCTTCGGGCTGGACACCTGTGTCCACTCAGATTGTCTCCCTGTGAGCCTTCCTCCCCAGTGCCAACCCCACAGAGGCTCCAGGCCCGAACTGTTGTCCAGAGTGGCTGAGATGGGGACGTGTGAGCTGTGCGCCCACAGGACCAGCTGCTCCAAGACCCAGGCCCCCGGGGCGGGCTGGGGGTGGGCGCTCGGACGAGGGCCTCCAGACTGGGGCCCGCGTAAGCCCGCCCATCCCCCTCTGTTCCCCACAGACCTGGACGAGTGCGCGCTGGGCACCCACAACTGCTCCGAGGCCGAGACCTGCCATAACGTCAAGGGCGGCTTCCGCTGCCTGCGCTTCGACTGCCCTCCCAACTACGTCCGGGTCTCCGAAACGTGAGTCGCCCCCTGCCCCGGCCCCGGGCCCGGGCACCCTGCACCAGTCCCGCAGTGCCCGGGACAGAGGCCAGGCGACCAGTGTGCCAGCCTTCATCACCTCCTGATCTTCACGGGCCCCCGTCTGGGGTGTGGTCTGATTGACCATAGATGGTGCAAAAGAAAGCACCTTGCAGGAAGCTTGGAGCAGAGAGAATGAAAGAAAGACTCTCACACACACATAAAAGTACCTCCATCTCCCTCTCCCTCAAACACATGCACACGTTCATCTTCCGTTGTGTAGCAAGTTTTCCCATCCTAAGAATGGCCAGTAGTTACCATCCGCCCTGGTGTTGGGAGGGGCATGACTAAGGAGCAGCTGGCTGAGCTGGGTGGTTCTGCTCCGGGCCGCGTGGGGCCACGTCCACTGGAGGCGTGCTGGGGCTTCCAGATGCCGCTGCCCACTCATGGCTCTGCGCGGGAGGCTGCAGCGCCTCACTACCTCGGCCTCTCCTTGGGGCCAGAGCTCCCCGGCCTGGGTCATGGAGAAGGCAAGTGACAGCCCTTTGTGACCCAGCGTGCTCTTAAAACCGACGTATCATTGCTCCTGCCACTGGCCACAGTCCAGCGCTGTGGGTGCGGGTGGGTAGGTGTCACCTGGGAGGCGGCCCATGCGGCGTGACTGCAGAGGGGGGATGTGGGGCTGTCTCATAGGCTGGTAACCACATTCCCTCGTGATGCTGCTGCTTCTTCTTGCTGAAGAAGACAGGGCTTCCCTGGTGGCTCAGAGGCTAAAGCGTCTGCCTGCCGTGCAGGAGACCCGGGTTCGATCCCTGGGTCGGGAAGCTGCCCTGGAGAAGGAAACGGCAGCCCACTCCAGCAGTCTTGCCGGGAGAATCCCATGGAGGGAGGAGCCCGATGGCTACAGTCCTTGGGCTCACGACGAGCCGGACACGACTAAGCGGCCTCGCTTTCCCGNAGACCCGGGTTCGATCCCTGGGTCGGGAAGATCCCCTGGAGAAGGAAACGGCAGCCCACTCCAGCAGTCTTGCCGGGAGAATCCCATGGAGGGAGGAGCCCGATGGCTACAGTCCTTGGGCTCACGACGAGCCGGACACGACTAAGCGGCCTCGCTTTCCCGTTTCTTACTAAACACCCGTTTCCCTCACTGCTTGCCAGAGTGTCCAGCGTCTCTCCTCCGACCGGTGCTGCCACGCCGATGTGCGCGGTTGTTCCGCGCTTGCTTTCTCTGCTTGGCGAGCCTCTCTGGCCTCCGGGCGCACGGCCCGCCTCTCTGGCCTCCGGCCGCCTCTCTGGCCTCCGGGCGCACGGCCCGCCTCTCTGGCCTCCGCGCGCCTGTCTCTTATACACATCTAGATGTGTATAAGAGACAGCTTCAGACGATTNGCCTCTCTGGCCTCCGCGCGCACGGCCCGCCTCTCTGGCCTCCGCGCGCACGGCCCGCCTCTCTGGCCTCCGCGCGCACGGCCCGCCTCTCTGGCCTCTGGGCGCACGGCCCGCCTCGGGCGGCCCTTCCTGGCACGTTTACTCCTGGCTGCCCTGCTGACCCTGTGCCATGCTCACTAACGCACAGTACCAGGGCGGGTCGGTGTGCAGGTGTGGTGGGTGTTTAGATGAGTGTGTCTGGGTGGCCGGTGGCCTCCCTTCCCTGGGTCTCAGCTGTTCCGCCTGCAACACGGGTGATGGTAGCGCCAACCCCAGGGAGGGTGAGAGCTCGTGATGAGCGACAACACGTCCTGAGCTTACGCAGGGCGTGACGTGGCCTGGTCCTGCCCGCTGTGGTCGCCCCCCTGTTCGGGAACTCTGCTCAGAGCATCCTCTAGAACTGCGGAGCCCTGGTCCCCCCGTTGGAAGCACTGAGCTTCAAGACGGGGGCTTAGTGATGGAGGAGACAGAGTCTCATCGCGCCAAGAAGAGACCAGATTATTGCTGAAATCGAGTCAGGGGCCCCATGGGCTTTGGTCGTCACCCTGTAGTGTGGCCAGGCTCCCCGGCTTCCTCTGGGGCAGGTGTGACTCAGAGCGCTCTGATAGTCGGAGAGGGACAAGGGCAGGCCGTCCCAAGTCCGTGGGGGAAACGGCTCAGGAGAGGCAATTACGGGAGAAAAGGGAATCTGAGAAACGAGTAAAGAAACACCGTGGCCAGGGAATCCATGCAAATAGTGTGGGAGGGAAAAAACCAGAGGTGGGGAGGTAAGAATGAAGGCAGACAGGAAGGAGCGCGGGGACCAGGGAGCGCTGCCACCAGACGCGGCAGGCACTGTGCTGCGCGCCGCACACTCACCTCTTTCCGCCAAAGACACTGCGTGGCTGTTAACCCATCCTGCAGACGTGAAAGCGGAGGTCCTGGGGGGGTCAGGTGACGCAGCCCAGGCCGCTGCGGGCTGCGGAGGGCGGAGCTGCGGGTGGAGGCTGGGTGGGCGTCGGGTGGGGGCTGCGAGCGGGAGCTGACGCTGCCCCCCCCCGTACGCCCCGCAGGAAATGCGAGCGCACGCAGTGCCACGACTTCCTGGAGTGCCAGAACGCGCCCGCGCGCATCACGCACTACCTGCTCAACTTCCAGACCGGGCTGCTGGTGCCTGCGCACATCTTCCGCATCAGCCCCGCGCCCGTCTTCGCCGGCGACACCATCGCGCTGACCATCACCAGGGGCAACGAGGAGGGCTACTTCGGCACGCGCCGCCTCAACGCCTACACGGGCGTGGTTTTCCTGCAGCGCACGGTGCGCGAGCCCCGCGACTTCGCGCTGGACGTGGAGATGAAGCTCTGGCGGCAGGGCTCCGTCACCACCTTCCTGGCCAAGATGCACATCTTCTTCACCACCTTTGCCCTGTGAGGCAGCGCCCGCCGTGGGCCGCGCGTGGAGCCCGGGTCCCCCCGCTGGTCCGGCGCCCTGGCCGCGCGCCCGCCTCCACGCTCCCGCCAGCCGCGTTGGGGACCGGCGCTGTGGCCGGTTTCCTCCAACCCTGTAAGTTAATTTTGCTGACTTCCCCCCTTGCGTTCTGGCCTCTCCTGGGCCCGGACGGAGCTTTGAGGGCAGTTCCAGGCCCCGCCTGGTGCCCCGTGGAAGAGGTCGGAGGATCGGAGGCTGGACATGTTGCCTGAGACTGGAAACAGCCACCGCGTTGGAGCTTTGGACTCAACTGGGTGACCTGTCCCCACGATGATATTCTGTTTCGTGTTACACTGTGATTAGCTCTTTACATTTTTTTTAAAGATCATTTTTGTGTTTTTGTTTAATTATAAAAGTAGCCCATGTATATTACAAATATATATATATTCAAATAGTTCCAAAGGGTTATAAAGTAAAAAAGTGAGAAAAGAAAGCCTGCTTCCTTTTGTGACGTGCTTGGGATGATGTTCCCGAGTGTCCGAGGTCCCCAGCCTGGCCCTCGCCTCTCGTTGGAAGGACGGCAGTGGGAACACGCTCACTTCTGACTCTGCTGCGTGGACCTCACCTGGCTTGTCACCTTGGACATCACCCGGGAACCGGACATCTGTGTATAGTATTGGGACTTCCCAGGTGGTGAGAGTGGTAAGGACGCCGCCTGCCTGTGCAGGAGAGGCAAGAGATGTGGGTTTGATCCCTGGTTCAGAAAGATCCCCTGCAGGAGGGCGTGGCAGCCCACTCCGGTATTTTCGCCTGGAGAATCCCATGGACAGAGGAGCCTGGCGGGCTACAGTCCACGGGGTCGCCCAGAGCTGGGCATGACTTCGCATACACGCATGCACACGTGGGTAGTGTTGCCTGTTTGACCTCTTAACCTAGCACTGTTCGCACCTTACGATGAACGTGTGTGGGACTGTTGAGCAGAGAAATTAGCTAACGACTAGGCAAGTCCAGTTTCTCCGGCCAGCTGTTTTCCATTGGTGTCTTCTGTCCTTCAGAAGCTGTAGCTCAGTGTCTCCACGTATCTGACCATTATCACTGGCTTTACAGCCTCACCAGCGGTGCCAGGGCTACGTGGACACGTGGCGTGTGGGGGAGTCACCTGCGGAATGAGACTGAGGCTGGGGTCCCAGCTGTCATTAGCCATTCATCCACTGCGTCATCTCTCGACCACGTGTCCGCCGGGGTTCCCGGCCTCCATCCCACCTTGTCAGACTCCAGAGCCAGGCGTGAGCTGGGCTCCCCGCTTCCAGACGTCTGGTGTGATGGTGGAGCTGGGAGGCGACGTCGTCTCTTTCTCCAAGCCCCCGGAGATGGCCGTGCGGTGCTGGACAGACCTAATCGCGCCTTTGTTCTTCCTTTGCCCTTGGCTGCGACTCCCTTTCTGTTTGTACCCTGACTCTTCACCTCTGGAGTGGACATCGCCTTTGGCCACGGTGCTGGTCTGGACCAAAGGCAGCGGTGGCCGTCCAGCAAGCGCCTCCCCCAGTCCACTCCGTCCCCTGGGTAGCGTTGCAGACACAGAGCCAGGGGTCACCCCTACCAGTGGGCGACGCGGCCGCAGTCACTGTCCGCCTTGGTCTTGCCAGAGGGCTGGAAGGCAAGGCCCTTTGGAATTCTGCCACCAGGGTTTAAAGTCTTAGCTTCCTGCTTAGGAATCAGGCCACCGTTGCAGCCTTGTTCCTGGTGTTAGATACAGAAAAAGAAGGCTGACGTAGCAGCAGGGCTGTGTCCTCCCGCTGTGGGAAGAACTGTGTATTCGGAACAGCATTCCCTGCCTCCCCCTCCATCGCTCCAGACCACCTAGAAAAACCGAGGAATCCGTCTCGCAGGGACCTGCCTCGGTCCCCCTGGTGTGGAACGTATACTCAGGAAACCTTGAAAGCCGGCACGTCACGGCTCTGTCTNATTTTTTTTAAAGATCATTTTTGTGTTTTTGTTTAATTATAAAAGTAGCCCATGTATATTACAAATATATATATATTCAAATAGTTCCAAAGGGTTATAAAGTAAAAAAGTGAGAAAAGAAAGCCTGCTTCCTTTTGTGACGTGCTTGGGATGATGTTCCCGAGTGTCCGAGGTCCCCAGCCTGGCCCTCGCCTCTCGTTGGAAGGACGGCAGTGGGAACACGCTCACTTCTGACTCTGCTGCGTGGACCTCACCTGGCTTGTCACCTTGGACATCACCCGGGAACCGGACATCTGTGTATAGTATTGGGACTTCCCAGGTGGTGAGAGTGGTAAGGACGCCGCCTGCCTGTGCAGGAGAGGCAAGAGATGTGGGTTTGATCCCTGGTTCAGAAAGATCCCCTGCAGGAGGGCGTGGCAGCCCACTCCGGTATTTTCGCCTGGAGAATCCCATGGACAGAGGAGCCTGGCGGGCTACAGTCCACGGGGTCGCCCAGAGCTGGGCATGACTTCGCATACACGCATGCACACGTGGGTAGTGTTGCCTGTTTGACCTCTTAACCTAGCACTGTTCGCACCTTACGATGAACGTGTGTGGGACTGTTGAGCAGAGAAATTAGCTAACGACTAGGCAAGTCCAGTTTCTCCGGCCAGCTGTTTTCCATTGGTGTCTTCTGTCCTTCAGAAGCTGTAGCTCAGTGTCTCCACGTATCTGACCATTATCACTGGCTTTACAGCCTCACCAGCGGTGCCAGGGCTACGTGGACACGTGGCGTGTGGGGGAGTCACCTGCGGAATGAGACTGAGGCTGGGGTCCCAGCTGTCATTAGCCATTCATCCACTGCGTCATCTCTCGACCACGTGTCCGCCGGGGTTCCCGGCCTCCATCCCACCTTGTCAGACTCCAGAGCCAGGCGTGAGCTGGGCTCCCCGCTTCCAGACGTCTGGTGTGATGGTGGAGCTGGGAGGCGACGTCGTCTCTTTCTCCAAGCCCCCGGAGATGGCCGTGCGGTGCTGGACAGACCTAATCGCGCCTTTGTTCTTCCTTTGCCCTTGGCTGCGACTCCCTTTCTGTTTGTACCCTGACTCTTCACCTCTGGAGTGGACATCGCCTTTGGCCACGGTGCTGGTCTGGACCAAAGGCAGCGGTGGCCGTCCAGCAAGCGCCTCCCCCAGTCCACTCCGTCCCCTGGGTAGCGTTGCAGACACAGAGCCAGGGGTCACCCCTACCAGTGGGCGACGCGGCCGCAGTCACTGTCCGCCTTGGTCTTGCCAGAGGGCTGGAAGGCAAGGCCCTTTGGAATTCTGCCACCAGGGTTTAAAGTCTTAGCTTCCTGCTTAGGAATCAGGCCACCGTTGCAGCCTTGTTCCTGGTGTTAGATACAGAAAAAGAAGGCTGAGGTAGCAGCAGGGCTGTGTCCTCCCGCTGTGGGAAGAACTGTGTATTCGGAACAGCATTCCCTGCCTCCCCCTCCGTCGCTCCAGACCACCTAGAAAAACCGAGGAATCCGTCTCGCAGGGACCTGCCTCGGTCCCCCTGGTGTGGAACGTATACTCAGGAAACCTTGAAAGCCGGCACGTCACGGCTCTGTCTGCCCACGCCGTGTTAGACAGCGAGCGTTTCGGACGCCACTGTGACCGTGTAAGCGGCATTCCGAGGAGGAGGCCTCTCTGCCTGTCGTTGGCACTGTGGCTGTGATCCTCGGTCTGAAGAAGCGTGATGGGCTGGTTCACGTGGGCACTGTCTCCCGTGCCCAGGCTTGTACAGGTTCTTGACCATTTGCGTCTCCCACCAGGCTGAATCGACTCAATGGCCCCGAGTTTGAGCAAACTGGGAAACGGTGAGGGCCTGGGAAGCATGGTGTGCTGTAGCCCATGGGGCCACGGAGGGTCGGACAGGACCTAGCAGCAGCAAGTTTTAGGCACCCCTCGCTGGGCTTCCCGGGTCCAGTGGTAACGAAGCTTCCTGCCAGTGCAGGAGACACAGGTTTCATGTCTGGGTCGGGAAGATCCCCTGGAGAAGGAAGTGGCAACCGACTCCAGTATTCTTGTCTGGGAAATCCCATGGACAGGGGAGCCTGGTGGACTACAGTCCATGGGGTCACAAAGAGTTGGACACGACTGAGCGACTTCACTTAGCCTTAACTTAGCCTTAGTAGACGGCATTACTTTGCCAACAAAGGTCTGTCTAGTCAAGGCTATGGTTTTTCCAGTGGTCGTGTATGGATGTGCGCGTTGGACCATAAAGAAAGCTGAGCACCAAAGAATTGATGCTTTTGAACTGTAGTGTTGGAGAAGACTCTTGAGAGTCCCTTGGACTGCAAGGAGATCCAACCAGTCCATCCTAAAGGAAATCAGTCCTGAATATTCATTGGAAGGACTGGTGCTGAAGCTGAAGCTCCAATCCTTTGGCCACCTGATGTGAAGAACTGACCCCTTGGAAAAGACCCTGATGCTGGGAAAGATTGAGGGCAAGAGGAGAAGAGGACGCCAGAGGATAAGATGGTTGGATGGCATCACCAACTCAATGGACATGAGTTTGAGTGAACTCCGGGAGATGGTAATGGACAGGGATCCTGGCGTGCTGCAGTCCATGGGGTCGCAGAGTCGGACAGGGCTGAGCGCCTAAACAGCATTGTAGACCAGGTGTCCACTGCCGTCTGCCTGACTGTGCAGCAGGCCATTGGCCACCACCTGCGAGGCAGTGTTTGGCCCAACGTGGGGCCAACGGAGTGTCTCAAGGTGCCCAGCCAGTAACTGTCTCTTGAGTGGAGAGCTTCTGGTCCCAAACCCACGCCTGGCACACGGCACAGTGTGAGGAAATAATCCCCACACAACTGCCCTTGTGTGTTGGTCAGAGTTGTCTAGAGAAACAGAACCTACCATATGTGTGTGTGTGTGTGTGTGTGCATGTGTGTGTGTGGATAAGGAATGCTTGTATAGCTACAGAAGCCAACAAGTCCTGTGACCTGCCGCCTGCACGCTAGCAGCCCAGGAAAGCTGGTGGCTGGTGCGGTGCGAGTCTGCAGGCCTGAGGGCCCGGCACGCGACAGGCAGAAGGTCGGCATCTCAGCCCAGACAGTCCAGCAGGGAGCGCAAGCGTCTCCCTTCCTCTGCCGTGCAGCTGTGGTATCCAAGGGCCACACTCACTTCAGAGCAGCTGCCAGCTCAATCTGTGTTCCCTTCTGGTTCAAGAATTCGCTATAACGACCCGCAGAACTCAGAAAAGCGCTGCTCTTTTACAGCTTCGTTAACAGCAGAGGGATGTGTCTGATGGCTCAGTGGTAAAACATCTGCCTGCAGTGCAGGAGACGCGTAGATGTGCGTTCGATCCCTGGGTCAGGAAGATCCCCTGGAGGAGGAAATGGCAACCCACTGCAGTGTTCTTGCCTGGGAAATCCCATGGACAGAGGAGCCTGGCGGGCGACAGTCCAGGCGGTTGCAAAGCGTCACACAC
>SJYX01020481.1:505119-517631 GCA_006410675.1 Oreotragus oreotragus | reverse complement strand
GCACACACACACGTGCACACGCAGACACGCTCAGCGTTGGAGACCCGCTTCCCAGGAGGAAGAGCGGCACCAGCAAGGGCTCCCTGCGAGGCCCTGGCTGGGTAACTGCCCGTCTGGATCTGCACTCTTGAGGGAGAACGGAGCGCGAGTGGGTGCACGGCCTCCCGCTCGCGGAAGGGCTTGAGGGGCGCCGGGGCTGTGCCGCTAGGCTTCCTGGGACCTAAAACTGTTATGGATGTGGAGTGAGCCTGAGTGTGCAAGCAGCAGAGAGCCTCTGAGGTGGGTGCTGTGTGCGTGTGTCTGTGTGTGTGTATGTGTGCGTGTGTGTCTGTGTGTGTGTGTGTGTCTCTGTGCGTGTGTCTGTGTATGTGTGCGTGTGTGTGTGCGCATGTATGTCTGTGTGTGTGTATCTGTGTGTCTGTGTGTGTGTATGTCTGTGTGTATCTGTGTATCTGTGTGTCTCTGTGTGTGTATCTGTGTATCTGTGTGTGTGTGTCTGTGTGTGTCTGTGTGTGTGTAGGGGGTCTGACCTGGTGCCTGGGCTCCGGCAGCCGCCTGGCCTCCAGCCCCGTGTTCGCCGGCCGTCGTCAGATGCCCTGCCCTGCCGTCTCCGAGGTGGTGTGTGGGGTTGGGCGGGGTGTCTGCTCCGCCTCCTCTGAGAGAGACGGATGGACTGTGTGTCACCTTCTTGCATCACGAAGGACATCTTTCCTCCTGTGAAAGTGAAAGTCGCTCAGTCGTGTCCGACTCTTTGCGACCCCATGGGCTATACAGTCCATGGAATTCTCCAGGCCAGAATACTGGAGTGAGTAGCCTTTCCCTTCTCCAGGGGATCCTCCCAACCTGGGGATCAAACCCAGGTCTCCAGCATTGCAGGTTTACCAGCTGAGCCACCAGGGAAGCCCAAGAACACTGGAATGGGCAGCCTTTCCCTTCTCCAGTGGGTCTTCCCAACCCAGGAATCGAACCCAGGTCTCCTGCATCGCAGGTGGATTCTTTACCCACTGAGCTATGAGGGAAGCCCCTCCCATGATCACCCCCATTTTACAGATGCAGAAACTGAGGCCCAGGGAGGTTGAGGATTTTTGCACAGGCCACACAGAAAGTGCAGCCACGGACGAGGGGCGGGTCTTTCTGAGCCTCCGAGTCCCTGCCTGTCACTTCAGGAGAGGGGGAGTGTGAGGCTGGGCTGGAAGAGGGGACGGATGTGAAGCTGGGCTGGAAGGGGGCGCTCCGCACCGACCCCTGTCCCATGTACACCCCCGCCCAACTCCTCGTCCTCTCCCTCCCTGGCTTCACGTCCAAGCTCCACGCCCGCCGTCGCTCTCAGCCCACCCCGGGGCTCCCGCCACCACAGCCCCAGCCCTCCCTGGCTCCCTTGAGTGCCCCCACACCTCTAGGCGAGCGTCCCTCTGTCCCCTGTGCCAGGAGTGCCCTGCGGACCCACTCCACCCACCGCACACAGAGGGGCGCGTCCTGCTCTGCACCCCGTGGCCTCCGCACAGTCCCTCTTAGGAGAAACCCACAGAGACACCATCTCCATTTCCCCAGCTCTCAGCAGCAGGCAGGCACAAAGCAGGCTCTAAAAAATGTTTGCTGAGTGAATAAACAAGCATGTTTGCGCGCCCCCACCCACCCACCTACCCACCCAGGAGAGAAAGGCGGGGTCCTTTCCGACTGTTCAGATGGTGATCAGAGTTTGCCCAACTGTCCAGGCTGAGTCGGAGCTGCAGGAGGAGCAGGGGCCGTTGGGGCGGGGTCCCAGGCTGGGGTCCGTCTGCGAGCTTCACGGCCCCCCTGGAACCTGAAACATCGGCTCCAGGTTCCCATCAGCCTGCTCTTGAGAGGGGGATTCCCCTCGAGGGTCCCCCAAGGGCTTGGACCTCAGCACCTTTCTCAGTCTCAGCCCTAAAAGGTCAGCGCCAGGCCCCACCTCATCCGCTACTCAGTCCATTTATCAGATCGGAAGCTCAAGGCTGGTCCGGTCCAGCTGCGCCCAAGGTTACGTGCTTGTCCTCCACACCCAGCCGCCCTGACTCCGGGGAACTTGGCAGGAAGGGCGGGGGCAGGAAGGGTCTCTGCGCCGGCCCCGGGACGCTGTCAGCCGCGTCCGGATTTATGCCTGAGCGCTGGGCAGTGGGCTGACGCCACTGGGCCAACCCTGGGTCATCCCTGCAGAGAGCCTGGCCGGGCCCGGGCGCCGGGACTTGGCCCGGAGGACGCAGCAGCAGCAGAGGCGCCCGGCACGCTGGGCCCAGAGTGGACGCAGTGTCCCTGTCGCTGCAGTGGCCGGCCCAGCCTGGGCCAGCCGAGACCTTGGCCGGGACATCCCACCTCCCTGGGCCTCGGGTTCCTCAGCCGTGGCTGGGCGTGAATCTCCTAGGCACTCCTCGCCGCCTCGGACAGTACGTGTCCAGTGGCCATTGCGAGGGCACCGGCTGTCTGTGTCTGCCTGGGGGAGCCCCTTCTTGTCCCAGCCCCCCACCCTGTATTCCTCCGGGGGTCTTCACTGACCACCCTCCTGTCCATCTCTCCAGACGAGGGGAGCTGATGCAGAAACCTTGTCAGCAGGGGTCCTTAGACGCTGACCGTGGATCAGGTGTTCAAGAAGTAAGGGGAGGGAGTTTGGCGGGGGGCTGCTGGCTACAGAAGCTCACAGTGGACGGAGGGAAGGGCCCAGTGAGCCGGAGGTGGGTCACGGGGTGCGTGAGTGGTGTCACCCTCGGTCCCCTGGTGTCTAGGTAGGAATCCGGAGTAGCCGGACTTCTCTGTGAGCCCCGGCATCCGCGCTGTCAGAGTCCTGCCTGCGAACCCTCGGAACATTGCAGACCCCCACCTCCTCCTCCACAGCGGCCCCTCTCGCCTGCCTCCTCCTCCTGAGCCCTGCCCCGCCCGTCTGCCCAGCACCTTCTCCTCACTCTAAATAGCATGCCGGTTCTGTGTTCCTTCCGTCCCTATCCCCTGCCATGGGCTTGCCATCACTCCCAGGACTAACGGCAGTTCCTTAACTGTGGCCTCTAAGGCTCTCGGAGTCCTGGCCCCCGACCCCCCGGCTGGCATTACTTCTCCTCCCAGCCTTTTATATTTCCCATCACACCACATCCACTCGTGCTGATTTACATACCTGGTTGTGGGGTCACCGTCCGAGGTCCACACCTGCAGACCCTACGTGTGATGAGTGCTGCGCGGGGGGCCACGCGGGGGTGAGTCGGGGGGACGCGGAGCAGGGTGCAGGCCCACTCCTGGCCTCAGTTTCCCCTCTGTGCCCAACGGCCTGGACCCTCCCTCTGGCTGCCAGGGGTGGCTGTGGGGAATTCTTTGTCCTGAAAGAGGGGTTGCCATGGAAACAGAGGCTGAGGCTCCAGCGGGAGGGAGCCTCCACAGGCCTTTGTTAGACTGGGAGTGGGCTGATTTGGGGGGGGGGCGCGGCCCACTGCCTAGTTTCGGGGAAGAATACCGCCTGAGGTCTGTGCTTGTTGAGGGCCGGGTCGGCCACCTTCCTGACTGACCCTCCCGCCAGTCGCTCGCTCCATCGGGTGGTGACACCCAATGAAAGGGCAGACGTCCCCGGGTGGGCTGAGGGTGGGGGACGCGGGGGCCCAGGGCATCTGGACCCTCCTGTGTGTTTAGGCGAGTCCCCGCCTTTCTCTGCACCCCCAGCTCGGGCATTTCCATGAGCTGGCTGCACTTACGTTGAAGATGCACCCGGAGCCCTCGGGAAACGCGGCCCTGCCTCCTGGCCGAGCTCGCGTGGCCGGAAGGTCCCTGACCCTCCCGGGCTGGTCTGGGGCGACTGCAGGCCTTCCCGTCCCGCCGCTGCCCGGTCTGGGGGGACGGGAAGCCTGGGCCCCCCGGAAGGGGTCCCCGTGCCCCCCGCGGGTGGCGGGGCCGGCCCTCCCACTGTTGCCTGGCGCCCCATCCCTGCTCTGCCCCCGGGGCTCCCTGCTGCCTGGCCCCCCGGGCCCCTGTCTCTCCCCCGCCCCCTTGTCCCGAAGGAAGGTCGGAGCGGATCGGCCAGACGCCGCCAGGGGGCGCTCTCACCCCAGGGTCTGGCCGCTCGTCGCTGCCAGCACGGGCTCGGCTCCCGCCGGGAGACTGGGCGCCGCTTGGAGGAAGCAGCCCCGGGGCTGGGAGGGACCTCCTGGCGTCGTGCGCCGCTGCTCTGAAGGGCCCGTTGCCCTTAACTGAGGTCTGCGGGCGCCGACGTTGTCCCGGAGAGCTGAAGGCTGAGGGCCTGCAATGCAGGCGACCCTGGTTCCATTCCTGGGTCGGGAAAATCCCCTGGAGGAGGGTAAAGAACACGCTTGCCAATGCAGGAGACGTAAGGGACACAGGTTCGATCCCTGGGTTGGGAAGAGCCCCTCGAGGAGGAAAAGGTTACCCACTAAAGAGTCGGACGAGACAGCGACTAACACATACCCAGTGATGGTGGGCAAGCCCTTAACTTCTCGGTGCCTCGGTTTCCCCACCTGGGAGATGGGCGCACACCCACCTCTGTCGAGCAGGGCTTACTGTCACTCATCACAGCGTCCTTGACTCATGGGCTCAGAACCCGAGACACAGCTGGAGGTGCAGAGATGGGGAGTTGAGACAGAGGTGTGTGAACGCTGACGGCGGGGGCTGTCCACAACACGTTTGGCCCAGACCTTTCCCTTTCTGAGAAGAAAAGGGCAGAGAGAGGCGCCAGCAGGTGGAGACAGAGAGGGTGAAGTCTGCGTGGGGCCCAGCCCGTGGCCTGGGGGACGCCGACCAGCTGGGTGCTGTGGCACATTTGAGGAACCCCGAGCCCATCTGCCCGCCTGTAAATGGGGTGCAGACAGCTCTCGCTGGGGCGGAGCAGGTGCGTCCGGGGTGCGGTGTGGCCCGCAGGAGGGCATCTGTAAATGTGGGTGGCTGCCTGCCCTAACTTTGCCACAAGGAAGATAGGGCCCAAAGCAGTGAGGGAGTGCCCCGATGTTAGTCACAGCTGCCCTGTAATCGGGGCGAGCGTGTTGGTTCAAAAGCCATTATTGAGCACCTACAGTATGCCAGGCACTGGCGCTGACATGGATTTGCTGGAGGAACGCACAGTCGGCAGATAACCAGGATGTGACGGGGGGTGGTGACAAGGATGAAGATGAACCGCAGAGTGGGGTCGGGGCAGAGAGAACGCGGGGACCTGGGTTACAGGGCGGAGGCGTCACAGGGCCAGACGCCCAGACGGTGAGAAGGTGCTGCGTGTGAAAGGCCAGAAGGGTCCCGGGCAGAGGCCCCCACGAGCCGGGGAGTACGAACGTGCTGGTGTGGCTGGGCTGGGGTGGGTGAGGCTCGAGAGGAGGGCTGTGCCCAACGCCCCGGGTCCGCTTGTCCTCTGCCCAGCCCCACCCCTTCCAGGCCCCCGCGGGCTCCGGACCGAAACTGCCTCCAGGAGGCTGCGGTGACGCCTTCGGCCACACGAGGGCGGCAGAGAACACCACCGGGGAAGACCCGGGCGGCCGGGCTGCCGCTGAGCCAGCGCCCTGCGGGCTCTCGGAACCGCTTTGGGAACCAGGGCCGGATCCTGGATTCCCCCTCCCTCCACTTCAGTGCTCCCATCCTGCTAATCTCTTTCCACGCTCCCCACTTCTGACCTGCAGGACACGTGCTACAGCCGGGCTTCAGCACGCCCGGTACGCGGCAGGGGGTCCCCTGGAGCCTGGAACCCGCGTCTCTGAGACGGGAACAGAGTCCCACCTCCAGGGGCGCGGCGGTCGCGGTGACGGCGTGTTTGCCGTCACACGTGCCGCGGCCGATGAGCTGGGTGGCCTTGGGCAACCCGCTTACCCTCTTTGAGGCTCCAATTCCCCGTCTGTGAAATGGGGATGATGGCCTCTGGTGTAGGAATCTTGTGCAGGGAAACTGACAAAATGCGTCACGCATGCTGGGGACTCTGCACGGAGCCCAGCTCTCAGAAATATGCTCCATGGTGATAGCCGGTCATGACCAGGGCATTCGTGACTGGGGATGGGTGGGGGCGGGGAAGAGCCCAGAGACCACAGATCAGAAGCTGGAGCTTGTCAAGAAGGAGGGTTTACCCAACGTTACACATCAGGAGCGAGGCCGAGAGCCCCCAGGACTGCCGGTTGGCCTGTCCAGACCATCCTGGGCCGCCCCAGGACTGGAACCCGGGCCGCCTGCTTTGTGGCCTCAGTTTGTCCCGCTCTGTCCGGGAGCCTCTGCCCACAAGGCCCCTGCCCCCAGCCTCTCGCTCAGCCCTGGACACTGCTCCCCACGGTGCCAGTCCGACCCTACTTGCAAGCCCCCAGAGCTCATCTCCCGAGCTGGCAGCCAGCTCTGGGGCACTGTAGAGCTCCAGGGAGGCGCTGGCGGGGGAGGGGGCGCTTTTCAGGCTGTGACCCCTGGATTCCTGGTCTCCCCAGCTTCCCCTGTGCCAGACTGTGGGGGCCTAGAGACCGGGAAATCTTGGAATGCCACATTCTTGGAAACCCGGTCCCTTCCAGCCTGAGAATTCTTCAAGCTTCCTCTTAGGGGTGGGGCCCTTCATTTCCCATGGAGCTTGTGGGGGACCGCTCCTTGATTTTGATGTCATTTGGGGTGAAGAAGGTGTTTCCGGAGGCTGGGCCGTCAGAGAGGGAGCAGCTGGAGGTAGGGGTGGGAGTTGGGGCAAGCACAGGAGGGGATGTGGGGAGCACTGCGTGGACCCCCGTGGGGTAAGCCCTCCTCCCAGGGGGCACACCTCTCCCGGTGGTGCAGAGGTGGGGAGCGGTCTTCTGAGCCCCCTTCTCTCCACCTCCTCGTGAACCACCACAGCCCTCACAGAGTAATTCCTCTGAAACCTCGAATACCTGCAGCGTCTCCCAGGGTATTTTTCTTGTGGTTAAGGTGGTATTTACAGTGAAAACAGCTATTGAAGCGAATCGGGAAAATAATGTCAGTGTTTCCACTTTTGACAAAAATGGGAAGGCGGGTGGTTTCTTGTCTGTGATAAGCGCATCTGCTCCTGCAGTAATTACTGTTTGAGATAATTATGAAAAAGAATTTAAACACTTAAGGCGGGCACAGGGGCCAGGACAGCTTTCTTTCGCCTTATTCAGGATTTCTTCTGCAAGTCAGAGTCTTGTCCCGACGCGGGCAGAGGGAGGGGCCCTGGGAGGCTGCGGGCCGGCGCTCAGACCCTCTCCCCCTAGCCCCCGCTGGGGTGCTCCAGAGCAAGGGGCAGCTGGGGGCAGGACCCCTGTGTTGTAGCTGGATTTGTTAGGGGAGTGACTGTGGACAGGTTCCTCTGAGCCTCAGCTTCTCTATGTGCGTTGTCGCTTCAGTCATGTCCAGCTGTTTGCGAGCCCATGGACTGTAGCCTGCAAGGTTCCTCTGTCCATGGGATTCTCCAGGCAAGAATACTGGAGTGGGTTGCTATGCCCTCCTCCAGGGGATCTTCCCGACCCAGGGATTGAACCCACGTCTCTTACGTCTCCTGCACTGGCAGGCGAGTTCTTTACCTCTAGTGCCACCTGGGAAGCCCTTCCTTACCTGTGAAACGGGGTTAGGACTCAGGTGCCTTCGAGAACAGTGACGAAGCAGCCCTCTGTATGGCACACCGCGGGCTCCACGTGGGCCGGGTCCCTCCTTGTGTTGCAGGCCTGGGGCCGCTCCTGCAGCTCCCTTGACCATGGAGGTGGCACCCTGTCCTTGAGAAGCCCTGTTGAGCTGGTGTTGCCTTCCTCCACTGTCCTTTGGGAAGCAGACGCTCAGGAGCTTGGAGAGGAGCAGACTCGGAGAGTCTTGGTCCCCATGCCCAGGTGAGCCCAGAAGGTCGCCCGCGTGAGAAGAGCTCAGCAGGGCTGGCCCGAGCTGGGCTGTCGGGGAGGAAGGTTCTCTCTGTCACCTGGGGTGTTCCAGCGGGACCCGAGTGACCATCTGCTGGGGCGGCCAGGGAGGGACAGGGCTTGGGCTGGCGGTCCCCTGATCTTCAGCAGATCCTCTGGTCTTCAGATTTCAGGGCAAAGCAGAGCCTAGGAACCCGGGGTCCTCGGGGAGACTAGAGAAAGGAGGCGTGGAGGGTAGTGGCCAGGACTGACCAAGCACACAGGAGGCCTTGCCCAGGTTCACACAGGTGCCGTGGCAGAGCCCAGGGTGCCCTGTGCCTCCACCCGGGGCTGCCTCTAGGGACCTTGGGATCATCGTGGGTGAGAGTGAGGCAGCAGGCTGACCTGGGCAACCTTGAGGGGGAAAGCTCTTGGGACCCATCAGAGCAGAAACCGGAAGAGCTGGCTTCGGGCTCATAGGAAGACAAGGCCAGCGCCTCAGTTCACACTGGCCCTGCCCTGATTCATCACCTGGCCTTGCACAGGTCCATGCCTGACTCTAGCCCACTCTCCCCCATCTAGGCAATGAGAGGGTTGGACTGTAAATGAAAATCCCAAAGAGCAGTGGCTTAAATAAAAGAGAAGTTTCTCCCTTTCATATTTAAGCCTAGGAGTATGTGATACAGGAACCAGCCTACTTCTAGCTCCTGGCTGCACCAAACCAAGGCAGAAATCTGGTCCTTAAGGTCCAAGAGGGCTGCCAGAATTCCAGCCATCACATCTGACTTCTAAGTAGGAAGAAGGAGGAAAGAGGGAAAAGGGGGCCAAGTGTGGGTATCAGATATCTTTTAAGAAAGGCTCCTGGGAGTTGATGCTGGACCCTCTTATATTCCACTGGTCGGAGCCTAGATGTGCAGAGGCTGGGAATGGAATCGATGTTTTGGGAGCCCCGCTGAAAGTCAGAGAGAGAAAGGGAGGTTGGTGCTGGGGGCCACCAGCTGATTCTTGCGTAAGGTGATGTGGTGTAGCCTTTCTGCTTTGACTCCGGAAGGGTCTGTGGATCTGGAGGACATGGACTAATAATACGTTTTCAGAATTTTGAGACTCTGGCATTTCCAAATGGAGCGCCTGTGTGTGTGTGTGTGTGTGTGTGTGTGTGTGTGTCCGGGCGTGCCGCCCAGGTGCTCAGGAGCAGGGCTCAGGTAGCAGATTTGGACGCTTGGGGCCGGGGCTGGGGGTGCCCCACGGTGGGCAGCCTCTCTGCGCCCAGCGGGCTGCTCCCTCGGCTCCTGGAATCCACTCGTGCCGGCCTGTCTGCACACGCGCCTCGTGCGCGCCGAAGGCCCGGGGCAGGGGCGACGGGCGGGGGGCGCCCAGGAATGCCTGCTCTTTTTAAGGCCGAGCTGTCCCCTGCAGACTCCGTCGATCTGGCGCCGTGGCGGGCTCCGGCGCTGGGGGGCGCCCGAGAGCAAGCTCCAGGCGCCGGTGGAGTTGGGGTGGGGTCAGAGAGGGGCTGACTCCAAGCAGCGTTCGGTCTCAAGCGCGGAGCGCTCCGCAGAGAAGCTACCGGCCTCCGGGAGGAGCTGCGGTCACTGGACACAACATAGAAGTGAATAAATGGGAGCGGGGAGGGCGGGCTGGTCTGGGAAGGGGGTGGCGACACTTTTGCAAAGACCTGAGATGGAGGAGGGAGTGAGCCCAGGAGGCATCCAGAAGCGCGCGGGTCAGAAGGCACAGCCTGAGCAAAGGCCCTGAGGCAGGAGCCAGGTCAGGGGGCCCTGGGAGCCGAGATCAGGACTTTGGCTCTTGCTGGGCGTGAGGCAGGAGCCATGGGAGGTCTGAGCAGTGGAGGGTCACCAACTGGCCTAGGTCTCCATGGGGCGCTCCCTGCTGCCGTGGGGAGAATGTCGCGGAGATGCTGGTGGCAGGTTGTCCGCGGGCTGTCCCCACTCCCCCCGCAGCACTGAGCTCCGTCTTCCCATCCTGCCGTCTCCCGAGTCTTCCTCCTCCCGGGACCTCTGCCTTTTCCGCAGCCACTGTTCCAGCTCAGGCCTCGGTTGCTCTCACCGTGATTCTCTTGCTCCTGCTGCCTTCGTGCGTCACCCTCCTCACGATGGCAAAGTGGCTGCAGAGGCTCCAGGCCTCACAGGTGGGATTTCTGGCAGAGTCGGCAGAGGTTCTGGCCTTAGCAGGGATCGGGCCGCTTCGGTGCCAATTCCCTGGGCAGAGGATGTCCTCTGGTTGTCCTCTGGGATCTGGGTCAGTTGTTGAGGCAAGTCCCATCCACACTGGCCCTCCTCCTCCTCTACCTTTTTAAAGGACCCCTGTGATTATGTTGTGCCCACTTGGATAACCTGGATCCTCTCCCCCCTCACCATCCGTAACGTAACCGTGTTTGCAAAATCTCTTTTGCTGCATGTGGTTACACGTACGGGGGCTCCAGGGTTGGGACGAGGACGTCTCGGGATGGGGGCCATGATTTGCCTGCTAACGGCTGTGTCCTCTCAAGGCCTAAGCGTGGCCCCTGCCCACCGCCGGCTGTGGTTCTCAGGGGAGTCTGGGCTGGTGTGAGTGAGGTACATGGCAAGGGGTGTACCCTGAACAAAAGGCACAGGACCCAGGATGGGAAGGTTGCCTTAACTGCTCCCCCTGCCCACAGCAGAGCATCCAAGCTCCAGTCTGACTTGCTGTGTGACCTTCGGCGTTCCCTTGGCCTTGCAGGGCCTTGGGGGGTCTCCCCACCCGTGAACGAGAGAGGGCAGGTGACATGTTCTTTCAGAGGCCCTGAAATGCAGTCTTGAGCTTTGCGTATATCCCACCCTGAAAGTCCACGGTCCCCACACCACTCTTTCACATTGTTGCTGCTCAGAGTGATAACGGACAATGTCCTTGAACTTGCTTTATTAAACTCCAGGCTGAAGCATCACTAACTCACTGGACGTGAGTTTGAGCAAACTCCAGGAGATAGTGGAGGACAGGGCAACCTGGTGGGCTGTAGTCCACAGAATTGCAGGGCTTTGACTCAACTTTTGACTGAACAACCACAGGCCAAAGGGAGCATTTATTGAGCGCTACTGTTTGCCAGGTGCCGAGTTGGGCAGTGGGACCCCACGGCCACTCTGCAAGCTGGATCCATCGCCCGCATTGACGTGCGAGACCCTGAGCCCCAAGGCGGCCGTGTGTGCTGCCCAGTGGGCAGGAGATGGGGCGGGGTCTGGATTTGCACAGAGACCGCCTCCTCCCACCGGCAGAGAGCGCAGCCCTGGGGGGCACTAGGCAGGAGAGCCAGTCTGAGTCCTTGGAGGGCATCCGGTCACCTGTAGCCCGGCTCCGACCCTGACTCCCTGCCTGGGAGCGTGAGGCGGGTGGTGGGTCCGTGTGCTGCTGGGGAGGGCTGTCCGGGAGGGGCCGACAGGAAGACACGGGGGCCTCGGGCGCTGCCAAGAGGTATTGATTCCAGGCACCAGGCACTGCGCTGGGGCTGAGCCAAGAGATGAGGTCATGAAGGATAGCACGGTGACTCCGGGGGCCGGCGTCCCCGCCGATGACGTGATCGCCGGACGCGAGGGACCTCTCTCTGCCTGGAAGACGCAGGCCCGCTCCTTCCTTCTCCTTGACAAGCCCCGGACTCCAGCCTGCGGCGCCGGGGAGGGCCGGCCAGGGGCCCTGTCTTGCTGCTGTGCTGTGTGGCCTTGGACAAGTCACCTGCCCTCTCTGGGCTTTCTGCTGGGACCTAGGGCTCTGCAAGCACCTGCCGTGGACAGTTTGACCAGTTCCCACTTGAGATCCCCAGGCTCTGCAGGGTCAGGCAGAGAGGCCGGGGTGCCTCAGAAGCGGGTGATCAGCGGCTCCCAGCACCCACCCACGGCTGCCTCCGCTTGCACGCAAGTCCTCGGGGCACAGGGTGGCTGTCTTCCCAGCGCCCTCTGGCCTGTCCCCGTGCTGGAAGCTGGAGTGTGCCTGGGGGTTGGAGCCCCCGGCCCTGCCTCCTCTGGGCTGTGTGGCCTCTGAGGAGTTGCTTGACGTCTCTGTGCCTCACGCTCCATCAGGAGGCTGTAGAAGAGCTGAGGAGTGTTGAGTGGGCACCTCGCTGTAAGCTGACCCTCTTGGCCTCTCACACATTCTGGCAGCTTGAATCTGCATCCTGGCTTTGGTGCTGCTGAGCTGTGAGACCCAGGCTAGGTTGGTACCTTTCGCAGAACCCCATCTGTAAGGTGGGGACCACAGTATCCCCCAGATTGGGTTGCTGGGGACACAGGGGAAGGCTGTGTGGGGCGCGCTCTGAGCCAGGGCACCGCCCCGTGGGTGCTGACCGCTGGCGTCCTGGCCACCCGGCAGGCCCCGCCCTGCCCGCACTCCTCCCCTCCCCTCGGATCTGCTGGGGGCTCCCCAAGAGGGTCCTGTTTGAGAACTCACCTGGGGGTCACCGGCCAGGGCTGTGGATGGTGGACTGGGCCGTGGAGGTGACCACCGTGTTGGGGACGTCTCCCCGCTCCCGCCGGCTATAGAACCACAAACTGCCGCTCTTTGCAGCTTGCATTGTAACTCGGGGGAACTGAAGGAACCCCCAGGGGGAAAGCCCCAGAGAAACAAAAGGAAGACAAGAAAACTTGTCTGCAGATTCCTCCCCCAGAGATGGCTGATGGCATTCCTAGTCTCTTCTGCTGTGCCTGTGTGTATCTGTATTTAGAAAAAAGGGATGCCCCCCCCCCCCCCCCCCCCTTTCTTTTT
>SJYX01020481.1:468027-503177 GCA_006410675.1 Oreotragus oreotragus | reverse complement strand
CCCCCGCCCGCCCATTTTTCCTTTTCATGAAATAGAGTGCCTGTCTTTCTGTGTTGGGAACCATTTCTCCGAAGCATCATTTCACAAAGCCTGGATACCGTGTCGTGATCCACACATCCATGGACACAGAGTGTTTACCAGATCCCTTCCCCTCTGCTCTGGCTGTAATTGAATGCCTCTGACCACTCTTGCAGCTAAAATTGCCTGGTCAGAAGATGTGCATTACTAATGTTTGAATCTTGATACCAGTTCATATTCCCAGCAGCTGCGTGTTCTCTCTTCCCCGCACAGTGTCCTGGAATCAAAAGCAATTGTTCTCCTTTTGTTTCCTCCTTCAAACACGGTCTCCCCTGCTCTGGGAGGACTGACGCTGCCCGGGAGGCAGACTTCATTCCTGGGGATCCTCCTGGCCTCACACTCTCTGCCCCTTCTGGTTCCTTCTAGCTGGACTGGCTGCCTGGCTGTCCCTCCAAGCACATGCCTGCCTCAGGGACTTTGCACCTGCTTTTTCCTTTCTTTCTGGATTCCTTTCCTTAGACAGCCATGATCCATCTCTTCCTGAACAGCGCGGATTGTATTTTCTGCGAGGCCTGCCTTGGCCGTCCTAACTAACAGACATGTACCCGCCTTCATCTCTCTCTTGTCCTGTTTTTCCTCGTCAGAGCGTGTTCGCTCCTGGACTTTTGTCTTTTTTAGGTGGTTGCTTCCTTGCACAAGGGGCGGTAAGGGACGGTGCAGTGGGCTGGCTGGAGGTCAGCCCCGGTCTCCCCAAGACGGAGCAGAGCCTCCCTCGTGCCCTTCCCGGGGTCTCCCGGGAGCCCAGTGCCTGGAAGTGAGGATGAGGATGACTGCGAGCCGGGAGGCAGGTGGGCAGTGCCCCAAGAGTGGACACTCCGGCCTGCTGTTCAACAGGACACGCCGGGCAGTTTGAGGAGCGCAGAGGGCAGCAAGCCTGGCTCTTTTTCCGAGCCTCAGTTTCCCCAGCTGTAAGATGGGAACAATCCTTTCTAACTACCGGTGCTTCATGAGGAAGAAAGGGGACAGTGTGTGCCAGGTGCCCAGTGCCAGGTCCAGCTCCCAGGGGTGGAAAATGCAGGGCTCTGGGCTGCTTCCACGCCTGGGGTGCTGTTCTCTGCACCCGCCACGGGTTACCTCAGTTCAGCCTCAGAACACCTGGGTAGTACATGCTTAGTCCTGTAACAAATATCCCCATTTTACAGCCAGGTAGACTGAGCCCAGAGAGGTCATTGGCCAAGGTCATGGAAGCTGGCGCTGGTATCCCACTGTGGGAAGCAGCCCCTTTGTCTGCCCACTACACAGCCCTGCCTCTTCTGTTTTTTATTTTTGTTTTATTAATTGTTTTATTTATTTATATCTACTTTATTTAAAATTTTTATTGACGTATAGTTAATTTGCAATGTGTGAATTTCTGCTGTACAGCAAAAAAATTCAGCATTCATTCTTTTAAAATATTCTTTTCCACTGTAGTTTATCAGGGGATATTGAACGCATTCCCTGTGCTTGCTACACAGCAGGGCCTTATTGTTTACTCATTCTGTGTATAAAAGCTTACATCTGCGAGCCCCAGCCTCCCATTCCGTCCCCCCAGCCTATTTCCCCTTGGCAACCACAAGTCTGATCTCTCTGTCCGTGGTTCTGTTTCCAGTTCATAGGTAGGTTCTTTCGCGTCTTGCTTTAGATTCTATATATAAGTGATATGGTATCCATCTTTCTCTTTCTGACTTGCTCCACTCAGTGTGATAATTTCTCGTTGCGTCCATGTTGCTGCCAGTGGTGTCATTTCGCTCATTTTCACGCCTGAGTAGTATTCCATTGCGTTTAAGAGCCATGTCCTTTTATCCATTCATCTGTTGACAGGCCTTTAGGTTGCTTTCTTGTCTCGGCATTCATGAACAGTGTCACTGTGCACAGAGGGCTGCGTGGATCTTCTTGAATTATCGGTTTCTCTGGATATACTTCCAGGAGTGGGACTACCTTTAATAAATCTTGTGGTAATTCTACGTTTAGTGCTTTGCAAAACCTCCGTGTGCTGTCCATGGTGGCTGGACCAGTTTTCATCCCCAGCAGCAGCGAAGGGGGCTCCCTCTCCTCCGTGCCCTCTCCAGCATTTGTCATTTACAGACTTTCTAATCGTGGCCTTGCTGACCGGTGTGAGACGGTACCTTATTGCAGTTCTGATGTGCATTTCTCTGAAAATCAGTGGTGCTGAGCATCTTTTCACGTGCCTTTTGACCATTTGTGTCTTCTTTGCAGAAATGCCTGTTTAGATCTTCCGCTCCTTTTTTTTTTTTGGATTGAATTGTTTGTTTTTGTTGTTGTTAGTTGTATGAGCTGCTTATATATTTTGGAAATCAAGCCCTCGTCAGTCATCTCATTTACACGTTCTATAGATTTTTTTTTGCTGCTTTTGTGGTTTCCTTTGCCATGGGAAAAGCTTGTCAGTCTGGTTAGGTCCCGTTTATTCTGTTTTCATGTCTGCAGCCCTGCACGTCCGGCGGTGGGGCCGCCCGCAGAGGTGCCTCTGGTCTGGCCCGTGACACTCTAGGAGGCCCTGGGCGAGGAGTGTATTCTCCCGAGGCCTCGGTGTCCCCATCCGCCCACACGTGTCAGTGGCTCTTGGGCGAGGAGTAGCGCTGAGACTTCAGGAAGCTTCTGGGAGGTGGGGGCAGGGAGCTGCAGCCCTGAGTGTGAGACAAGGGGAAACAGAGGAGGGAAAAGGGGATGCTTGAGGGGTGTTGAGGGTGGGTTTCAGCTCAGCCCCCCGCCAGCAGGACCCTGCCCTGCCCCTGCTCCCCAGTGCCCTGTGGGCTGTGCTGCTTCCCCAGGGAAAATGCCACCATACCCTGCCTGTAGCTGAGCCACAGATGGCCCAGAGCCATGGACAGACTCAGGGGTCGGAATGGTCCTGTCATGCTGGGAGGAATGGATAGGGCAGAGTGAATTAAATTAGAAATGAATGTCAGTTCCAGCACTTGCATCCCCAGAGCAAGTGGCGTGTGGCTAGGAGTGGAGGAGCTGGCTCGGCGCTGTCCATGGTGGTCAGGGGCTCAGTCCCTGTGCAGTGCAGACGAGCCCCGGGTCGGAGGACCTAAGGCAGAGAGCCTGGAAGGCGGAAGGTGGTCACTGCCTTCAGCCTGTACTTCACAGAATTCCTTAAGTGCTGCAGCTGAGATCCTTGAGAAGAGGACAGGTGTAGGCTGGGGGTGTCCGGGGGGCAGTCATCCATCTGTCCATCATCCATCCATCTGTCCATCCGTCTGTCCATCCACCACCCATCCATTCATCCATCTATCCATCATCCATCCGTCCTCTGTCTATCTGACCATTCATCTGTCCACCTACTCACCAATCCATCCATCTGATATTTATCCATCCTTCTTGCAGTAGGCTGGGGTCACAGCAGTGGAGACAGGCTCCCTTTCTGCCCTTGCAAAGCTCACAGTCTGGAGTAAAGATTGAACAGGTAGCAATACTGGGAGGGGTGAGTGTCAGGAGAGTGGGCGCTCTGACTGTGGAGGTGTGAAGGGGGTGGAGAGACCATTTGCCAGGGAGAGGGGATTGGCTGTCACACGGGAGGTGGGGCAGGTTGACCTCGGGGTCTGCGTATGGGAAAGGACTTGGTGGAACAGACTGCATGGCTGAACGCCGAGGCCATGGAAGCACTGCTTCTAGGGATCTGCGTGGGTCCCTGGCCATCCCGCTGGGATGCTCGCAGCAGGGTAGCGGGATGCGTGGGTGGGTCCCGGACCTCCTGACTGCCTCCAGCACAGTGGCCTGCGCTTTCCCACACACTGGGCGCTGAGCGTGTGCCTGAGCTGCAGTCTGAAGCCGGGGTTTTGTGCTTCCCTGAGCTGGGCCCCACGTCTCTCTGGGGTCCTCTGTGGGTGTGGTCTTCCCAGCACCCACATTGCCTTCTTGGGGAAGATTTGTTGTCTTTGGGGGATAATGCGAGTTGGTGGGGGAGTGGATTGTCACACTAGGCTTCAGACTTGAGCCTGAGACTCCTGACCACACCGACTGGGGCTCGGGGTGGTCGCGTGACATCAGATGCGTGAAGTCGCGTGGCAGCTCCATCAGTGTTAGTGCGGAGATTCTCCTGGGCGAGAGGTGGCTTCCCGGGACTTGGGGCTGGTGGCCAGCATCTTGCCACTGCAGGGGATGCCTGCCTGAGGGCAAGCCACACAGATCAAAATGGTGCTGCCGGCGGCCAAGAGACAGCCTGGGGGGAAAGTGTCCATCCCTGCCTGAGTCTGAATCCGTCACTGAGCTTTTCATTTACGTGCGGCAGTATTCTCCACGTCTCCATTTCTCGGTGTTCATTGATTTTCCCAGCTCTACTGAGGTATAATTGACAAATAAAACTGATGACTTGCTGAGCGTGTGCAAGATGACTTGCTGAGCATGTCCCTGGTGACTTGCTGAGTGTGTCCCTGGTGACTTGCTGAGCGTGTGCGAGATGACTTGTTGAGTGTGTGCACGGTGACTTGCTGAGCGTGTCCCTGGTGATTTGCTGAGCGTGTCCATGATGACATGCTGAGCGTGTTCGTGGTTACTTGCTCAGCATGTGCACGGTGACTTGCTGAGCGTGTGCACGGTGACTGCTGAGCGTGTTGAGCGTGTGCACAGTGACTTGCTGAGCCTGTGCATGGCTCCTCCCATCTGGTTGATTCACGCGCGATCACCTCGCGCGTGCATCTTTTCCTTGTGTGTGTGCTGAGAACACTGAAGCTCTTTTGTCTTGGCAGATTTCACAGACAACACAGCGCTGTTGGTGCAGGCACCACGCACTTCACAGATAGACCCTTACTCGCCGTACGGCTGGAAGTCTGTGCCCTTGGACCGCCCTCTCCCTGCTTCCCCCATCCCCAGGCCACTTGTCTGCTTTCTGTTTCTATAAGTTTGGCTTCTTTTAAAAAAAAAAAATTCCCCATATGAAAGCGATCACGCAGTATTCGCCTTTCTCTATCTGGTTTATTTCACTTAGTTTAATACCATCAAGGTCCGTCCACGTTGTTGCAAAAGGTAGGATTTCCTTCTCTATCGTGACTAATACTCCACTGTATGTATATATGTGTATGTGTCTATTAGTTCAGTTCATTCTCTCCGTTGTGTCTGACTCTTTGTGACCCCATGGACTGCAGCACACCAGACCTCCCTGTCCATGACCAACTCCTGGAGCTTGCTCAAACTCATGTCCATTGAGCTGGTGATGCCAGCCAACCATCTCATCTTCTGTCATCCCCTTCTCCTCCTGCCTTCAACCTTTCCCAGCATCCGGGTCTCTTCCAGTGCATCAGCCTTCACTCATTCGCCACACCCTCTCTGTCTCCTCACCCATCGATGGACACTGACATTATTTGCCTCTCTTGGCTATCCCACATAACGCTGCAATGAACAGGAACCGCTAGTATCCCTTTGAGATCCTGTTTCCATGTCTTTTGGATAAATACCCCTGTCCACAGCCATTTCACAGGTGTGTATTCTCCACGTCTCCATTTCTCGGTGTTCATTGATTTTCCCAGCTCTACTGAGGTATAATTGACAAATAAAACTGATGACTTGCTGAGCGTGTGCAAGATGACTTGCTGAGCATGTCCCTGGTGACTTGCTGAGTGTGTCCCTGGTGACTTGCTGAGCGTGTGCGAGATGACTTGTTGAGTGTGTGCACGGTGACTTGCTGAGCGTGTCCCTGGTGATTTGCTGAGCGTGTCCATGATGACATGCTGAGCGTGTTCGTGGTTACTTGCTCAGCATGTGCACGGTGACTTGCTGAGCGTGTGCACGGTGACTGCTGAGCGTGTTGAGCGTGTGCACAGTGACTTGCTGAGCCTGTGCATGGCTCCTCCCATCTGGTTGATTCACGCGCGATCACCTCGCGCGTGCATCTTTTCCTTGTGTGTGTGCTGAGAACACTGAAGCTCTTTTGTCTTGGCAGATTTCACAGACAACACAGCGCTGTTGGTGCAGGCACCACGCACTTCACAGACAGACCCTTACTCGCCGTACGGCTGGAAGTCTGTGCCCTTGGACCGCCCTCTCCCTGCTTCCCCCATCCCCAGGCCACTTGTCTGCTTTCTGTTTCTATAAGTTTGGCTTCTTTTAAAAAAAAAAAATTCCCCATATGAAAGCGATCGCGCAGTATTCGCCTTTCTCTATCTGGTTTATTTCACTTAGTTTAATACCATCAAGGTCCGTCCACGTTGTTGCAAAAGGTAGGATTTCCTTCTCTATCGTGACTAATACTCCACTGTATGTATATATGTGTATGTGTCTATTAGTTCAGTTCATTCTCTCCGTTGTGTCTGACTCTTTGTGACCCCATGGACTGCAGCACACCAGACCTCCCTGTCCATGACCAACTCCTGGAGCTTGCTCAAACTCATGTCCATTGAGCTGGTGATGCCAGCCAACCATCTCATCTTCTGTCATCCCCTTCTCCTCCTGCCTTCAACCTTTCCCAGCATCCGGGTCTCTTCCAGTGCATCAGCCTTCACTCATTCGCCACACCCTCTCTGTCTCCTCACCCATCGATGGACACTGACATTATTTGCCTCTCTTGGCTATCCCACATAACGCTGCAATGAACAGGAACCGCTAGTATCCCTTTGAGATCCTGTTTCCATGTCTTTTGGATAAATACCCCTGTCCACAGCCATTTCACAGGTGGAAGAGGAGGCTCCAGGCAGAGTCATGACCCTGTCAGGGACCTTCGGGGGTGGGGTAGCCCTGGTGGAAGCCTGCCTCCTCCCACGGCCCTGTGCTCCAGGCTTGCTGTGTGACACCTGCCAGGCTCCATGCCCTCTCTGTGCCTCTGTGGGGTCGCGTGGCCTCTAGGAGCTCTCCAGCCTCGTGCTTTGCTTCCCTGGACGCCTCCCAGGTTCTCCCATCCTCACGGCCACCTTCAGCGAGGCGAGAAGTGATTTTGTCTTTACCGAAAGGACAGATGAATCAGAGGGTTGATCAGCAAGGGGAGAAAGGCAGCACCCCAGCTGGCTTCGTCACTCCTGTGTGCCTTGAATAAAATTCCTCTTCTGTACATGCCTTTCAGAAAAAAAAAAAAAAAAAAAAAAATAGGGTAAAGAATTCAGAGAGATGAATTGACCCTGATAATATCAAACAGTTAATTTCCGAGCTCATTACTGTGCTGTCAGGGTCTGGAAGGCTTTCTGCAAGCCATAAATAACGCATTTTAATAATGGAGACTTTGATTCCTCTCTGGGGGCCGAAACCATATGGCGATTCGGGTGGCGGCTTGTCAGGGTGCCTGCCTAGGGTTTCTCCAGGGCTCGCTAAGAGATTACATGTTTGGGGCATGCTTGGGTCTTCATGTTCTACTGGGAACCCATCCTGCTGAAAAGCTTTTGACCCGAGGAAAGGGACTTGTGGTGGAAAACTTTTTTTTTTTCTTTTCTTTTTCCCCAGCTCTTAAGTTCATTGTTTGCCACTTGCACCTGATTTTGGTTGAAAGTTACGGTCAATTATTTTCCCCACTCCCCTGACCTTACAGCAGCTGCAGGGCTCAGAAGTGACTCCAGGCTGCCACCTCACTGGGACCCATGCATAAGGCTCCTGTGGATAATGGAATAGCAGTGTCTCAGGGAATGAGAAAACCTGCCTTGCACAAACTTCATGGCTGAGCTCTGTCCAGACCAGGTTCAGTCTGAAATGTAACCTTGAAGAGATCCAGGCTCTGGCCTTTGCCCTGGGTTTGCTGTTTGATCTTGAGCAAGTCTCTTAACATCTCCGGGCCATGTCTCCCCCTCCGTGGACTAGTGACTTTAAGCCCAATGACTGTGTGGCTTGATGTTTCTGAGTTCTGGAGAAGAGCTTCCTCCTCTCCTGTAAAGTGGGGATAATGCCACCTGCATGCAAGAGGCAGTTGGTTCCTCCTTAGGGGACTGAGGACAGAGCTACAGACACAGAGCTTATCGCTGCCCTGAAAACCGCAGGCTCCTTTGCTCCATTCCAACCTCTGTCTCCTTTTTAATCTATAAAGAATGAAAGAGAGAAAGATGGATAACCATGGCAGATAACTGCCGCGTCCCTAACCAATATCCATACCCCCCTCTTCTCCATAATAGGGCTGTGATTTTGTTCAGAGCTGCCCTGTGTGTGTGCTAAGTCACTTCAGTCGTGTCCGACTCTTTGCGACCCTGTGGACTGTAGCCCGCCAGGCTTCTCTGTCCACGGGGTTCTCCAGGCAAGAATACTGGAGTGGGTAGCCATGCCCTCCTCCAGGGGATCTCCCCGACCCAGGGATCGAACTTGCGTCTCTTTATGTCTCCTGCATCGGCAGGCGGGTTCTTTACGACCAGCGCCTCCTGATTTTGTTCAGAGCTGCTCTAGGCCAGTGAAAAGAGCTTCGTCTCTGGGCTTCCCGCGCAGCGAGGAGTGGTCCTAGCAGACCGTCCTAGCCAGTGGGTTCTGAGCAGGCGGCATTGGGAGGGGCTTCTGGGAGACTCATTTGGCTTCTCATCCTCTGGCAACTCTTTTCCGATCTGCTTTGGATTTGGATGTGATGGCTGGAACTCTACAGCTACCTTGTGAGCATGAGGACCAAGGGCATACCTGGAGGAAGGAGAAGGATGGTGTGCGCCTGGTCTGTTTACCTCCTGGTTTTAGTAATAAGAGAGAAAAACAAATCAGCATCGTGTTTTAAGCCACAGTTATGTTTAGATTTTCTATCAAATGCAGCCCCACAAAGAAAAGCAGCGAGGACCAAGAACTTCCAGGCAAATGAAAACCTTTATGAGAGCAAGTCTGGGGAGGAAGGGAGAACGCGGCTACACAGAGCACAGAATTCTATGCAGTGTTAGAGGCTGACCTTGGAATCTGGCTGTGGCTTCCTAACAGCCAAGTAAAGGAGGGAACACTGACGCTGATGCAATCCCCATGGTCCCCTGGCAGCCTCTGTGAGTCACCCCTCTCTTGTGTCTTGAACCCCCGTCTCTCCTCGCTCACTTCCTTCCCTGGCAGCTTGCCTCTTTTCTCCCTTTCCCGGTACTTCCTGAAGGAGTCCTCCACGCGCTGCCCCCCACTCTCCGCCCTCACCTTTCTAGATTCCCGGCTGAACTCAGAGAGGACCTGAGCAGGCCTCTCACACTTGACCCTCACTCATTCATTCAACAGATTTTCACTGGCCTCTCACTGCAGCCCAGGAGTAACCGCAGTGCAGGGAGCAGAGCCGAACTCCCACCCCGCACTGAGCCGGTGGACACACCAGCCCCTCAAGTCCGTGCCTGGGGTCCTGCTCACACCCCCATGGCGACGGATGACAGCCAGGCTGGGGGTGTGCAGTGCTGCGGGAGGGGCCGGACTAAGGTAGCCAGGGAAAACCTCACCCAGGAAGGGCGGGGAAGTCTCCAGGAAACCTTAGTGCACAGGCCCGGAGGTAGAAATAGGTCTGCTTTTTCGAGAAGCAGCACAGAGGTAGCGTGGCTGAAGCTCAGGAGAGAGTAGTTGGAGACGAGGCTGGAGAGGGAATGGGCTGGGGTCTTTGGAGCCTCAAAGATGCTGTGAACCTTGGAGGTGTGGAGTGGGGGGCGGGGCGTGACCTGGCTCAGCCTTCGCCAGGCGCCCACCTCCTCCTGGAGCCCTCTGCATTTACCTGCTGCGTTTCCTCTGACCTCTTGCTCTTCCCTCTGGGCTGGTTTCCTTCCCGTCTCACGTTGTAGAGTCCTGGGGCTCTGTCCTTGGTTCTCCTCTGCCCCGGCTCCTTCCCCTCACGTCTCCTTAGTCCTTCGATCACCAGGACTGTCTGCTACTTCCTGCCTCCCTCCTCACCCTCTCACCTCCTGCCACCCTGGCCCTCCCCAGGGCTCACCCTCTCAGCTGCCATCCAGCCTCCTCCCTGGCCTCCCTGCCTCCAGTCTCTCCCCACCAGCCCGTCCCTACCCACGGTTCACCCTGTAACTCAAAACCAACTGTTCCTTAAAAAAATGCTCCAGTGTTCTGCCTCCCACTTCCCCCCGTGACCTTCCCCCAGGTGGAGGCAAAACTCCAGTGTGTGGCCCTGTGTGCCACCCTGGCCCTTGCCAGCTCTGGTATCAGCTCTGGCCACCCCTGCCCCAGGAGCCTCTCCCAGTTCCCAGGAGGCAGCATCCTCTCCCACACCTTCACGCCCACACACATCCTGTCCTTTCTGCTCGGAATCTACTTGTGCCTCCAGGTGACCCAGAAAAGCTCTGACTCACTTGTGAATGAGAGGCACTCAAATCCAATGGACGGAGTAGCCTGGTGGGCTGCAGTCCATGGGGTCGCTAACAATCGGATAGACTGAGTGACTTCACTTTCACTTTTCTCTTTCATGCATTGGAGAAGGAAATGGCAACCCACTCCAGTGTTCTTGCCTGGAGAATCCCAGGGACGGGGGAGCCTGGTGGGCTGCCACCTATGGGGTCACACAGAGTCGGACACGACTGAAGTGACTTAGCAGCAGCAGCAGCAGCAGGGTGATTCTGACTGCAGGAAAGCTGGCCTTCGAGGACACTGATTCTTAACCTTACGAGAGTCCGGAGGGGAGGGAGGCAGTGTGTGTTCAAGGGCTCGACCCAGACATCAGAGTTCTAGTTTTCTCCACCCTCCCACGTGGACGCCTCTGCATGTTCACGTTCCCTGCAGGGTTGTGACTCACAGCCCCAAAATGGCTGCCATAGCACCAGCCACACACAATAGATCCAAAGCAGGAAGCGACCAGGGTACCAAGATGTTTTCTCTTCATGTGCTAGTCTCTTCTCATAAAGGGAACCTTTCCCCAGGAGCCCCCAGCAGACCTCTCCTGATGTCTCATGTCCGCTCCTTGACCAGTCACAGGCAAATAATGATAAGAATGGCATGAATAGCGTGGAGCAATCATCCTTTGATCTCTGGGTCAATGCATTTTAGCAAAAATGAGAGTCTTGTCACTAAAGAGAGAGAAGGAATGATGGTAGGGTGGGACAACCCACCAAACCTGCCACGTGAAGTCGAGTTGAGATGCCCTCCTCCCCGTCACCTGTCTTGCCCCCACCCTCCCCACCACACACACCGGGAGTTGGTGAGAACCTAACCTCCAGGTCATGTTCCAGGGACTCCTGGCCCTGGAGTCAGTATCTCCTAGGCCCTGTCCCGTGTGTCTATTTCTCTAAGCCCTATTACCCCCAGTTTACAGGAGAGAAAGTTGGGAAGGACAGGTAGACATTGAGGGTCGGAGGGGAGGAGGGGCTGGCCTGCAGTCTCGCATCGAGTTCCCGCTGGACATCGGCTGGCGAGAGGGGCTCTCTGCAGGAATGGAGCTGTTACAGGTCTGTACTGGCCAGTGTGGGAGCCACAAGCCACGCGGCTCCCGAGAGCTGGAATGGCCACGTGGTGCTGGAGCCAGGCCTGGACCTTCAGCGCTGCTTCAGACGGCGGGTGGGCCGGCCGCAGACAGACAGAGGGCCTCACCACGTGTGCACTGGAGTTGGCCACATCCTGGGCCCCCACTAGGGGCTAGGCGCTGTCCCTAGAAATGCGATTAGTCTTGGAAAGGGGTGGCAGGGCAAAGCAATCATTCACCCACCCTGATGAGCTCTGGAAGTCATCTACAAGGAGAAGCAAGGCCCTAAATTTGTTCTGCTCAGAGCATTTGCCTCTGGAGTCTGGTGCATCCCACAAATGGCAGGCGGTGGGCTCTGGGCTCCCGCCTAAGACGCTGCATGGTTCATCAGGACCTGAGCTCTGAGCGCTGGGCCCCTGGTATTCCTACAAGGGAAACCGAGGCCCAGAGACGGATGTGCCGGAGATAGAGGAGGTGGTCACTTACCCAAGGTCTGCCATGGGGCTGGGCACTTGCCGGGGCTCTCACTACAGCCTCCTTAGCACCCATCCCTTCTTTTTCCCACGAAGCTGTGGTCGTGAGGGGTGAGAGGCCACTGTCTCCACCGTAGCTCTGCCATGGACACGCCAAGCCAGTAGGCACAATCCCGCCACTTTTCTCATAGCGATGAACCAGTAATGAGTGCCTAGGCCAGCCAGTGCCTGGGGACAAGTCACCCTGAGGGCAAAGTGTCCAGAAGGAAGAGTCACAGAGAAACAAAGTGGGAGCCTTGATTAAACCGTGCCTGAATTCATCCCTTTTCGGAGTTTCCGTTATGTGATCTAGCAAATCCCGCTCAGAGGTCACTAAGTCACGTCTGACTCTTTACAGCCCCATGCACTGCAGCACCCCAGGCTTCCTTGTCCTTCACGATCTCCCAGAGTTTGCTCAAACTCATGTCCACCGAGTCAATGGTGCCTTCCAACCATCTCATCCTCTGTTGCCACCTTCTCCTCCTGCCCTCAATCTTCCCCAGCATCAGGGTCTTTTTCAGTCAATTGGCTCTTTGCATCAGGTGGCCTAAGTATTGAAGCTTCAGCATCAGTCCTTCCAAAGACTATTCAGGGCTGATCTCCTTTAGGATGGACTGGTTGGATCTCCTTGCAGTCCAAGGGACTCTCAAGAGTCTCCTCCAGCACCGCAGTTCAGAAGCATGAATTCTTTGGCGCTCAGCTTTATGGTCCAGCTCTCACATCTGTACATGACTAGTTAAAATTGCGTTTTCAGTTACTTGCCACCAAAAGCATTCTTCCTGACGCCCCTTCTGACGTCCCTTGTCACGCACCCCACCGGTTCTCCTGAGGTAGCGGTGAGTAACCCCACGCCACACGTGGAGAGGCCTGGAAAGTGACGGGTGCTGGTCCCAGGCCACGCAGTCTGTTGGTCAGTGGAAGCTGTGCCGGGTCCTGCTCTTTCGCTTCCTTCTCGTGACATGTCTGCACGTTGGGGGTTGGCGCCCTTCCCGGGTGGCACTAGAGGTAAGAAGCCGCCTGCCAGTGGAGACTGAGGGCTGCGTCCCGGGGTCGGGAAGATCCCCTGGAGGAGGGCACGGCAACCCACTCCAGTATTCTTGCCTGGAGAATCCCACGGAGAGAGGAGCCTGGCGGGCTATGGTCCATGGGGCTGTAAAGAGTCGGACGCGGCTGAGTGACTTAGCACAGCACGGCCCTGTCTTACAGACAGGGATACTGAAGTTCAGAGGTGGAAAGGGACTTGCCCGGCTTCTCACGATGACCCTGAGTGGGGCTGGGGCCACGTGGCAGCTGTGCTGAGCCCCAGCTTAGAGCTGTCCCGTGAAGAGCTCTGACGGCGCTCTGTGCTTGTGTGAGAAGGCTCTGGTTGTCTTTGCAAGGCTGCTGTGGAAGTGTGGGCTTCCTCTCTGCGTCTTGGAGAACCTGCACCTAAGGGGCCAGATGGATGCTTTTCATCTGGGAGCCGCACTGAGGTGACCGTCCGGGTCAGTGATCGCCACATAAGAAACCACCCCAGAAGTTAGCAACTTGAATCCACAGCCATTTACTCTTGCTGCCAGTCTGTGGTCAGCTGGTTGATGCCCCTCTAGACCCCACGCTGAGTGGCTTGAGAGAAGGGAGTTTAAACGGAAGGGCTAGTGGGGCTCACAGAACCGCTGGAATCAGCACGACCTGGTTTGGAATGTGGGCCAGAACATGCAGGAATGTTGATGTTGCACAGACTCGACTCCCCAGGTGACACCCCCTCCGAGGGAACTTCTGGCTCACGTTCCTGGCGTTGTGAGACATTGATTCCGCTCTGCCACTGGTGGTGAAGTTGTATCAGTCAGCTGTTGCTGTGTAACAAGGCAACCGCAAACCCATCTGCTGCAAACGTAAGCTTGAGCTGTTGTTCTCGAGCCTCTGGCTCACCTGGGCAATTCTGGTGTGTTTGCACTTTGGAGTAATCATATAGCTGTTAGAATGAATGAATCTGAACAACACATGTCAACGTGGGTAAATACAGTGTTGCACCTGAGGAGCCTATACAGAAAGGATACTTATAATGATGCATTTGTGTAAAACGCAAGGGCAGTGTTTATAAAAAGGGAAGGATCCAGAGGACTCTCTGGAGAGCTGGCAGAGAGTGACCCTGTGGCCACTTCCTGACCATGTGCCTGCCAGCTCTGCTTTGCTCAGACTTCATCAGTGTGTGGGGCTTCCCTGGGCAAGACAGGGGGAAGCTGGTGGTGAGAGGTGGGTGTGCCCTTCTGCCGGAGGACCCCCAGAATGGGAAAGGGGAGGCTCTGGAGGACGTCTGGAGGCATTAGGGGAGAGTGGATGCTGCCCGCCCCAAACGAGAGCCCTGCCCTCCCCCACACCCAGGTCCCTCCCGCGCTTGTCTCCATCTTCCCAGAAGCTTTTAACCCTTCTGACTCAGCGCCTGTCTCTTCTGGGCTTTCCTGGAGTTCTTTGACCTCGCTTGCTCCCTCAGGGTCCCCAGACTTTTCTGCTGTGTCTGTGCGTCAGATCTGGTGTCGTCAGGATTTGGAAGGTGCAGGGGCTGAGAGAGGTGGTCTGGAAAGGGGGACAGGTGGAAGGCGAGGGCAGGAGAGACTGGAAGGCTGAGACTCGGTCGTCTGTTCTCCGCAGTGCCCCCATCCAGAGCCGGCTGCCTCGTCTTGGGGACTGGCTGGCCATGGGATTTCTTTGGGGAGATGGTGACTGTCCCCTGAGTTTCCTCCCAGTTGTCACTGAATGTCCTTGACTTAGTGTCTGCTGGCACTCCTGGAGAGTAAATGACCCCTGTCCGTCATCACTCCTGGGATGTGTGTGGGATGAGCAAAAACGTTCCTGGCACTTGCTTTCCAGCCTTGGGGTGCTGTCTCAGTAGAGGCATGGTGTTTCAGTAGAGCTGGGGGGCTCACACAGTGGTCAGCGGATGGGTGTCCCCCGTCCAGGGGGACCCGGGCTTGGCACCAGCAGCACCCACAACCTTCTGCCGCAGGCTGGGCATCACATCACCTAGCGGAGCGTGTATCGTGGAGGCAGGGCTGGGGGGAGACCAAGAAGGGGGCAGTGGTGTGGTCCAGGGGCAAAGCAATGGTGGTGTGGTTGCCGTGGCAACTGAGAGCTGGGGCTGGAGCGCAGAGAGACCATCCCAGAGGGCTCAGCGGTGGTCGGCTCTGGGGCCAGGGGAGGTGGGCAGGACGGTGCTGGCCGGGGTCCCAGGTTGACTCACAGACGAGCAGGTGAGGGTCCTAGAGGGAGCCTCGCCCCCAACTGCCCCCTTGGCTGGCCGGCCACGTCCAGCTCTGCAGGGAGAGCATTCGCTGAGCCAGACTGAAGCGGCTGGGCGGCGGGGCCTCACTGTGCCTGGGGCGGGGGGTGAGCAGCCCGCCCCCGGGGCACGCAGGTGCTGAGGCCTGTCTGGGGCCGTGCGGTCAGGCTCAGGGTCTGAGTCATGACCGCCACCCCTGTGCTCGCTCCCGGGAGCCCGAGAGCCCCGGGACCCCAGGGCTCAGGAGCCAGGCCCTTCCCTCGGCCCTCAAGGCCCTGGAGGCCCCTGGGCTGAGCCAAGCACGCTGACCAGGCCGCCCCCTCCCCGCAGCCCGACTCCACCTCCTGAGGGGGCTTCTGGGCTCTGCGTCCAGGAGATGAGCTCAGGGCTATTCCTGCCTGGTGACGTTGCCCTGCCCGGGGCTGGCCCGGGGGCTGAGGACGGCAGCCCTGACGCCCCTGTGCGCGCTGAGCTCAGTCGTGTCTGACTCTGCGACCCTGTGGACTTGGCCTGCCCGGCTCCTCCGTCCATGGAGTTCTCCAGGCAGGGACACGGGAGAGGGTTGCCATGCCCTCCTCCAGGGCATCTTCCCAACCCAGGGATCGAACCTGCATCTTTCAGGCAGGTTCTTTACCACCAGAGCCCCCGGGAAGTGCCCAGATGCCCCCTGCCCCTCCCCGTCACACCACACACTCACACTCTCATTACTCTCACATGCTATCACACTCACAGTGTCACACGTACCGTAGGAGCACACAGCCTCCCACACCTGTGCTTTCCCCTTGACACACCCTGTGCTCAGGGTCCTGCCCTGCCGGCCGCAGTGCACACACTCCACACACACACACACACACTCGCACATGCACACCTGCCTAGCTGCACACTCTCCCTCAGACCCACATGCCCACGTGCCGAGGGCCACTCGGGTCACACACCCCACTCTTGCTTCTGCCCCCCACCCACCCACGCATCCACCCGTGAGTCCACAGCCCCGAGTCCAAATCTCCATGAGCGCCCTTGTGCCCGAGTTCACGCCTGCAAACCTGTGGGTTTCCCTTGACCTCCCCATCCCCTGCCGCCAAAGGCTCTGAGCCCACGCAAGCCTCCCTCGGGAACTCTGTGGATCTGTCTCTGTAGGGAGGAGGTGGCCCGTGACCCCGAGTGGGGGCCAGCCCACAGCAGCAGAGATGGGTGAGCCCACCCCAAGCCTGGCAGGGAGAGCACCGTCTGGGTCGAGCTGGCTGAGCTTGGGAGTGGGCTCCCCATCACAGGAGGTGTGCAAGCAGGGTGGACGCCCCCTCAATGGAGAAGCGGTGGGAGGGCCTCAGCCCAGAGACCCTGGGAGGCAGAGGGGCCGGGTGGCGGGCTCCAGGGCCATGGAGGGGCTGGCTGGGGCAGGAAGGGGGCAGGCGGGACCAGAGGGGCACACAAGGGTGGGGCCGGCCGGCCCAGAGGGTGCGGGCTGTCTCGCTGTGGCCACCATAACTCAGCGGGGGTGGACAGTTTCCTTTCTCCCGCCTGATTTACTGCCTGCTTTGGAGGGGCGAGGCCCATTCTTTGAACTTCAAAGGGAGCAGGGAGGGAAGCCAGGGCTGCAGTGACAGTCGCTGAGCCCGGGGGCCTGTCCCCAGCTGGCCAGGAGGGCCCCGGGCCCGGGGCTGCCGGCCGCTCGCCCAGCCTTGCCTCCCGGTCTGTGAGCGCGGGCCCAGAGAGCGGGGAGAAGGGGCCAGTCCTTCTCAAGTCTTCAGTGCAGAGGGCGTGACACCTGGGGGTCTGCCCTGGGGTCCCAGCCCCATTGGGGCTGTCCAGGCCCGAGGTGGGACCTGCCCTTCCGAGGTTTTTAGCCCTTTGCTCTTATACAAAGACAGGTGAGAAACAGCACTCTTATTATTTTTCTTGCCCCGTTTTGCAGGTGGGTAAATCAAGGCCCAGAGACATTGGGGTGCTTGCCAGCCACGCAGCGAGGCCCCTGGGCCCAGTCCCTGGCGTCTCCCACAGCCACCGCAGGGCTCATGCCTGGGTGCGGAATCGGGCAGCCTTTGTTGGTTGGGTTCACCGTCTCTCTTGCTGAAGGCCTGGCTGCCTGGGTTCGGCCCCAGCGACTGTAACCGCGGCCCCCATCTCCACTGCTGGGAATCCCAGGCTTCAAAGCAGCGGCCTCAGGGCCAGGGTCGGAAGAGCAGTTAGCTCCGCTCTGCCCTGTGTTACATCGGACGTTCAGGGCAGGTGTGCGCCAGCCTTCAAAAATCGGTGTCTCATAAGACGTCTGGGTTTCCACCTTCTTTTGAAGAGTCAGGAAGTTGGATCATGCTGCCATTTCTCCTGCCTCCTTGCTGACCCCCGGCCGGCTGGAGCTGACAGGGACTCCCTCCTCCAGCCGTCCACACCCGCTTCCAGGCAGGGCCCCTGTGGACATGCTCCGCTGGTCCCTGGGATTGAGGAGGGTCTGGACAGGAGGGGAACGGGAAAGAGAGAAGGGGGTGCCTAAGAAGCGTGCAGCTCGCCCGGGGGGTGGGGCTGTTGGGGGGCCGGGGGCGTGGCCTCAGGTGCCCAGACCCCTCTGGGAAAGCCACGTGGTTCTTGGGCAAAGGGGCACCTGCCTCCCTGACATCAGCTGTGATGTGAACAGATGAACTTGCCCTCGCGCCCCTCCTGTAGGGGCAGACACAGACTCTGTCCTCAGGGGTCCTGCCCGGGGCCGTGGAGGGAGCAGGGTTGCTGCAGCCTGTGCCTGGGACCTTGGGCTCAAATCCCCGCCCACCTGCCGCTCGGCCCCACCTGGGGCATCGCGTGCTCCCTGAAGACCCGCTGGGGTGAAATGAGCCGGGCCTTTGGGTTCACGTGGTGAGCACGGTCCACACCCCAGCTCCACCCTGTGTGGCCCTGGCCGGGATTCCTTGACGCCTCGAGCCTGGGTTTCCTCCTGCATGTAGCTGTGGAGTGAAGCTTCTGGAAGCTCACGATGCCCTTTCAGGGTCGAGGGGGAGTGTTTTCATAGAGGACGGGAAGGACAGGTGCCTCCAGCCCNGCAGTGCACACACTCCACACACACACACACACACTCGCACATGCACACCTGCCTAGCTGCACACTCTCCCTCAGACCCACATGCCCACGTGCCGAGGGCCACTCGGGTCACACACCCCACTCTTGCTTCTGCCCCCCACCCACCCACGCATCCACCCGTGAGTCCACAGCCCCGAGTCCAAATCTCCATGAGCGCCCTTGTGCCCGAGTTCACGCCTGCAAACCTGTGGGTTTCCCTTGACCTCCCCATCCCCTGCCGCCAAAGGCTCCGAGCCCACGCAAGCCTCCCTCGGGAACTCTGTGGATCTGTCTCTGTAGGGAGGAGGTGGCCCGTGACCCCGAGTGGGGGCCAGCCCACAGCAGCAGAGATGGGTGAGCCCACCCCAAGCCTGGCAGGGAGAGCACCGTCTGGGTCGAGCTGGCTGAGCTTGGGAGTGGGCTCCCCATCACAGGAGGTGTGCAAGCAGGGTGGACGCCCCCTCAATGGAGAAGCGGTGGGAGGGCCTCAGCCCAGAGACCCTGGGAGGCAGAGGGGCCGGGTGGCGGGCTCCAGGGCCATGGAGGGGCTGGCTGGGGCAGGAAGGGGGCAGGCGGGACCGGAGGGGCACGCAAGGGTGGGGCCGGCCGGCCCAGAGGGTGCGGGCTGTCTCGCTGTGGCCACCATAACTCAGCGGGGGTGGACAGTTTCCTTTCTCCCGCCTGATTTACTGCCTGCTTTGGAGGGGCGAGGCCCATTCTTTGAACTTCAAAGGGAGCAGGGAGGGAAGCCAGGGCTGCAGTGACAGTCGCTGAGCCCGGGGGCCTGTCCCCAGCTGGCCAGGAGGGCCCCGGGCCCGGGGCTGCCGGCCGCTCGCCCAGCCTTGCCTCCCGGTCTGTGAGCGCGGGCCCAGAGAGCGGGGAGAAGGGGCCAGTCCTTCTCAAGTCTTCAGTGCAGAGGGCGTGACACCTGGGGGTCTGCCCTGGGGTCCCAGCCCCATTGGGGCTGTCCAGGCCCGAGGTGGGACCTGCCCTTCCGAGGTTTTTAGCCCTTTGCTCTTATACAAAGACAGGTGAGAAACAGCACTCTTATTATTTTTCTTGCCCCNTGGGCCCAGAGAGCGGGGAGAAGGGGCCAGTCCTTCTCAAGTCTTCAGTGCAGAGGGCGTGACACCTGGGGGTCTGCCCTGGGGTCCCAGCCCCATTGGGGCTGTCCAGGCCCGAGGTGGGACCTGCCCTTCCGAGGTTTTTAGCCCTTTGCTCTTATACAAAGACAGGTGAGAAACAGCACTCTTATTATTTTTCTTGCCCCATTTTGCAGGTGGGTAAATCAAGGCCCAGAGACATTGGGGTGCTTGCCAGCCGCGCAGCGAGGCCCCTGGGCCCAGTCCCTGGCGTCTCCCACAGCCACCGCAGGGCTCATGCCTGGCCTGGCGTCTCCCACAGCCACCGCAGGGCTCTTGCCTGGGTGCGGAATCGGGCAGCCTTTGTTGGTTGGGTTCACCGTCTCTCTCGCCGAAGGCCTGGCTGCCGGGGTTCGGCCCCAGCGGCTGTAACCGCGGCCCCCACCTCCACTGCTGGGAATCCCAGGCTTCAAAGCAGCGGCCTCAGGGCCAGGGTCGGAAGAGCAGTTAGCTCCGCTCTGCCCTGTGTTACATCGGACGTTCAGGGCAGGTGTGCGCCAACCTTCAAAAATCGGTGTCTCATAAGACGTCTGGGTTTCCACCTTCTTTTGAAGAGTCAGGAAGTTGGATCATGCTGCCATTTCTCCTGCCTCCTTGCTGACCCCCGGCCGGCTGGAGCTGACAGGGACTCCCTCCTCCAGCCGTCCACATCCGCTTCCAGGCAGGGCCCCTGTGGACATGCTCCGCTGGTCCCTGGGATTGAGGAGGGTCTGGACAGGAGGGGAACGGGAAAGAGAGAAGGGGGTGCCTAAGAAGCGTGCAGCTCGCCCGGGGGGTGGGGCTGTTGGGGGGCCGGGGGCGTGGCCTCAGGTGCCCAGACCCCTCTGGGAAAGCCACGTGGTTCTTGGGCAAAGGGGCACCTGCCTCCCTGACATCAGCTGTGATGTGAACAGATGAACTTGCCCTCGCGCCCCTCCTGTAGGGGCAGACACAGACTCTGTCCTCAGGGGTCCTGCCCGGGGCCGTGGAGGGAGCAGGGTTGCTGCAGCCTGTGCCTGGGACCTTGGGCTCAAATCCCCGCCCACCTGCCGCTCGGCCCCACCTGGGGCATCGCGTGCTCCCTGAAGACCCGCTGGGGTGAAATGAGCCGGGCCTTTGGGTTCACGTGGTGAGCACGGTCCACACCCCAGCTCCACCCTGTGTGGCCCTGGCCGGGGTTCCTTGACGCCTCGAGCCTGGGTTTCCTCCTGCATGTAGCTGTGGAGTGAAGCTTCTGGAAGCTCACGATGCCCTTTCAGGGTCGAGGGGGAGTGTTTTCATAGAGGACGGGAAGGACAGGTGCCTCCAGCCCTGCGGGCACGCGAGGGGCTCGAGCTGGAGTCCCGCTTGTGGGGCCAGTTGGGGCGGGAGAAGGGGACCCTCGCTCGCGGTCCTTTGGCGTGGCCGCCGGGCAGACACAGAACGAGACGGACGTTTGCTGAGCACTGACTACGCGCAGGGACCTCCCTGGGTCCCGGTCGAGCAGACACTTCGGGCGGAAGGGCGGGACCAACACCCGGGACACAGCTGCGTGGGGAGAGAGGCAGGTCGTCCCAAGGAAAGCCCTCAGTTGGGAATGTGCGCTGTCTCTCAGGAATGATTTGGGGGCCATAAATTTTCAGTAGCAGGGCAATCTGCAGAGTTTTCATAATGCTGAAGAGTTTAGACTTGTCTCGAGGGGTAACAATTTCACCCGGGTAATACACCAACTCCAGCTATTTGTTATTGCAAAGGTGGATTTTTTTTTTTCCCCTTAAGGTAGAATCCTCCTCAGATTTCATGCTCTGCTTTAACTTGTTTTATTTCCCCCTGAATATGGATAAAAATAGCCCACGAGATACAGGGCTGAAGGAGGAAGGAAGGACAGAGGGTGTGCTGAGCGCCAGCTCTGGGTCGGGCCTGCCTCCGGCCTCTGCAGCGGCCCCTGAGCCGGGCGGGGCGGAGTGGACCCCCCTCCGGCTCCTTGGTCCTCAGGACAGACCCCCCCCCAGACACAGCCCGATCACGGACCAGGGCAGGGAGCCTCTGGCCGAGCCCCACAAGTGGGCCTCAGGAGCGAGACTCACACTCAGGGCTGTGCAACTTGGAAATGCATTTTGGGAGCAGAGGCCTCTTTGGCGGCCAATCGCTTGAAGCCCCGCTTGTCTCCAGTGGCCAGGAGAGGTCTCTGTCTGTGGCTGGAGTGCCGACGTCGAGTGCGGACAAGATCGCGGGGAGGGGATGTTTCACACACTTGATTCCCGGCTCCTCGAGCACCCTAGAAGCCCCGTCGCCATGCCAACCGTTGCCATGCTGCTCACACATCCACTCACCAGGGCAAGCCCTGAAAGCACACCAACGAGGACACTTGGTGCTTAGACGTGGGTCATTTGCATGTCGTTTGCATATCATTTGCATGTGTGGTGACTTCGGAGGTTCTCCCCAGCCGGGGGCAAGCTGACCCAGGGAGCGTGTTGTCTCCAGAGCCTGACTTGACAGCGTAAAGGGGGTCAGAGTTCTGCTCTGTATTGACGGAGGGGCCGAGGCTGAGCCGGAGGAGGGCGGGCACAGGGCCAGCTCTGCAGGCTCTCCTGCAGGGCAGGATGGGGGGCCCAGGAGGGCAGAGTCCTGCCCAGTCAGCTGGCAGCTTCTCTGAGCAGGGCTGTCGAGACGGAGCCCTTTGCTTCTGCGTTTATTAGAACCCTGGGTGGTTTGCATGCGTTCGCGCCGTTCTCCAGGGAGCAGGAGGGTTTATATTCCTCCAGGTTTAGAGAGGGGCTGCCGCTTGCTCCATACCCGGCAAGAGAGCCTGGGAGGGACAGGCTGTGTGAACAGGCTGGGCAGGCAGCGTCTGGCGAGCTCCGGCGGCGCACAGAGGGGCCCCAGGATGGCGACAAAGCTGCGGGGGACGGTGCATCCGTCAGCTCTGGCTGCGGGACAAGCACTGCATGCCGGGCAGCCTCTCAGATCCGCAGGCTGCAGTCTGGAATGAGGACCCTGCGGGGCTGGCTCTCCTGAGGCCTCCCTGCTCCCTCCTCAGGGGCGCATGGATGGCCGCCTTCCCGCTGTGCCCTCACGTGCCGGCCCCTCTGTGTGGCCAGAGTTGTCTCCTTTAGCACAGCCACCAGTCAGGCTAGAGTCGGGCCCTCTGCGTGACCCCATGTTGACGTCATGACCTCTTCAAGGGTCCCGTCTCCAGATCCAGTAGCGTGCTGGGGTCCTGGGCTGTTGAGGACTTCAGCATGTGAATTTGAGGGAACACATCTGACCCCCAGACAGTGACGGTGGTTATGGGAGTGTCTGTAGAGACGCAGGGAGGGAATGAAGGAGAAAGAAGGGGGTTGAGGGGTGAGAGAAGAGTTTGGGGAGCTTGGGGTGCCAGTCTGAGGGGGTGTGTGACAGACGCCTGGCTGCGTGCCCCAAAGCAGGGGGCTTCAGGCTGCCAAGGACCGTTGGAGCCGGGCTGGCGGAGGGCCTGAGGGAGTGACGTCCCTTCCGGCCCACGGCTCCCGAGCAGGTCCTCCTGAGCAGGTAGCTTCCTGGGGGCTGAGGACCTTCCGGCATAAGGAGAGTCACTTGGTCGCTTAGCCTGGGTTTCTCCCCAAAAGCAGAGCCTGAGGCAAGGGTTTGGGGCCCGGTGGTTTATTTTGTGGTGGGATTCCCAGGACCAGACTGGGGTGGGACAGGGGACAGGACAGGCTGTCCAAGGGGGCACACTGAGCCGACCACTGCTCTGGGCACCAGAGCCCCGTCCTGCTGGGGCTGTGCCCCGAGGGGCGAAGAGGGGCTCCGTGGGTGGTCTTTGTCCGAGGGCCAGCCTGGTCCTGGGTTGGTCGTGCCCTGCATGGTAGCTTCAGGAAGCCAGGACAGCTCGTGAGGGGCTCTGGTCACACCTGTGTGGAGCTGGGGGTCAGGCCAAGGCCAGAGTGGACATGTGACCAGAGCGTGAGAGGTGGGGGCTGGCAGGCGGACAATACCTTCCAGGCTGGCAAGAAGCTCAACGGATAGAACCACCTGCTTCAGGGAGCCGGTCCCCGCCGACGTCTGTGGGTTTGACCGAGGCTGACGAGCATGTCTCCCAGGCAAGGCTGCGTGCTGGCCTCCTGTGGCTGATGGGGGCTTGGGAAACCCCCCCAGGGGGCTCAGGGAGGAGCTGGGAGAAATGATGCCCTCCACGTCCAGGTCTGACCCGGAAGAGGCGGCGTCCACGTGGTTCGTGTCCACTCACGGGCCGGATGAGGCCAGGCCGCCTCCGGGCCACCCAGGTGATCGTGCCCACGATGGGTCCCCAGGTGACTGCCAGAAGCCGAGCTCATCGGCCGACCACAAGGGTGAGAAGAGGTCTTTGTCATGATGAGACTTCAGGGCTGTTGGTTACAGCTGTCGGCCTTCCCTGACCGAGGCAGAGACCGCTCGTCAGAAGCGCAGGGTCAAGAAAAGGCCCCGAGGATGGGGCGTCGGCTTGGCTGTGGAGTGACAGAGCGTGGACACTGACGGTCTGTGAAATCCGGCGTCCGCGTGATGAAGCGGTGAGCCCTTTGGGAGCAGCAGCACTGCAGGGTAACTTGGAAGGCCAAGCACGCGGGCGCTGAGNTGGGTGGCGTGACCCCTGCCCCACAAGCCCGCTGCAGACCCTCCTGCACCCTTCACTCTGCCCCAGCGGAGCCTCCCCTGCTTAGCCTCACGCACGGTGTATGTGTGGGCAGGGACAGACACGCTTCCTGTCTAGTTCGGAGGCCACCAGCCTGTGCAGTGACTGCATGGGACCTGGGGTGTCTCCTTGGGGAGAAGGTGAGGTTTTTTCTCTGTAGAAAGGACACCGATGGACGTGTGTTGGCCAGGGGCTGGGGGACCGTGGCAGAGACTAAGTGTGTGGAGACATCCGTGTTACTTCCTGTCCCCTGGGGGCTCCGCGAGGTCACCCTCCCTTTTGTGAGCTGGGGTCACGTGGCAGAGTTATGGCCGAAGGAGTGTGAGCAGAGGGATGTGTGCGTCCTCCGGGTCTGGCCCCCACACCTGCCTTACCCTCTGTGTCCCAGCCTGGCCGGATGAGGCCAGGGTGACCTTGGCGGTGACGTGTTGAAAGCTGGGGGTGCACAGAAGGAAAGGAGTCTGGGGTTCCCAGGTGACCACACAGAGCTGAGCTCTGGGCCCCCTGCCTGAGCTGACGCGATGGAGAAGGATGTTACTTGGGGGCTGTTTTGTTACGAGGCTGATGCATCCTGACTGATACACACACCCATGTTGCCCGTCTCCAAACCCAGCTGGTCTACAGAAGCCACACTGTTCTGCGGAAACCCTGGGGATGGTTCTGTCGCTCCTAGGGCCATCATGACCCCTCATCGCAGCCTCTGGGCCTGCAGGCAGCCTTCTCTCTTTCCTCATGTGCCCCCTTGCTGCCCCTTGCTTTCTGTTTGGGTTAATCTTTTTTTTAAGGTTTGTTTGTTTTGCTTTTTTTTTTGATGTGGACCAGTTTTGACTTTTTGGCCACAAAGTGTGTGGGATCTTGGCTTCCTGAGCAGGGATCAAACCTGCAGTCCCTGCACGGAAAGGTAAAGTCTTAACCACTGAACCCCCGGGGAAGTCCCAGGTGCCACCCTTGCTTTCCCGCAAACATGCTGTGCTGCCTTCCCCCGCCAGGCCTTCCCCCGGTGCCTCCTGCCTGGAAAGCCCCAACCCTGCTTCGGCGAGCTCACACCCCTGCCCTTCAGGTGGTGGCCCGTTGTCACACCATCGGGGAAGGGTCCTGGTGCTCGCACGCTGGATTAGGTACCCACCCCCCCCAATGTCAGTGGTGGATCTGAGTTAAGATGGCCCCACAGCCACTCTGGCTCAGGCAGAAGTGAGATGTTCTGGAAGCTGTCCTAATTACATGCGGCCAAGTGCCTTGCGGGCCCCCCCTCCTCCCTTCCCAGACTCTCTGGCCGTGGGTCCCAGTTCTGCCCAATGTGCTGTTAGTGGGAGTCTGCGTGGTGGGTTTCTGAAAGGCTGTTGTTTTCCTGAAATTCCCAGCCAGGCATCCTCCTGCCTCCCATCTTCTTCCTGCCTCCTCGGGGATGGTGGGCAGCATCGGGCGGGAGTCTGTGCCCTGGGCGACTTCTTCCAGCAGCTACCCCAGCCCCGCCTGCCGCCCTTCGGAGGAACGTGGACCTGTCTGAGTGGCACGTTAGTCGTTCAGTCGTGTCTGATTCTGCGACCCCGTGGACTGTAGCCCACCAGGCTCCTCTGTCCGTAGGATTCTCCAGGCAAGAATACTGCAGTGGGTTGTCACTCCTTTCTCCAGGGGATCTTCCCGACTCGGCGATGGAACCTGGGTCTCCTGCATTGCAGGCAGATTCTTGACCGTCTCAGCCACAGGGAAGCCCTAATCCCATGTGGTCCTGCGTGCTAATGAGACTTTGTTGTGTGCTGCGGGACACACCCTACCTGTTGCAGAAGGCTTTTGAGGGCTCACCAGGATGGGACCGGGAGGCCAGAGAGCCCTGCCTGGGACACGCGGTACCCGAGGCCGTGGTGGTGAGAGCACACGGCCTCCATCGGGGCCTCAGGGACCATGGGAGATGCTGCTCCTGGGTCCTGGGATGAATCTGAAGCTCTGTGCCTCTTAGGACACATTTTCTGGGTAGGGCAGTCCAGTCCTGCCCCTGTCAGGGCAGGGGGAGGGGACGCCTGGGTCCCTGGTTCCTCCAGTGGATGGCCAGGGCCTGACCACCCCCTGGTTCGTTCTCTGCTACCTTGCCGTGTGTCCATCGTGGTGACTGTAAGCCAAATCGTGAGGCTGGGGGGTGGGTACACACCCCATGAAGGGGCAGAGAAGGCTTGAGCAGGGGAAAGCACCCCAGAGAAGTGAGGCCCGAGTGGGCACACTGTCTTATGTGCAACTGACATACAACATTATGTTTGTTTCATTACACAGTGTGTGTGTGTGCGCGTGTGTGTGTGCATGTGTGTGCACTGTGTGCGTGTGCAGATGTGTGTGTGCGCGCGCACACGTATCGTGGTGACTGTAAGCCAAATCGTGAGGCTGGGGGGTGGGTACACACCCCATGAAGGGGCAGAGAAGAAGGCTGAGCAGGGGAAAGCGCCCCAGAGAAGCAAGGCCCGAGTGGGCACACTGTCTTACGTGCAACTGACATACAACATTATGTTTGTTTCATTACACAGTGTGTGTGTGTGCATGCGTGCGTGTGCACGTGTGTATGAGTGTGCACGTCTGTGTGTGCGCGCACGCGTGTGTGCACGTGTGCATGTGCATGTGTGCGCGCGCAAGTATGTGTGTGCACGTATGTGTGCGCGCATGTGCACACGCGTGTGTAAGTGTGCATGTGTGTGTGGGCGTACGTGTGTGCGTGTGTGGGCGCATGTGTGTGCACGTGTGTGCGTGTGCGTGCACGTGTGTGTGTGTGTGCACGTGCGTGTGTGCTCAGTCGTGTCTGACTGCAACCCCGTGGACCGTAGCCCTCCAGGCTCCTCTGGCCATGAGACCCTCCAGGCAGGGATATGGAGTGGGTTGCCATGTCTTCCTCCAGGGGATCTTCCCGACCCAGGGATTGAACCTGCATCNTGCACATGTGTGTGTGTGCATGTGCGTGTGTGTGTGCGTGCGCGCGTGCTCAGTCGTGTCTGACTGCAACCCCGTGGACTGTAGCCCTCCAGGCTCCTCTGGCCATGAGACCCTCCAGGTAGGGATATGGAGTGGGTTGCCATGTCTTCCTCCAGGGGATCTTCCCGACCCAGGGATTGAACCTGCATCTCCCTGAGTCTCCTCCATTGGCAGGCGGGTTCTTTCCCACTGCGCCCCCTGGGAAGCTGTTGTACAACGTAACAATTCAGTGTTTCTCTGTATTGCAAAATGATCCCTATACTGAGTCTAGGCAGCGTGCATCACCACAGTTACAAAGTCTTTTTTTCTTTTGATGAGAACTTTCGAGATTTACACTCTTATCCTCTGTCAAACGTGCAACGAGCTGCCGCCAGCGTGGCGCGCATCACGCCTCCAGGACTTCTTTATCTTAAAAATGGCCGTTTGTACCTTTGATTCCTTCACCCATTTCCCCCACCCACTCCCTCCCCCTGGCAGTCACCGATCTGTTCTCTGTTTCTGTGAGCTCAGCTGGTTTTCACTCCGTGTGCAGGAAAGATGGTGTGGCAGTTGTCTTTCTCCGACTGACTTATTTCCCTGAGCCGAGGGCCCTCAGGGTCACAGGTACAACAGTATTTGCCGCTCTACGGTAAGAAAAAGTACCGATTCGTTATGAGGTCGCACACACCGTGCGTGTGCGCATGCACGTGTGTGTGCATGTGTGTCCGCACATGCATGCGCGTGCGTGTGTGCATGTGTGCCTGCGCGCGTGCGTGTGTGAGTGCGTGTATGTGTGCATGTGTGCGCACGTGTGCATGTGTACACGCGTGTGTGCGTGTGCTCATGTGCGTGTGTGTGCACACGTGCATGTGTGTGCGTGTGTGTGTGTGAGAGAGAGAGAGAGAGAATTTTTTTATCCGCTCATTTGTTGACAGACCCGAGGCTGTTTCCATGTCTTGGCTGTTGCAAACGCTGCGGCGCTGAGTGTGGAGGTGCCGGAAGCATTGCGTGTGTGTGCACACGTGCATGTGTGTGCGTGTGTGTGTGTGAGAGAGAGAGAGAGAGAATTTTTTTATCCGCTCATTTGTTGACAGACCCGAGGCTGTTTCCATGTCTTGGCTGTTGCAAACGCTGCGGCGCTGAGTGTGGAGGTGCCGGAAGCATTGTGAGTTCGTGCTTTTGTTTCCTGAAGGTCAGGGCCCAGAAGCGGAACTGGCGGGTCACGTGGTTGTTCTGGTTTTTGGCTTTTGAGGCCCCCGTGCTGTTCTCCACACTGACTGCACCAATGTGCCCCCCCCACCGAGCACGAAGGCCCCCTTTTCCCCACTCTCTCCAACACGCGCTGTTCCTTTTCTGACGACAGGGCTCCAACAGGCGTGAGGTCATATCTCACCGGGGTTTTGTCTGCATCTCACTGACGACAGCGATACCGAGCATCTTTTCGTGTGCCTGCTGGTCTTCGTTGGGGGAATACAGATCCTCTGCTGCTTTTTAATCGGGCTGTTCAGTGTTTTGCTGTTGAGCTGTTGAGTTCTCACATAGTTTGGACATTAGCCCCTTTACACAAATGTGATTTGCAAACGTCTCCTCTCGTTAGGTCGTTTGCCTTTTTGTGTCATGGACGGTTCCTTCGCTGCACGGGAGCTTTTGAGTTTGACCTGGGAGCTCACTTTGGCTGCCCACCTGCGGCTTGCGCTGCAGCCGTGCTCCTGAGACCACCCCGGGGGACGCTGGTCTCCCTGGAGCTGGCTCTCCTCACTTGCCTGCTGGCCTCCAGACCCCATCAGCCCCACAGGCTTGTCCAACCTCCATGCCGAGGTTGAGGCCGTGGGGCGTGCTGGATTTGGAGATGGGTTTGCCTGACCCTCCAGTTCTCAGAGGATGAAGTGGGGAGCCAGGATCCACGGGCAAGGGGCTGGCGGTGGGGCGTGTGATCCTCCTGGGCGTGGGTCCCGGCCCTGCGGTGGGCCCCGTGGAAGCAGCGATGCACACGCTTAGGGAGCTGGAGCTGCCAGCAGCCGCTCTAACCCTCAGTGGGGTTTCCCACTCAGGGAGGCCGGGCCCCCAGCTCTAGGGGTGCAGATGGGCCCTCTAGCGGACGGCACCTGGCCTGCCGCCCCACGGGAGCAGTGGCTGGCAGGGTCTCTGCTGCAGGCAGAGGGCTGGCCTGGCAGGGAGCAGGCACACAGCTGTGCGGGAGAGCTGCTGGCCAGTGGGGCCTGGAGGTGGGCCGGGCGTCCTCTCAAGACAACGCCCGATTGAAGCGCGCCCATCTCTGGGCTCCAGGGGGGAGGGGACATCCCCGCGCTGACTGTGGCTCAGCTTCTGTCAGAGGAGACCTCAGAAATGAATTGGAGATATCAGAAAGTCTTTTCAAAAGCGTCTCGAACCTTGAGGTTGTGGAATAAACATTATCCAGGCTCCCCGTTCAGTTATGTCAAAGATGATTGTCTCGTTGCTGTTTCTTTTAGGTGCAGAGGCAAAACGGGGCTGTGCGTGTGAGCCCCATGCGTGTGAGCCCCATGCGTGTGTGAGCCCCATGCATATGTGCCCCATGCGTGTGTGTGCCCTATGCGTGTGAGCCCCATGCGTGTGTGTGCCCTATGCGTGTGAGCCCCATGCGTGTGTGTGCCCCATGCGTGTGTGTACACCCCCGTGTGTGCGCCTCCCCCGTGAGTGGAGAGTGTGTGGCCTGCACCCAGCCTGGCTGTGCCCAGCCCCCGCCGCCCTCCCCGCCCAGCCCCCAGGACCTGCTTTCTTTCCCACCCTTTCATATTCAAATGCCCGCCTGGCTCCCAGCATCCCGGGATTTATGGGCTGATTGTGTATTGTGAGCAGGGTGACTGGGTGAGCTCATCACTGGCTTGTGATGGTAATTCCTGCCTGAGCCGGAGACTGGGGCCCCCAGCTGCCTCGGAGGGGCCTGCCCACCCCCATTCCACCCCGCACGCCATGCCCCTCATTGCCTGGGTGCCGAGCCCGCTTATTCAGCCCAGAAACAGGGAACAAAGCCTGAGAGACGACAGCAGCAGCAGCGACGGTTGCTCCTGGGGCTGACTGAGTGGGTCACGGTTCTCGGCCCTGTTAAGGTTCACCTCGCTGCAGCTCCATCTGAGTGGAGGAGAGGAAGACGCCTTCAGGAGGCCTGGCCGGTGTGGGGGTGGAAAGGGCAGGGCTTCAGGAAAGCTGGGGACCCTCCTCCCCGCTCCCCCGAGACCCATTTTCTGCCCGGACCCCCTCCCCTTGTCTGCAGCATTCTGCCTCATGTGGCTTGCTCTAGGCCGGTGTGCGGGACCCCGGCCCAGCCTCGTTCTGGCCCCTCTGCTCCTGGAGGCACCCCCATCCTCAGCTCAGCTGCTGGGATGTCCTTCCTAAAAACCCTCCACGGCTGGGCTCCTGCCTTGCATGCCTCGCCTCTGTGCTGGAGCTGAAGCTCAAATTTCTCCTGGCACTCAGAGCCCGCAGGGATCCGGTCCTGCCAGCCAACTTCCATAGGGCTGTTCTGGAGCGGGTGGAGCAGGCCGAGGACAGGGCTGGGGCCGATACTGAGCTCCCCAGTGAGAGAGGCGTGTAAGTGGCCCCAGCGGTGGCTGGGCTTGGCCCTGACCCAGGTGTTCACCTGGGGGGTGGCCACGCAGGCAGGAGCGAGCAGCTGCCCCAGCCTCAGGGGCAGACCCTGCATACCCTGGGCCTCTCTGAGCACAGATGCCCTCGTCCCAGCCCTACCTGCAGAGGGAGGAGATGGGCTATGCCCAGGACTAGGCTGTGGGCCACAGAGGAAGCCAGAGATTCCCAGACACACGGGGCTAGGTGGCCTCTCGCCACAGGGTAGGTGGAAAGGTGGGGTGGGAGGGAGCTTTGGAGTCAGATTCTCCCGGGTTCCTCTCTCTTTTCTGCCAGCTGACAAGTCAGGAAACCTCTTGGCTCCTCAGTTTCCCTATCTGAGAAATGGGACAGACCATTGAAACATGGAGTCACTGCTAACACCAAGGTTTTCACTGGAGAAGGGCTTATGCTTTAGGGCTATTTCTTAACGGCATTCTTAGAGCAGGCAGCTTGATCTGTCCGTTCGGGGGGGTCCCCATTTTTCTCAGTGGGATCCTGGGAAGCTGTCACTTTTTGCCAGCGTATCTGTCTCAGACTCAGGTCCCATTCAGGAAAACGGCATAATGATGGCCCCGGCCTCCTTAAAGGGCTCTGAGCATTACCCAGCCAGCCTGCCCGCCTCTCCCTCCCCATCCTGGGGAAAACACTGAGGATCCTGTTACTGTCGGGCGGGTCTAGCGCCCAGACAATGGGAATCACATTAACCTTGGCCAGGGAGATGGCCATCTGTCCAAACAGTGGGGACCAGGCGGCCCGCTGCCCGGGCGTCTGAAGCATCAGGCAGCATCACCCACCCCTCCCAGACTCTGACCTTGCACACTCTCCTGGGCCCTGCCCTCCCGGGATCCAGCCTCCCGGGGTCCAACCTCCCGGGGTCCATCCTCCCTGGGGCCCACCCTCCTGGGGTCCATCCTCCCTGGGGCCCACCCTCCTGGGGCCCACCCTCCTGGGGCCCATCCTCCCTGGGGCCCACCCTCCTGGGGTCCATCCTCCCTGGCCTTGATCTTCCTATCTACACAAGGGTCTTGATGGGTTTGTGCCGGTTTGCAGCCCTGAACGGTTCCGCCCCAGCCCAACAGATGGGATTATTTTCTTCTTCATTCATGTGGATCTATTTTCTGCCCATCCAGTGCTCTCAGCTGAGGGTCCAGAGCCAGATCCCCAGCCTCTAACCAGAAGTGTTCCCCATCTTGTTAGGGAGACAGAAGGCCCTCACTGACGGTGTGAGGCGGTGAGGGCTGTGATGAGTACGAGGACCGTAATTAATAAAATACGATAATGAGAAGGCACGTGGTCACTGTATCCCAGGGTGTTTCTAAGCACTTCACACGTACCGTCTCGTGTAATTCTCACAACAGCCCTGGAGAGTCTTGTTTTTCTCATTCCCATTTTGCAGATGAGGAAACTGAGGCACAGAGAGGCCAGGAAACTTTCCTTGGGTCAGAAAGGCGGTCAGTGCTGGATCTCAGAGCAATGAGGGAGCCCAGAGAAGGGGATGATGATATCCTTCAGGAGGCCGGAGAAGGTTTTTCTTAGGAGGAGCCATTTGAGCTGGCCTTTGAAGGGTGTGTAGGAGTCCACCAGGCTGAGAAGTGGTGGGAAATGTGTGCAAGCCTGAGACAACACAAAGAAGCTGGAGTTGGCCCAAGCAGGGCCATCCTTCTGGATCGTTTCCAGAGGTCTGCCTTTTCCACCAGCACAAGAACTGTGCAAGGGAGGGAATCACAGCCTGAGGGACAGAAACGGAGGGCCATGCAGTGGGTTGAGGGGCCATTCCTGAACGTGAACCCTGGGCTAAGAGGGAAGCCACGGGGGCTGGGGTGCTGGGGCAGAGAGCAGACATGCCCCTCCCGGCCACCCCAGGCCCCTGGTCCTCAGTGGGGGCTGCCCGCCCGGGAGAGACCCGGAGGCCACGGAGAAGAGCAGACAGGGGCCCGGCTTGGGCGAGTGTGGCTCCATTAGAGCCACCGGGGCTTTCTGTGACGTCTTGATTGGGCCTCCCTGCTGGCTCAGTGGCCCACTCCAGTGTTCTTGCCTGGAGAATCCCGGGGACGGGGGAGCCTGGTGGGCTTCCGTCTATGGGGTCACACAGAGTCGGACACGCCTGAAGTGACTTAGCAGCAGCAGCAGCTGGCTCAGTGATAAAGAATTCACTGCAGTGCAGGAGACCCGGCTTTGACCCCTGAGTTGGGAAGATCCCCTGGAGAAGGAGATGGCAACCACTCCAGTGTTCTTGCCTGGAGAGTCCTGTCGACAGGGTCTGGGGGCCACAGTCCATGGGGTCACAGAGGGTCGGACACAGCTGGCCATCTGCGCGTATCGCTCGTATTGTTAGAGGGCGTGTGCAGCTTCCCCTCTAAACTAGGGCAGCTTGAGGACCCTGTGACTCGTCCCAGGGTGAAGGTGGTCCGTCAGGACGCAGAATCCCACAGCATAAAGATTATGCTTCACCACCGTTGATGCATTTCCTTCTCCTGACAGACATCATAAAGGGGTTGCTCTTACCCCCGCCCCCGACTTCATTTTCCAGAGGAAGCAGCTGACGTATGGAAAACAGAGACTCATCTACATTAGCACCCAGCCTGTCTTAGGTGCTGAGCTTGGCCATTTCTCAGAAATCTGTGTCACCCTGACGACAGGTAGGTTCCCGATGTTTGGGAAGCCTATTTACAGAGGAGAAGACTGAGGCTGCGAGGCCTGAGCCGAGTCCAGCAGACCCCCGGTCCAGCCCCTCTCAGAGCCCGGCGGGGGCCCCCTTGCTGCGACCTTCCAGCCCAGATGTCCTGCCTGCCTTGGCCCTTTCTTTGCCATCCCCCAGGCCCTCCCTGCACCGCCACCCCCACCATGCCATGGGTTGTAGCAGGGGCCGAGGTGTGGCGCCAGCAGAAAAATGCTTATGTTCTTTTAGGTGAGACGGGAACAATGGGGTGGAGGGGCCCAGCCGCGTGGGCCGGGGCTCAGGGTGGAGCCGAGAGTGGACACTTCGCAGCAGAACCGCTGAGCTGGAAATCTGGGCTTGGGCGCGGGGCTGCGTGTGCACACACACACGCACGCACACTCCCCCCGCACCTTTAAAGGAAGCAGGCGCGCAGACAGCACCCGTGTGAACGGGCGTCTTCTCTGCGGGATCCCATCGCCCAGGGCTGCGTCCTGACCTCCTGTGTGTCCTGGCCCTCGCTGACTCGCTGCGTGGCTTTGGGCCGGGCCCCTCCCTCTCTGGGCCTCCTTGGCCGTCTGTACTCCGGGGACTGAGGGTCAAGGCCCTGTGAGAGCCTCGGACTCTGCAGCTGGCTCTGTAGTGGTTAGGGTCTCTGGATTCAGGGCTCAGTGCTTCGGTGGGGGGCTCTCCTTTTCAGATGTGTTGGTTATGTAACCTCCATCTGTGCTCACCTGGAAATCGGGCTGATGAAGCTGGTGATGCTAGTGATGAGGCTGACGCCACTGCGCTGACTGCTGTGGCGCCTGGCACAGGGGAGGTGCAGGCCTGAGTTTGTTGTTACTACCTTCTGGGGTGAGCTTGAGAACAGAGACTCTGAGGGAGGCGGCAGGCTGCCCTGGACGGGATCTCATGTCGAATGGTGACGAATTGCTGCCCAGGGCTTGGGGGCCTGGGGGTCTGGGCGTACGGACGGCAGGGAGTGCCTGGCCGGGACAGGTGCAGGCTGACCCGGCTCTGGACAGACAGGATATTGTGCGGTGATGGGCGCCCCGCCGGCTGAGGAGCCTCGCCCAGCCCTCCCTGGGGGACCCAGTGCCAGTGGAGGGCGGCGGATGCGGGCTGTGTGCCTGGTATTCTGACCCCACCTCCGTGGCCAGAGCTGGAGGGACCGCCGCTCCCAGCCAGCCTCAGCCGTGTGGGCGCCACTGTGGAGATTTTTCCCCTATGAGTGAGCATCCCTATAATTTATTTCACGCTTGTCTTAATTTTAAATTTATTTTTTCATTTAATTTTTGGAGGGGGACCTGAGTTACGCTCACATGGTTCAAAAATCAAAACGTTTCGTGAACGCTTTAGGGCGAGTCTGCCTCCGGCCGCCCGTCTCCTACCCCCCAGCCCTGCCCCATGGGCCAAGGCTATTATTCTACGTCAGGAAATACAATAGAAAGTATGTATTTGATGTACATTCCCTGTTTTAAAGACAATCCAAAAGCATGTGACATACACCATCATACAGTGTGATTTTTTTTTCTCTTGGATTATTTTTTAAAATCAACTTTTCTACGTAAGTGAAGTTAAATGAAAAATACATCCCACCACCTTGTATCGGCGGAAGGTAGCCATGCTACATGAGAATAGAGCAAGGCTCCTAAATCCTGGCGTGGTCCTGTTGGTGGTGGGGACACTACCCTCGAGACCTACCTGCCTTCTGTTCCAAACAGACCAGCAAATGTTAGAAGGAAGCTGAGACATCTAGCAGCAGGCTGACACTTTTTTTTACGTGTGTGAGGTCATCAAAAGAACTAAAAAGATTTGGATTTCCACCTTGGAATTTGGGAATCTCTAATGCAGCATTGTTATCCCATCCGTGGTATAAGCTCACGCTTTGGGAAAATTTCATCTGGTCTAGCAATGGTCCGGGGAAGGCAATGGCACCCCAGCCCAGTACTCTTGGCTGGAAAATCCAATGGACGGAGGAGCCTGGTGGGCTGCAGTCCATGGGGTCGCTAACAGTCGGACAGACTGAGCGACTTCACTTTCACTTTTCTCTTTCATGCATTGGAGAAGGAA
>SJYX01020481.1:437034-455863 GCA_006410675.1 Oreotragus oreotragus | reverse complement strand
GTAGGAAACGGCACCCCACTCCAGGACTCTTGCCTGGAAAATCCCAGGGACGGGGGAGCCTGGGGGGCTGCAGTCCCTGGGGCTGTCTCTTATACACATCGTGCCCACCCTCCCCCAACCCAGCCTCCACCAGCAGCCGGCAGGCCGCTGCCACTGGGAGTCACAGCCCTGTCGTGCTCTCCCTGTCCCTGGCTCCCGTCCTCCCTGGAGGCAGCTGCAGAGCTCCTGGGTGGTCTGCAGGCTGGCCTCATCCGGCCCGGCCCTCCCCGCCTCCGGCTCTCTCTGCCCAGGCCGGCTGGCCTGCCCCTGGGCTCGTGCACACACGGTCCTGCCTCAGGGCCGTTGCACCTGCCATTCCCTCTGCCCACAGTGCTGTCCTCCTGTAGGTCCTGGCTTGGATGCTCCTATCTCAGGAACATCTGCTCCCAGGCCTCCAGCAGCTCCGGCTTCGTATTCTTTCACTCTCTCCATCTCTCCTTGCTCTCTGTTTCCCCCACAAGCCCCTCAGCTCCAGGCGGCCGGGGGTTTTGTCTGGCTGGCTCACTGCTGTGGTCCAAGTGGCTGACACAATGCCCGTGAGACAGCAGCTGCCCAGTAAGTGGCTCACAGCTGACTGGGCTCGTGTGTCCTCTGCCTCACATGAAGCTTCTTTCCACAGTGGATCTCACACAGCCGCTGGGGTCCGTACATCCCGTTTTGGAACAGAATATGCCACGGATGTGTGATGCCACGTACAAGGGAACGCGTGAATCCCCATGAACCACACCCTTCAAGAGTCGAGGCTCTGGGGTCAGATTGGTTGCCTTCTCCACTTACTAGCTGTGTGTCCTTGGGCAAGTTGCTTAACCTCTCTGAGCCGTAGTTTTCTTATCTATAAAATGGAGACGGAAGTAGTCTTGGCTTTGCAGGGCTGTGGTGAGGACTGAATGAGACCCGTCTGTATAAAGTCCTTAGAACAGGGCCTGGCTCACTGTTACTCTTGGGAAAATAATTCTTCCCGTAAATAAGATTGAAAAGGCGGCCAGGGCGAGGAAGTCACAGACTGGGGCCCTGGAGAGAAAGCTTGTCATCACGTTGCCTCTGCTCTCGGTCTACACTGGCACGAGCTGGAGGTGAAAGCCCTCTTTGCAGCCAGCATGGGAGGGGAGAGGGTGCAGACCAGGGGAGACCCGAGCCCATCTGCAACTCGTGTGTGGCTGGGTCCGGCTCCCGTTGGTACAGTGGGTGGATAGCAGGGTGCCACGGCTGAGGCTCTCAGTGGGGAGAAAGTACTGGGCTGGAGGGAGATGAACTGGGCTCGGGGAGCGGTCTCTGGCCAAGGATGTTGCTGTCAGGTCATAACTCATTTACCCTCTGCCCAAACCGGCAGCCTCGGTCCCTGGCTTCAGCCCACGTGTGGCCAGACGTGTCCCTTACGTCTCCTGCACTGGCAAGCGGGCTCTTTACCACTAGTGCCACCTAAATAATTAGGTATGACTGCTGTGATAAATTAATTACTGTTATTAACGCAGCAGAACTGACCCCTCCTCTGAGGGTCAAGAGGGAAGGTGTGACTTCCCTCGAGACGCCGCAGCGGAAAAGGGCCTCATCTCGCCGGGAGGGGAGAATCTCCTGGTTTTTCTCGAGTTGTGGCAGGAAACTTGGGGTTCCTCACCCCTCTAAGAGTGTAACACGCTGTGTGTGGGTGTCATTCCCCGCTAACCATTTCATCTTCTTTTTCAGTAAGGATATGGCTATGTCCCTAACAGCTGACGCTGAAAAACTAATATAGCAGATTCTTTTTGTTGTTGCTTTTTAATTACGTTATCTTAATCGGAGGCTAATTTCTTTACAGTATTGTGGGGGGTTTGCCATACATCGACATGAATCAGCCACGGGCACATGTGTCCCCTACTCCCGAACCCCCCGCCCACCACTCTCCCCATCCCATCCCCCTGGGTTGTTGCAGAGCACCAGCTTTGAGCACCCTGCTCTGTGCACCTAATTTGCGCTGGGCATCTATTTCACGTATGGTAATATACATGTTTCAAATCATCCCACCCTCGCCTTCTCCCACAGAGTCCAAAAAGTCTGTTCTTTACATCTGTGTCTCTTTTACAGCAGATTCTTAAAACACAGACACTTTTTCAACGCAAACAGCATTTTAAAATATTCACACTAAAATCTTTTTCTTTGGTTAGTTTAAAAGACATCCATGCTAGGTCTTCCCTGCGGTGCCGGGATGAAAGCGCCACGATTCCCCTGCCGGGTGAGGGCTCCATCCTTGGCTGGGGAGCTGAGAGCTGCGGTGCCGCGTGTCGTGGCCAGCAACGCTCTGTGGTTCACACAGTATTGCTAAAAAGCAGTTTAAAAGCCCTCTGCTGAGTATTTAATGGACACACATTGACTGAAGGCAGGGTAGCAATGACGCCTTTTGCAGTAACAATAATATTTGGAGCCTAGGTGGAGAAAATATCAAACAAGAGTGTGGACATTTAAAACTGCTTTTTATCCAGCCTTTCTCTTTTTACTACATCTCGTGCGTATTAGAAGATGTATTCGAGATCCTCGGCTTCAGTCATACTTCAAATGCCCAAAGGACTTAGGCATCTTTTGACATCCGCAGAGTCATCAGTTGACACGTATAGTAGGAACTCTTGGATGTTTAGGTTTTTGATTGGCTAGAGTCTCTCAGCTGAGGAATCTGGTCTTGTAAAGCTTTTTATAGTCCTCCGTGGCGTGTTACAAATAATGTTTAGTTAGATAAAAGGGCATCTTACTGTGGGTACTGTGATGGCAGTTGTTCACGTTAAAATAAGAACGCACTTAAAAACTGGCACGTATAGGTCAGTATTGTTAGAACATGCTAAGGAGACTCAAGGGTGGTTGTGAAGTTTCTCCATCTGAATTTTTAAATGTTTCATGCAAAGCAGTCATTACCTTTGTAATTGTCCCGAGAGTTTATTTGAAATTTTTCTTGTGCTTTCAAAAGCTAATACAATTGGAATACAACTGTAAATCAAATCCTTAGCCCTTGAAACCTTGTTCTGATGACTGTATTTACAAAGTCAAGCACTCAGTGAAAAAAACGCCTCGATAGCCTAGCCTAAGACCGGGGATTTGGCGTCTGAGCTTTTCCCCTGGTGAATGCCTGGAATCAGATGCTGCAAGACATTTCTGTGGGCATTTTATCTTGAAGGGTGTTTGCTGGTTTCTATAGAGAGAGAGCTACATTTAATACCAGATGAGATTCAGTGTGATCTCAGCTACCCCAGCTGATCAGCGGAGGGCCTAATTTCAAAGAACAGCACGGGAAGGATGTCCAGGGAGAATCCACAGACATTTCATGATTGTTTCTGCTGCTGCATTTTTCGTCGTTCGTGGACTGGTGGCTATTTATGAGAGATGCTGGGAGTCAGAACAGATCTCCACCACCGAGTGGAAGAATTATCATGGTGTGTGATTAACCAGGATTAAATTGAGCCCTTAGCAATGGAGGAACCAGCAGATACCACCTCAGTATGACCTTTTATTAAACCCAAACATCTTTGGGCCCTTTTAAAGTGTCTTGAACATTTAAAAATAGAAATAAATTCTGGCCTTAAAGACTTATAAAAAAAAAAAAAAACCACCAAATTCCTGTGACATCATCAAGCTTATCAAAATTTTGACCAAGGGAATTGGGGATGTGGGAAACACAGATTTTAAAAGCTGATTTCCACATCTTTGCAATCCCATGGACTGTAGCCTGCCAGGCTCCTCTGTCTATGGGATTCTCCAGGCAAGAATACTGGCGTGGGTTGCCATTCCCTTCTCCATGGGATCTTCCCGACCCAGGGATTGAACTTGGGTCTCCTTCATTGAAATTCTTTACCACCTGAGCCACCAGGGAAGCCCATTTCTTAGAAGGGCAACGCTGGTACTCTTTCGGCGGCCACAATTTTACCAAGCCTTGTCCATCCCTTTAGCAAAACGTCTGTCGGCTGTCAACATCCATGGATCATTCTGTCTTTGCAGTTTTTTAAAAGGGTTCTAAATCCTTTAGTCCTTCACTGGAGAAAATACGCGTCCTGATTCTTTGCATCTTGAGGAAGTATAGGGAGGTCACTCTCTTCCCGAACGATCTTCGGAGGAGCTGGAAGCCTGGAATGAGAAAGATGAAGTTGACCAGGGGAGCATCTGCCATCATCAGCTTCACGGCGTGGTCCTGACACTTCACACCCCGGAGACGCTCGGCACGGGAGGCCACAGACCCCCCTTGGAGAAGCAGCTCTTTACAGCTCCAGTCTGGTTTCCCTTTGTGGCTGGGCGCGCCACTGACAGCATGATTTATCGCCTTGTGGGTCGCTGGAATGAGAGGCGCACAGACAGACGTCCGTGGAATGTCACCGGCGGAGTTTTCATGGAGGCTCGTCACTGGTGTGGTATCTCTGGCACCAGATTTCAGTGAAAGCCCAGGCATCCCGGTCTTGATCGCTGCAGTTCTTAATGCATCTGGGTATCTGATAAGGCAGGTCCTCAACCCTGTTCCTCAGGCGTGTCCTGGCCCTTCTTGGGTTCCACGTAATGCGTGTGCACGCTGTTTGTTCCGTATTTAAACCGACAAATGGTTCACAGACAATAAAATCCATCATCCTAAAGTGATCAATTCAGGGGCTTCTTTGTTTGTTTGCTTTTAGTCTGTTCACAGGGTTATTCTCTCATCACCTCTATCTACTTCCAGAATGTACTCAACCTCCAGGTAAACCCCGAGCCCTTTAGCGGTCGCTTCTCATTGCCCCTCCCCCCAGGAAGCCGCAGATGCACGTTCTGAGCCGATGGATTTGCCTGTCCTGGATCTCTGAGCTAAAAGGAACCACATGGTATGTGGCCTTAGCGTCTGACCTCTTTCACTGAGCCTGAGGTTCATTCCTGTCGTGCCGGGTGCGGGGACTTCGTTCCCTTGTTGTGGCTGAGTAATATTCCGTTGCATGGGCGGACAGCATCTTGCTTGTCCATTCATCAGTATGGGTGTTTGGGTTGTCTCCACCATCTGACTACCGTGAATAGTGCTGCTGTGTATATCCATGTGCAAGCTTTTGTGTGACTCAGATGTTTGCCGTATATGCTCAGGGGTAAAGTTGCTGGGACATATGATGACTTAAGTTTCATTCTGTGAGGCCCCTCCGAACTGTCCAGCACAGCAGCGACACCATTGTACCTTCCCACGAGCCGTGTCTCAGGTCTCCAGTTTCTCCCCGTCCTCGCCAGCGCTCCTTATTGTCTGTCTTTTTTTTAAATGAGAACCGGCCCAGTGGGTGTGAAGTGGAATCTTCCTGTGGCTTTCGCTTTCTTTGCCTCATGACTAAGGATGTTGAGCATCCTTTCACGTGCGCTCGGCCCTCGGTACCTCTTCTCTGGAGTGGGTTCACTGCACTTGTGTCTGGATGTTGAACAGACCTCTGCGCAGCAGCGCTTACCCCTTCTCTGCTGAGTGCCCGTCCTCCCCCGCGAGTTCATGCCTCTCTAGAGGTCTCCCTGCCCTGGTGCCGTCCACCCTGGCCCCAACCGTGGCAAGCGTCAGTCTGTACGTCCCTGCCCCAGCCGCAGCGATTGGATCCCGGGTTATCACATGACTGAGTCCTGGCCAATCAGAAATAACCAGCCTCATCTTTGCCTTCTCTTGCCCTCAAGGACCTAAAGCTGGAAGAAGGGTGTTGACGCCTCTGCACCCTTCCCTTCACCCCAACAGGTGACTTGCCTGGGCAAATAGCCTGTGCATAGGTGACCCCATGGAGGAGGTGAGAGAAGCTGGTACTTGATCCCTGTAGTAAGCTTCACCTGAAAGCCAAACCAGCGTTTGCCTTTTCAGTTAGTGAGGAAAAAAGTCCTATTCGTGCTTAAGACAGCTTGGGATCGGCGCCTGAAAGGGTCCTAAACCACCGTTACGCCAAGCCTGTGTGACTCGCAAATTGACATATATTTCTACTTCTGCGTTTACAAAGAATTGACTCTGCAGATATGGAATACAGTGCAGCCGGTGCTGAAATCACAAGACAGCTTGGCCTCTGACGGGCTTGTGAATGCCTTTCTCCGCACCTGGCTTCTGAAAACCTCTGGGCTGCCTGCCGCTTAGACACCCTGCACACAGTCTGAGCCGCCACCAAGCTGCCTCGTTCCAACGCTGCCACCCTGTGGCCGAGCAGTGTCAGCGCCCTTTCGCTGGGAGGGGTTCCGCCACCTCTCCCCCTTGTATCTGCTTTTGTTAATGACCAACTTGGCTCAGTTCAGGCAGCCCCATCCTGTGCTTCTCCTTGTCCCGTCACTTCTGGAAAGCACGCTCCGGAAGCCCGTGGCCTCTCCTTCCGTTTCTCTATCCAGTTATCCAGTACTTCTCACCGCAGAGACGGCCTGCTCTCCTCCTTAAGGACCGGAGGGCCTTGAAAATGCTAGTGGTACTGGCAGTGCTGTTTGTTTTAGGAGCTCATCACCCAACCCCCACAAGCCCCAAGCGCCTCCCACACCTGTTCCCTAGACAGGAGCCGCCTGCGTCCTCCCGCCCTCGCTCTCAGAAGGTCTGACCCAGAGGAGACCCTAGCAGGGTCTGTCGAGGGAGCACCCTGCAGGGCTCTGCCTGAGGCCTGTACTGAGCCTTCCTCTGGGCTGAGGCCCCGTGGCTTGGAGCTGAGACCCACGGCCTTCCCCCACCCCACTCACGAGTATGCTGCAGTGGTTCCTCTTCCGAAATCAGATTCATAGACAGCGTTACCGACTTGCAACCCACAATCTAAGCCGATCAATACAGTGCCCAAGTTGTGTATGAAAGGAGAGTTACTTGTCACAGAATGCCGCGTGTGTCACGACATGAAGGCTCGGGCGGGGCTGTGTATACCAGGGGAGAGGGACAAGTTCTCAAGTGATTGTACCTATTCATTATGATGATTGTTATTTTGGCCGCATCGCGGCTTTGTTGCTGCGCGTGGGCGTTCTCTGGTTGTGCCCAGCCAGGCCTCCTCTAGGTTGCAGCGTGCAGGCTTCTCACTGGTGTGGCTTCTCTTGTTGTGGAACACAGGCTGTAGGGGGCAGGCTCAGTACCCGTGGCGCACGGGCTTAGATGCCTCGCGGCACGTGGGACCTTACTTCCCAGGCCAGGGATCGAACATGTGCCGCCTGCACTGGCAAGCAGATTCTTCACCGCAGGGCCACTAGGGAAGTCCCATGGCATGTGGGACCTTAGTTCCCACACCGGGGACCAAACCTGTGTCCTCTGCAGTGGGAGAACAGACTCAACCACTGGGACGCCACGCAAGGCCTTGATGCTACAATGAATGCGTTTAGGTCTGAGAGAAATGGGACTCTGTAACTGAAAAATATCAGGGCTACAACATGCCTTTCTGCACATGGGTAGCATGTACTGTGTACACAGCAGCTGGAGGTGCAGACTCAGCCAGGTGTGGTTTACGGTAACTGGGGCCGCAGGTGCTGTTATGAAACGGTGGACAGCTCTTGGCAAAGTCCAGGCAGACAGAAAGCATTGCCTTCCTTGATTTTCACAGTGTTTCCACCCCTGGCAAGCTCATGTGCATTTAAAAAAATACAAAATAACCTTGCAAAATATAATAAACCCGCCGTGTGTTTAAATGCAAAATAGAGTGAGATTCTAGACTCTGGAGATCACAAACGGGGTGCCGACAGGCCTGCCTGGCGGGACGGTCCTGTGTGTTGAGATGTCCAGCTTCTGGGATCCTGTCTGCTGAGTGGGAGTACCCCGCCCTCCCAGCTACCGGAATGAACATAAACACCCCATAAAAATCCACATGCCCCTAGGGGATAAAACTCCCTTTGAGAAATCAGAAAGGAGTCTGGCAGCTGCAGGGCCGGGCTTGGCTCTGCAGCCTTGGATAAAGGGCTCCCTGAACCTCAGTTTTGTCCTGTATTATATGGGGCCTTTTGCAGTGAGGTGAGCTGGTGCATTCACTTGTGGTAGGCCGCTCTCCCCTCCTCCCCTGCCGTCCTCGGCCAGACCTCGAAGCCCTCACTCTTCCTCCCACTCGAAGAAGCTGGGCTGCCGGCCCGCCTAGCCCTGTGTGCTTCCAGAAGCTTCCATAGGCTGGCCTCGCATTGCATCTGTGATCCCTCAGGTTCCTAAAGCCTCTGCCCTCCAGAAGCCTGACCCTCTCTAGGCCTCTGATTCCTCCACGCACTTGTTGCTAGGACACCGGCTTGCTGTGGGCATGGAAACACCCGGGGAGAGTGTGAAAGGGGCACAGACTGGGTCGCAGATCTAAGGTGCAGCAGGGAGGGCTTCCTGGAGGAGGGGGTATCTGAGCAGAGCTCAGCAGGTGGGGAGACTTTGGACATGGAGCTCTGAGGACAAGAGCTTCGTGAGTAGAGTGGGTTGGGTCAGCGCCTAGGGGCTGGGACGTGGGAGGGGGTCAGAGAGTCCCTCTGTTGGTCAGGGCAGAGTTCAGGTCCTCTGTGTGCTGCCTTGCACACAGCATCTCTGCTCCCAGGTCTCCCGGCCTCCAGCACGCTCCTCTGATCCTTCTGCCAAGAGAAATCTCCCCCAGATTTACCGTTAACCTTGTCCAGCCCTGCTCAGACCCTCCGTGGCTTGCGGCTCCCACAGGACATTCAGGTCTTGACGAGTCGGAATGACCTCTGTACTTGCTCACACCGTCTGGTTTATTTGTTTCTTCACTCAGCATGTACTGAGCGTGTGCTGTGTACCAGATCCTGCTCTGTGCTGTGTACCTGCTTGGTTGTGTCCGATTCTTTGTGATCCCACGGACGGTAGCCCACCAGGCTGCTATGTCCGTGGGATTCCCCAGGCAAGGATACTGGCGTGGGTTGCCATGTCCTACTCCAGGGGACCATCCCAACCCAGGGATCGAACCCGTGTCGCTTGCGTCTCCTGCGTGGCAGGCACATTCTTTACCATCTGAGCCACCAGGGAAGCCCAGTCCCGCTCTGGAGGCCGGGCAGTTAGTGAAACCAAGCAGAGAGGTTCCTGGCCTCACGGGGTTGACAATTTGATGAGGAAACAGGCAATAGAGAAAAGACAAAAATGTTAAGACGAGAAAATGAACAGCAGGTCGGGCTTCCCAGGTGGTTCAGTGGTAAAGAATCTGCAGGAGAGGCAGGAGACGCAGGCTCAATCCCTGGGTTGGGAAGATCCCCTGGAGTAGGAAACGGCACCCCACTCCAGGACTCTTGCCTGGAAAATCCCAGGGACGGGGGAGCCTGGGGGGCTGCAGTCCCTGGGGTGGCTAAGAGTCGGACACGGCTGAGCAGCTTCGCTTTCACTTTTCACTTTCATGCACTGGAGAAGGAAATGGCCACCCGCTCCAGCGTTCTTGCCTGGAGAATCCCAGGGACGGGGGAGCCTGGTGGGCTGCCGCCTGTGGGGCCGCACAGAGTCGGACACGGCTGAAGCGACTCAGCAGCAGCAGCTGAGGATGAATTCTGATCGGACTTGGTTGATCTTCACTGTCCCACTTCCCTTGGCCAGGGATTCGTCTGGGGGTGGGCACAAGTTCATTTTGGCTGACACTATTTACAGGAAATTCTGTCAGGGACTTCTGGGAACCATTTTCCTAGAGAGAGATGTGCACAGAGCAAGCCTTTTAGCCGTAGCCTCCCTTCATGTTTGAGTGAGCGGCTATCATGAGGGGATGTGACCTGAGGGCTGTGGCAGCCGTCTCATGGCCATGGCAAGTGAAGAATCACAGAGCGGCAACATAGAAAACCTTGTTACTTCAGTGACATCACTGAGCCGCTGGACAAGAGCCGGATCCTTACGTTGGGATTTCTTGTGTGGTCAAAACGGATGTCTCAGGCAACACTTTTTTTATCTCTGTGTTCCTGGTTGTAGCGTGTCGACTTATGACTTCCCCCGGGCCTCAGGCAGGTGGAACAGGCTGCCTGAGTGGCTGGAGCCCCAGGCTAGCAGCTTCTGACCTCAGCAGCGCCTTCTGTTTGCCCAGCAGCTGACCCACACTAACACACCTCTGCACAGCCCGGAGGGATGGGGCAAAGGCCGGGAAGCCTTTCTTGAGGTCTGACGAGTCCAGTCCTACTGTTGACAACCAAGTCCATCCTCAGCAGTCACCCTCTGCTCCAGTCGTTTGGGATTATTCACGGTTCCCCAGACACCCCAGGCCCTGTCTAGCTCCATGCTTTCGGCTGTCCTCTCTGCCTGAATGCCCTTTCTGGCAAACTCCTACTCACCCTTCAAAACCCAGTTTGAGATGAAATGTTGCCTGTGGTGTGAAACTTCTCCAAGCCGCTGCTCGTGACCCTTCTGTGCTTCCTCTACCCGTCAGTCCCTTCCCTTGGTGGGTGGTCTCTCCTGCTGTGAACTGGGCCTTCCATAAGTCCACGGACTCCGTTTCCTTTATACCTATGGTCCCTGCTCCTAATTCAAGGACTGGAGGCCTCCGCCGAGAAGCTAATGGTATTTGTTGGCGAGAGAGTGAGCGAGAGAGTGTTCTCAGCTGGCAGAGCGAGGGCAGCGGGACCGTGGCTGTTACGAGGTGCCGGCACGAAGGCGGCCGGGGCGGCCTGCGGCTCTCGGGGCAGGTAGAGGCCTGCCCGCTCCCAGCCCGCCTGCCTCCTGCTAATCTCTGCTCTTCTCTGCGTCTCGCCGGGCAGCCTCCCAGGGGCCGGTCCCTCCCTCGTCCTCCCTTAGGCCTCTGCCAGCTCAGCTAACCTCTCTGCCGTCTCTGGGACTCTGGGAACACCCACCCCACACCCCGTCCTTCACGCGTGCTCGGACATCAGAGCGGGGGACCGGTGATAGTCCTCCCCACTTTGGGGAAAATTAATTAGACTGGGTTCCGCGAAGCACTTCGAAGGGGGGTAAAAAAAAATAATAATAACGCAGATGGTAGTCGCTTATCGGAACAGTTATTACCTGGAGGCTTGCCTCTCCCCTCTGCTGGGGCAGGCTGTGTCCCCATTCCACTACATACCTGTTTTTCTAGAAAATCCACCTTCTGAAAGCCAGGCACTTGGGTGCACAGAGCGAGGGAGGTGAGTTCGGGTTCCCTCTGGGCGGGGCCCTGGCCACGGAGAACCGGCTCTCGGTTGCCCCAGGGATGCTGGGCTTCAGAGAGGAGGCAGGACTCCCAGCCCAGTGACCCGGCGGGGCCTCTGCGTCTCAGCACAGCGTGGGAGGTGCTTCTGGGTCTCTCGGAACCGAGGCACGAAGGTCCTAAGAGCGCAGAGCGCCCGCCTCTGCTGACTGTCAGGACAGGGCACACGGGGTCCCCACCGCCCCCAGGGAGAGGCTGGGTAGGGATCTGGGCTTGCCTCTCCAGGGACCACCCACCCGCTGGCCCGCTACGGGGCAGACTCCAACTCAGAGCTGCAGAGCCAGCTGGCGGCTGCCAGGATGCCAGCTTCGGTTGGAAAGGCCCTGCAGGGCCGCAGGCAGGCAGCGCAGGGGACCCTTGGCAGCCTGGCACGTTTCCCTGTCCTGAGCTGCGAGCAGAGGCTCAGAGGGGTCCAGCCCCTGGTTAACGGACCCCTAGCTGGGCGAGGGGAGGGGTTGGCCGCCGGGCAGGCAGGTGAGGCTTGGCAGAGGGAAGCTCTCTGAGCTTTTATGGGGCTTCAGAAGTTTGGCATGGTGCAGCTCGAGGTGGGCAATGCTTCCTTCTCGGGACGGGGGGAGGACCCCTCCCTGTCTTGGGTGCTGGCGTACCTGCCGGGCAACAGGTGGGCCTCAGAAGCAGCTCACTGATGGCTCCAGGTGGGTGATGGGGGGGCCCCTACTGAGGCCTGCAGGGAGGGACCCCCAGCTCCAGATGAAAAGCCAGAGATGCCCCCCGTCTCCCCAGCTCCCCACCTGGAGCCCGGGACCCCAGAGCCTTCTGGGAAACTGAAGTGCTTCCCTTTCACTCTCTGTCCCACTTGCTGCGTCCTCCCAGCCTCGGAAAGGGCATCCCAGCTGGGCGTGCGGGCACTGTAGGGGGCCCCGATAGGAGGGTGCTGCTGGTGGGTGTGCTCCCTCGCCTCTCTGAGCCTCAGTGTCCCCGTCTATAAAATGGGGGCGAGAACGAATGCCCCCCACCCCAACATCCCGAGAGGGTCTCAGAGGAGAATAAACGAGGTGTGGCATGGCTGAATCGGGGGCTCCCCGCCGCTGGCCCGGCTCGTGCAGTCGCTGAGGATGGAGAGAGTGAGCCTGGGGTGGGCGTCCTGAGGGTGGGCGGCAGGACGCGTCTGCCTGCCTGCCGACAGACCCTGAGCAGGTGTTTACCCCACCGAGGAACCCTCAAAAGTGAGCTTCAAGGGGGACTGAAGTCCAGGAGAACCCGGCAACAGGGGTGACAGCAGGGACCAGGTGTCTCGAGGGCTCGCTGTGTGCCGGCCCCCCCTCCCCGTTCTCAAATGCTCTACGTGTCCTGACTCACTGAAGGCCTGCCTACCCCGTCCAGGAAGGCTGGTGTTTTATGGCCCTTCTCAACCCCGGGGTGAGGACCTGAAGCCCAGGGAGGTGGGGTCACGGCCTGCGGACATCGCACACAGCCACAGAGCACAGCCTGAGGGTCTGAGCCGGCCAAGCTCCGCAGCCACCGCCTCTGAGCCCGGGGTCACGCTGCCGTCCAGAGCACGCGCACTCGGGATCTTCACGCCACACAGAGGCGTGGGATCAACGTTGCAAAGCGGGAGAAAGGAACCTGGGAGATGCCCGCTGTCCTTCCCAGACTCAGCCTTCTGCTCACACGCCATCCATGGCTGGCCCAGGGCCTGCGGGGCTAGTGCCAGGCCCTGGGTTCCCTGACCCTCCATGCGCCTCACGCTCCACCCCACTCACCTGCCCACCACGCCTTGTCCAGCCTGACCCTCCCGACCGCCTTGCTCTCTGGCACTGTGCCCAGCCCCTCTTCCCCTTTCCCCAAGCCCAGCTCAAGGCCACCTCGACTCCTGAATCACCAATACCCCACCCTCGCTCAGCTGGGGAGCTCCTGGTCCTGCCAGCGAGACACAGCGCTGCGGGAGGCTGACACGTGCTGGGTTAGATAGTGTGACCGTCCAGTAGATGCTGAAGGGTCGTAGAAAGTATGGAGAGTGGGAAAGCAGAGGCAGCGAAAGGTATTAGCCGGCTCCCCCGCCGGGAGGTGGGTGCTCTTATACACAGGCCCTGCGAGGTTTCAGAGCATTTCCTTCAGCTTCCACAGAAAGCGGGAAGCCCCACCTTTTCATTTATTTCAGATCTACCCCAAGGGATCAGTAAGTCCCCCGTCGAGCCTAGGCCACTGTCATGGGGTTCACGACAGGTCCTGTTCTCCAAAGTAGTGGACCCCCAAGAAGCTGCCGTCTTGGGTTGCAGAGGTGGGCGAGAAAGAGGGTCTTCACTGGATTCTGGTCAGAAGGGTCAGGGGCTGTGGTCACCCCGTAAAATGAGGGGTGTGTGTGTGGATAGCGCTCAGTCATGTCTGACTCTTTTCAACCCCTTGGACGGTAGCCCGTCAGGTTCTGTCCATGGGATTCTCCAGGCAGCAACACTGGAGTGGGTGGCCATTTCCTTCTCCAGGGGATCTTCCCGACCCAGGGATCGAACCCGGGTCTCTTGCACCTCCTGCATCGGCAGGTGATTCTGTAGTGGCGCATCAGTTGGGCAAAGAGTGAGGTGTGCGGGTCGCTAAGTAACCCCGGCAGCCCAGAGGCCCGACTCCTCGGCGGCGAGCGCCTCTGCCCGCACCGCATGGGCTGTGGCACGGTGCTCCTGCTGGCAAACGAAAGAGCGGGAGAAGTGAGGGGTGCAGAGGCAGGAGGACGGAGCAGGCCAGGGAGGGCGGAGCCTCACCCACCGTCCAGGCTGGAGCCTTGGAGGCTGGGCTGTCCCCCTGGGGCGGAGCCGGGAGAGCCCAGGGCCCAGAGACTGGAGGGGCTCCCTGGCGGCCCCCCAGCCAGCACCTTGGAGGAAGCAGAGGATACCAAGTCAGAAGGACTGCGGGCAGCCTGGCTTCGGAGCCATTCCTTACCTACAGCAATTCCAAGAATGCGCAGCCAGAGGAGAAGGGAGGGGGTCGGGGGAGGCAAATGGGGTGGGGGTGCCCCGCCTTTCCCCGGGGAAGCAGAGGACCCAGAGCCTCAGAATCTGCAGAAGACTCTGGCCCACAGAGCAGTGGGAGACCCTGGCTTGTGGGGGATGCCCACTGCCTGCCAGGCGCTCACGGTCACACCGCTGGGGCCCAGCAGGGCCAGGACTCAGGCCTGCGCTCACGCGCTGATGGGGAGCGCTCTGCGGGAGCCCCGGCGGGCAGGCCTGCTGTCTGTTCAGCTCCCTGCATGGCTCAGAGGAGCCCAGAGGGGTCGCTTCAGCCGCTTGCTCACTCTGCTTCAGGGCCTTTGCACTTGCTGACCCCGCTGCTTGGAATTGATGTTCGGTTGCTCGGTCGTGTGTGACTCTTTGCAACCCCACGGACTGCAGCACGCCTGTCCATCGCCAGCTCCCGGAGCTCGCTCACACCCACACCCATCGAGTCGGTGATGCCATCCAACCACCTCATCTTCTGTCTTCTCCTTCTGCCTGGGAGGCTCCTGTTGTATTACCTGCTTGGCTCACTCCGTCTTCCTCCGGAAGAGCCAGTGACTGGGCAGGTCTGCACACCTTCTGGGCTGGAGGCAGGGGCCAGGGGGACACACGGGTGGATGTGCCTTGTCCCCACCCTTGAGAGGAGTCGCGAGAATTCCACTGAAGTGAGGCAGGGGCCAAGAGTGGGCAGAGAGGAGCTGTGGGGTTCCAGAGGTGAGCGCGGCCTCGGCCTGGCTCAAGCAGGGGGTTCCTGGGGGAAGTGACGTTTCCTCCTGGCCGGGAGGCTGACCGGGGCCTGTGGGCAGCTGAGCAAAGGCGTGGAGGGAGCCTGGTTTCAGGGGCTCGGGGCCCTCGAGGGCACCCAGCCTGTTCCAGGGCTCTGTGGCCGTGGAGGCTGTGCGGCTGCTGCACGGCTCTGCTCAGGGCCCGACCAGAGGGCGTGGCATCCCTGCTGAGAGGGCGCCCGGAAGTCAGCCAGCCAGGGGTTCGTCTTTGGTACCGGACGGAACCTTGTCCCGTCGCAGCTGACTCACACCCCTCCAGGGTGGCCCGAAGCTGGGAAAACCATCTCCTCTCCTCTCCTCGGATACTTTAGGGGGATCTTAGCAGGAGGGGAGAACGCTGAGCTGAGTTACAACTTCCAAGTGTCTTGGTTTTTGAAGAACCGTTCCAACCCTGGTGCGTTCAGTTGTCTTAGAGCATCCTTTGTCTCTACCAAGCTGGGACCCGTCTTGGGTCTTTTGCCGTTGGTTTTATGTTTTGAGAGCATGTCCGTCAATTTCTTTGTTGGCTGACCTCCAGCGTGAATCTTCGGAAGAAGGTGTGGCGTTATGGGCCAGGATGTCCCAGACGGTGCGTCCCCGGGCGTTTCATCAGGCGTGTCCCGGGGGCCGGGTCACCACCCACCTCTGCTCTGATTTGCTGTTGTTCAGTTGCTCAGCTGTGTCTGACTCTGCGACCCCATGGACTGCAGCCTGTCCATCTCGCCTGTCCATGGGGTCTCCCAGGCAGGAACACTGGAGGGGGTTGCCCTTTCCTCCTCCAGGGGCATCTCCCCGATCTGGGGATCGAACCTGGGTCTCCTGTGTTGGCTTCTTTAGCTCTGAGCCACCGGGAAGCCCCCGCTGGGCTGCTGTGGGTCCCTGTTAGCCGCGGGGCATGGATGCACCCGAGGAGGCCCTGTGGGTCTGCTGCCTGCACCCCGGAAGCCTCTGTTTTAGGGATTCCAGGCTGCTCTCCCATCCAGGGCAGTGGCAGGGACCAGTGAGACCGTGAAGGGTCCAGGGCGGGAGGGTGTGTCAGACAGCAGCCCCGTAGACCCCAGCTGTGCCAGGTTTGAGCGCAGCTGCCTCAGGGACTGGGGAGGCGGGCTGGGGTCTCTGAGAACTCACTCGGGTCTCTTTCATCCGCCCTGCCCCTGAGCCCCTGCCCGCTGCCGTCCAGGAAGCCAGGCCAGTTCTGGGCCTGGAGTGAGGAGGGTAGCCTGGCAGGGCTGCCAGAGACGCTCCGTCTCTCGGGGATGTGGAAGGGCGTGCCGTGGAGAAAGGGGAACAGCTGTGCAGGTGGTGGGGGAGACCCGAGGTGCCCTTTCCCAGCCTGGCGGGGTGGTGGGGACTCGGGGGAGTGCCTCGGGGGTGAAGGGAAGCCGGTTCCCAGGAGACAGCTTCAGGCCCGTGTGGCCTGACATCCCGGGCGGGTGACGCTCCTGCAAGATGCCCACACGTAGAGCCTGCAGGTCAGGCGTCAGGGAGCCGGCCTCTGGGTGCCACGTCTGAAGCTCGCGTTCATCTTCCTCTCCAGCTTCACTGTGGCTCCAACACACCAGGCACCCCAGACACGTACCGGTCTTGCGGTTGCTGTTCAGCTATCCGCTCCAGCTGGACAGAGTTGGGGGATCTGTTTATCTAGTACATTCACTGCCGTCACGTCCACCGCCCATGCCCCCAGAAGGTGCTCACCAGAGGCGGACGGAATGAACTCGTGCCGTCCGCTTGGAGTAAGGATGTGGGAAGCCGTGTCTGTCCCCGGGGAGACAGGAGACACGGGCACTGATGACGGCCATCTGGGACATGGCAGAGCCTCTGACCGAAGCCAGCCCGGGGCTCAGAAGAGCCCAGGGGTCACTTGGTCTGCCGGCTGGCAGGGGCCAGGGCAGCGGAGTCGGGAGGAGCACGACGTGGAAATCTGACATTAATCCCGCAGGACCTAATTCATGAAAACATCTAATTACAGGGTGCTGGCGTTTAATTGTAATTTTGGTAATGACCTGCAACTGCATACAAATTATAGGGTAATCAACTTGAAACGTGCTTATAGCTGCCGTAAATGCCGTGTAATCCAACGGGGAGCGCCCCGGCCGGGGTCTGCGGGGCGCGGACCAGGGCACGGTGCTGGGAACGTCCTCTGTCTGGCTTGTGGTGTCCCCGCTGGGGGCGCGAATAGCGTGGAGCTGGGCTGCGAAGGCCAGCTACCCTGCACCCCCAGCCCCGAGCCATGAAGGGGGACCTGCACGCAGGCTCCAGGTTAAACTGCAGCAGGAGAGGCTGAGGTGAAACCCAGACTGCGCCGGAAGAGATGGGAGGACGAGCCGGAAGGTCGACCTGCTGGCTGGTCTCGGCAGGTGGGAGTCCTGAGACTCTGCAGGCCGCCTTGGCACCTGCAGGAGGGACCACTTAGAGGCTGCAGTGCCCGCGGGTGCGTTTTATTGGGGCTGCTGCCCAGGTGGCGCTAGTGGTAAAGAACCCTCCTGCCAGTGCAGGCAGATGGAAGAGACGTGGGTTCGATCCCTGGGTGGGGAAGATCCCCTGAGGAGGGCATGGCAACCCTCTCCAGTATTCTTGCCTGGAGAATCCCATGGACAGAGGAGCCTGGCAGGGTGCAGTCCACGGGGTCGCAGAGAGTCAGACACGACTGAGGTGACTTTGCACGCACGTTGCTCTGAAGGGGCAGAGCTGAGCGTCTTGGACCGGCACCCATGCTCTCGAGACCACATCCCACCTCGGGCCCTGTGGTCGCCCTGCAGGGCCCTGCCTCTCACGCTCACTTGCACCTTTACCGCCTGGATCTCGGTGGTACTGACTCGCCTGCATGTGTCCAGAGGCAGTGCCCCTGCAGAGAGGGAGGTGGGCTTCGGGGCCGGACACCCAAGGACTGAACTCTGCCCGCTGCCCCTTGCCGGCTGAGTGGCCTCGGGCGAGCGGTTATGTGCGTGCATAGGACGCTCAGCTTGCAGGCTCAGGCAGCACGTCCTCCAGCTGCAAGGACGGCCTAGCGTCGCGGGTAAGAGCGTGGGCTCTGCCGCCAGCCACCTGGCTTCCCATCCCAGCCCTGGCACCCGTGAGCTTCCTGAACTTGCCTCCCCTTGGACAACCCTTGTTTTCCTGTCTGTAAAAGTGGGGATGATTATAAGGACTGCTGCCTAGCTCAGAGGGCCTGTGGAATGAGTTCATGAACAGGAAGGGCTTCAATAAAAAGAAATGTCAGCTGTGAGTCTGCACTGGGTGCTGGGAGTGAGCGGTGGGTAAAGCGGGGGACAGGCTAGCCCGCGTTCCTGCACAGGTGCACAAATCCCTCTCCTGGATAACTTTGCCTTGCTGATCTGCCTGGCGAACTCTTATTCATCCTTCGAAACCCAGCTGGTTTTCCCCTCTTCAGTCCAGTGTTGGCTGCTCTCCTCCTTCTCAGGGGCATCATCCATCGGGTGCTGCCTGTTCTGGTGGCATCACGTTTGCGAGGCCATTGGCTCGTTTCGGTCTCCGAGTGGGAGTGTTTGGGGGCACGTTGGTGGCTAACATCGTAACTGCAATGGGCACTGCCGCTCAGAAGAACTTCCTAAATGATGGTTGAATTGATCTGATTGAATTAGCGAGCACAGAGAGGGGGGACTTGGGGGACTCTGTGCCAAGGTAGATGCTTTTGGATTTTTTGTTTAAAAAAGGAAACATTCATAAGGGGGAATAGATATATATGTGTGTGTATATATATATAAAGCAATAAATAATTACATCGGGTAAAAGTAACATTTTCCTTGTCAACCTGTTGAATCTTCTAGAGGCAGCCGCTGTTGATAGTCCCTGGTTCCTCACACGTTTTCTGTGCTTCTGCACACAATACATATTTCCCTCTACAAATGGACCCTCGAGATACACTTGTCTGTGCCTCCTCTTTTCAATTGCTAGTGAAAATCCTGCCGCTGCGGAGTTCCCAGACCACCCCACTGGTTTTCGTGGCACGTGGTGTTCCAAGGTCCGGGTGCCTCGTGATGTATTTAGCTGCTCCCCACCCTCCCCCAACCCCCCGCCATGGACAGAGAATGGCAGTTTCTGG
>SJYX01020481.1:387695-436877 GCA_006410675.1 Oreotragus oreotragus | reverse complement strand
ATGTACAGATGATGGCAGTTTCTGGTGTTCGCGCCCCCGGGCCAGGGTGCGCAAGCACGTCTGTGTGACCCCCCAGCAGGTGTGTCTGCTGCGGCGGTGACGACCGGCCGGACCTGCCCCGCACTGCTGGGCCCTTCCGTTGCTTTCAGTCCTTCGCTCTTTCCGTGGTTGTTCTGCTGAGCTTCAGACAGTCTAGAAGCTTACCTATCCCGCGGCTCCCGCCCCGCTTCAGGGCTCTGATGGGAAACGCCGTCGAGGGTGGGAAGAGGGACAGATGGGCTTGTCCCTGAAGCTCCCACCCCGATCGCGCCAGCCAGCTGGGGCAACGCCGCTCTGCCTAGTTTCAGGTGGGCGTCTTTTCCTGCAGATGTGGAGTTTCTCAGCTGCGGAACCACATCTGAAGGCCCTTCTCTCTCCCTGTTCTGGATCCAGGGACCCTGAGGTCCAGGCAGAGGGGCTTGGAGGGCAGGGCCCTGCCCGGAGCAGGGTGTCGGGGGTGGGACGTTTGGGGGCAGCAGTCGACACTCCCTTTCCCTGGGGTGGGGGGCCCCCCACTGGGGGCCTGGAGCCCCGTCCCTCAGCCTAATCCCGTTTTCTGCCCAGCTGAACAGCGGAGAAGGCTTATTTCTCGTCCCATTTTAATGCAAAGGAGGCTGCCAGGCCCGGCTTGTTCTGAGCCCGGTGACAGTGGCCGTGAATGGGGACTCCAGTAACCGGGACCCAAGTGTGACAGGCCCTCCATCATGGCATTGTCTGACAGCCGGGGCGTTGCGGCTGCTCCCAGGGCCTCTGGGGGCGGGCCGGGGGCCTCTGGCGGGTATGCTAAGCACACAGGGGCCACCCGGCCTGGTCTGGTCAGTACTTCCATCGTGTCAGGAGCTCAGACCTGAACAATTCAGACGGCCCCCCAGCTGCTCCCCCCCTTCCACTCTCCTCCTGACACGAGGCCCGGACGTGCGGGTGTGGGTAGAGGGGCTCCTGGACCGCCACCCTTGGACAGGCCACTGCTGCTGCTGGGCGCCAGGGCGGGCGCGGGTCCTGCTCTGAGCCCCACGGTGACCTGGGCCAGACCCGGTACTGCCTCCAACTTGAGACGGTCACACCCCAGGCCAAGTCACCAGGCCTTGGGGGGGCCCAGGAGGTGTGGCGGAGGCTGCGAGGGGCGAGGAGGGCAACGTCTCATGATGCGTGTGACTTCCACGCAGTCACAGTAAAAGAAGGGAAAGGGAAACAGGTGAAATGAATTTCAGGAGTACAGTTCATGGGACTTGCCCGCAATCTCACCTCAGCACATAACCTCTATTGGAAATGCTATTAACCAGACGTTGTATTTATGAAACACACTGGGCCTTTGACACCTGGTGAGTGTCAGACCCCCCCACCACACACCTCAGTCCTCTTGTATCTGCTGAGAGTCCACATGTGGCTGGTGGCTGTTGTGCTGGGTGACTCAGCTCCTCAGGGTGCCAGCAGGCACGCCCACCCTCCCTGGTGACCCAGGGCAGCCGCAGCTCCTGTCCCGCCCCTCTGGGGGGCTGGGTGGAGGCGCCGGGATAGTGCAGGTCGGCGTGGACTAGATGGGTATCTCCCAAGCTAGGCAGCAGTCCCTTTGCTGGACCTGCCCTCACTGCACCCATTTTACAGATGTGGAAACAGAGGCCCATTCGCACAGAGACGTGGAGGGAGGGCGCAGCCACTCTCTGACCTGCCCCTTGTCGAAATTTAGCTAGGAGAGTCCTCCCCACTCCAGTCTGTTCAAAGATCTGCAAAGCTCCTTCACTTATAAAGTGAAAGTGCTATTACTGCCCCCGGGAGTGGGGAAAGCTGGGATGAGGGGCAGCTGGGTGGGGCGGCCTCTGGTACATGTGTGCTGAGCAGCTGTAGGGAAGTCACTGCCCTCCTCATGCAGCTTCTGGGGGGCACGTCCAGGGTCTCTGCACCCACAGCGGGAAGGCGGACACTTGCAAGCTTTGAAGGGCGGTTCTCAGGCCAAGGGTGGGAGCGCAGAGGGGGCGGGTGTGGACACAGTGCCCCTCTCCTCCCCCCACCACCAGACCCCAGTGATCACAGGAGGCTCCCATCCTCAGAGCCACAGGCTCGCCTGCTCAGCCAGTGCATCTGCGACTGGACACCTTCCAGGGCCGGAGCGAGCACAGCTGGTAACGGACCGCAGACTGAGTTAAGCAGCCGCCAGACACGGGGGTGGGGGCGAGCCCGGAGGAGGTGATGGGGGCTGGGGCATGCAGGTGCGGGATGCCCCCGCCCTCCGCCTCCCTGCCCCTCTTCTCCCTGACGCCCCAGCCTCTGAGCCGCCCCCCAGCCCCCGTCCGCCACCTCCATTATGCCGAAATGGAGACTGAGGCCCAGAGGAGGGAAGGGGCTTGTCCAGGGTCACAGAATAAGTGGCCTCTAGAGTCCGGGACCCTTTCTCCTGGTCCAGAGGTGCCTGGGGACCCTCCTAGCAGCCTGAGCCACATGCTGTCGCCCACCTGCTCCAGCGCTTGGGAGGGTCAGCCTTGAGGCTCTCCAATCTGCCCTCTCCCTGGCCTTGGATTTGCTCTGCCTGCCGAAGGAGGCGGGGCACATTGCTTCACCTTTACGCGCTCCATGATGCTAACCCAGTAGCTTCCCGCTGCGTCTGTTTCCTCATCTGTAACGTGGAGAGTGAGTTCTACAGCTGGTTTCTGAAGAAGGAAAGGGCACCCCCCACTCCAGTATGCTTGCCTGGAAAATCCAACAGAGAAGCCTGGCGGGCTACAGTCCATGGAGTTGCAAGAGCTGGACACGGCTGAGCAACTAAGCCAGCACGGAGCAGTTGGGGACCGTGGGAGAAAGACCCTTCAGGACACGCTTGTCCGACCCTCGACCCTGGGCATCCTAGGTCCTGGCCTGAGCGGGAAGAACTGGAGGACAGTGAGGGATTCCACACTGGCCTCGTCCAGGGAGACCTTCAAGGACAGGACATGCAGGCAGTGGGAGGCCTGATGTCACCAGGATGGGTGCGGTCACCTAGACCCAGACACGGAGAGAGCAAGGAGGATGGGCTCATAGCTGGACCGACTTGAACTCGGGTCCCGTTAATCAAGGTCTGTACCTAGAAGAAGGGAGGCGAAGTTGCGCTTAGGCTGCCCAGCCCCTCCTGAGTCCTGTCCTGGAGCTGGGTGAGAGGAGCCAGCCAGGTTTGGGAGGCGACTGCACACACCATTCAGTGAGTGAGGCTGGGGAGATGCCCAGCTCCGTCTGAGTCTCTGCCGGCTGCCCCGGCTAGGGGAGGAGGTGGGGCTGTGCGCCCCGAGGGCCAGGCGGGGCTCCGGTGGCCAGAGCACAGAGTCGGGCTCCCGCTTGGCGTGGGGGCGCGTGTCCTCCCAGGCAGGCTCGGCAGGATGGGGCGGGCTGACGCATAGAGGGGAAAGCGCCACGTTCAGGAGCCTCATGTGGAGGCTGATGGACGCAAAAGTGGGCTCTGGTGTTGAGTGGGGGCGGGACTCCGGGGTCCACAGGGCCCCTCCTGCTCAGAGATGCGGGCCTCCAGCGGGGAACAGTGTTCCCAGGGAGCAGCGGGAACCACCGCCGATTACAAATTGCTCTGTGATTTTTCTCCCGTTACCAGGGCGACAGCAGGCTGAGCATCTTAAGCAGCAGCGGGATGCAGCCGGATCTTTTAAAGCCGTAGATGGTTCCCCTTCGGGCTCCACACATCCTTTCTCCACCTCTCACCCTCCCTTCCCTTTTCACCTCAGGTTCTCCTTAACACTGTTCCCTCCCTTCCTTCCTCTTTCCTTCCCCCTCCCTCTCCCTCCCACCAACCCTGCGCTCACATGAGGGGTCATACCTGCTCCCCACTCACCTCCACATGCTGTGCCTCATCCTTGCGGTTCAGAGCTTCTTGCTCTCAGATCCTCTGGGCCTCAGTTTCTACGTCTGCAGAATGGGAAGGGCGTGTGCCTGGGTGATGCCTACCCCATCTTCACAGGGTCACATCAACTCACCCCGCAGTTCCCGGGCCAGTGCCCCCTCCTGCAGGAACTCTCTGGAGGGCTCCAGGCTGCAGCGAAACCCTCCTTGATGCATTCACGTTCACACGTGGGTTCTTTAACCTGTGCCGTTTTGTGCCGTAGCCACGGCCCACGTGTGGCTGCTGAGTCCTTAACCTGTGGCCGCTGCTGTGTTTTAAGACAATATTGGGGATATATTGGGTTAAACGACACATATTATTAGAGTTGCTTGCATTGGTTTCTTTTCACTTTTAGAAAACTTTAAGCCAGCTGTGTGGTTTGCATTGTGCTTCTGCTGCTAATGGCATTAAGTTAACACGGGTAACCACAGAGCAGCGGGGACGTGGCAGCTGCTGTGGACGGGGGTGGGGCTCGTTTCACCCGGACGGAACCCCGTGACGCCATGTCCCTACTGTCGGTCTGAACCCCGGGGAGAAGGAGGCTCGGAGGAGGAAGTTGCTGGCCGATGGCACCCTGCTGGGTGGTTGTGCAAGGCCCCCGTCTTGGTGCGTGTGGGGCGGGCTGTGTGTCCTTAAAACAAAGCCCACAGATGCGGGGCTTTAAGGCAGAGCGCGGGTGGCGTCACAGCCGACGGGGCGGAGCGGGCGCTGCAGGGCGTTCAGGTCGGTAGCAAGGCCAGTGGCCAACCCGCAGCCGGGGTGTCAGGGCGTGGCAAGTGCTGAGATGGTCCTCCCTGAGCCTGGAGCCCCTCGCCCGCCTCATCGCCCCAAACCTCTGGCGTCATCACTTTGTGCGAGTGGGCCTAACAGCCAGGTCCCACCTGCTGCCATGTCCTGCCCCTGCACGTGGGCAGCTTCAGCGCGGCTTCTCCGACTCCGTCATCTGTGAGCTTGGCATCTTCAGGCTTGCGTATCTCGCACACATATACCCGTGGACGGTGGCGCGGCAGGCTCCTCTGTCCGTGGATGTGTGTGTGTGTGGCTTCCCAGCTAGCTCAGTGGAATTGTCCAGGCCAGAATACTGGAGTGGGCTGCCATTTCCTCCTCCAGTGACTCTTCCTGACTCAGGGATCGAACCTGGGTATCCTGTAGCTTCTGCATTGGCAGGCAGATTCTTGACCCCTGAGGCACCTGGGAAGCCCTAGTCACACACACACACACACACCCATATCCACTGTGTGCACACATGCACACGCGTCTTCGTGTAAGCACACAGACAGCACTGCACGTGTATACACACACCTCTGTATGCTTCACATAGTGGGCATATACATGCATGTACACGTGTACGCGTCTATGTATGTAAACTGGTGTGGTCAGGGCATCTTCAGTTTGTAAAAACTGTTAGAAAATGCCAGTTGGATGCCCGGGTGAGGCGGCTTGATGGGGATGGAGGAGGGAGCGCTTTCTGTAGCCTCCAGGGCTTACGTGGGCCACTGTGTGCCCAGCAGGCGTCTAGCATGGTGCCCGCAGCCCCCGGGGCAGGAAGACACGTTCCGTAAGTGGATGAACACGCTTGCGAGACAGGGGCCCTGCTGCGGGCAGCGCCAGGCCTGAGCGCTGGGCCCGGCTCCTGGCAGCATGCTCGTGGGCGGCCGCGTGTGTGCGGACAGCCGTGTGCCCCTTGGAGCCCCGGCTTGGCCGTCGCCTGCTCTGTGCAGACGGCTGGGCTGACCGTTCTACATCGGCGCCTGCAGACTGCCTGGCGGCCCTGCTCCAGGCCCTGGGGCGGCTCCCACAGCCTCCCAACCCCTGGGCGGAGGGTGAGAAGGGCTCCCTGCCCCTCCCTCAAGCTGGCAGCAGGGCAGGGGGCACTGCGTCCACCAGGGCCCGTGGCTCCTGCCCAGCCACCCGCTGCTCCCCCGGGCACTGGTTCCAGCTTTTCCGAGCCTCAGGCTTCAGAGAGAACGTCTCCCCGCCACTGCCCCTGCCCCCCCTTCGCCCTCATATCTTCCTGGCTTCTCTGGCCGGTGCCTCTGGAACCATGTGAATCACCCGCCCCGTTCCCTGCCAGGACCCCGTCCGACACACCAGGCAAGTCCTCCTGCAAGTCCTGCAAGTCCTCCGGCATAGCCGAGTCTTGGTTTCTGTGAAATGGGTGTGCTCACAGGCGCCACACCCGGCCGAACAGGTTAAGGCAGAGAATCCCCTCGGCGTGGCCAGCCCATCGCCTGTGCCCGGCAGACAGCTCTTGTTTAACAGGACTGCGGGGGGCAAGCGGAGAGGGCTCTGCTGCGGTCAACACCTTGGACTCTAGAGCTGGACAGTCTGGACTGCGATTGCATCTGGGCCGCGTGGCAGCTGTGTGACCTTGGGCCAGTGACTCAGCCTCTCTGAGCCTCGCCCGTAAATCAGGAGTGGTAGTTACTAGAGCGCCTCACACATGAGGACCCTGCACGGTCACCAGCTGGTCCCTGCCCTTTCCGAGTGGCCACGGATGCCCACGTGTGCGGGGGAGAGGCTGAGCGCCCGTGGTCCGCGGGGAGCAGCAGGCACCCCCCACCCCCGCATTTGCAGAGTAGAAGCTGATGACCCCAGCATGCGGGGCCTCATCTGCCTCTCCGGTCACCCACCTCGACTTCCCCTGCCACGTGGCTGGTGGGTGGACGTGGCAAAGTGCTCCCGGAGGCTTCGTGTGGGTCCTCTCTTCTCGGAGGGAGGGGTGTCGGATCCGGGGGCTCTGTGGCCTCAGGATATGCGCCCTTCCTTCTAGGGTGTGTGTGGGGGGTCACTCCATCCGCCCTTGGGGACACGCGGGGCCTTCTGCCAGGCCAGCAGCATCATGGCCCCTCCCAGGGCGGGCGCCCCCCAACCCACCCCACCCCGGCCGTGTAACCGGAGCCGCAGCACGGGGAGCCTGGCCGGGGCCGGCTCGCACAGGTATCAGCTCACCGCCTGGGTCCCGTTCCCTTCACACGAGGGCGGATAACAATGGCCGACAGTCCCTACGGGGGGCCCGGCCCCCGCCCAGGGAGAGGCCCGGAGAGCTATCGGGCCACACGATCTCGCCCCTTGGAGAGGCGGCCCTCCCCTGCCGACAGGGCGCACAAACGGGGCCTTCAGCGGCTGCCAGTGCCCGGGGAGCGGCCGGAACCGGCCCCCGTGCCAGCCGGGCCGCGCGGCTGCCTCTTCCCCTCCGTGTGAACCTGCCCCCCACACCTGGGCCTGGGTTTCACCCCGTGAGAGTCCTTTGTTCCTGGGCCCGGACGAAACTGGGCCCTGCCGGGCGAGGGGCTGCCCCGCCTCTGCCCACGGAGCCCGCTGCCCCCCAAGGGCCCTCGGACCCCGGCAGGCGGGCTGGGGCAGCAGGTCCAGGAGGCAGGCGGGGTCAGGGGGTGGGGGTGCTGCTGGGCGAGGGGGGCGAGGCGGCTGTCGCCCCAGGTGGCCTTGATTTTTTCTCTTTCCTGCCCCCCCGGACGCCGGGCTCCTTTGCTCTAGAAGTTTCTCAGCAGCGGCGCCCGGGAGGCCGGGACTCGTGGCCCCGTAGGGCAGGCCCAGGCCTTCCTGGGGGACCCAGGAGCCTCTCTGACCCTGGCGGAGCCCTCTCGACCCTTCACCTGCGGGCCCGAGCTGATGGCGGCCACTGGCCCCGCTGCTGCAGGGCTTTGCCGCAGCGCACGCCGGCGGTGGTGACCTCAGGCAGAACTGTAGCCAGGTGTGGGGGGGTCCCCACGGGGACACGCAGAGGCCAGGCTCCCCGAGACCTTCCCAGCCGCGCACCCTGGGGACGCCGGCCGCAGGCTGACTCAGGCTCTCTTTGTTTCAATATTTGTCTGTCTGCACGGGTCTTCATTGTGGCTCGTAGGGTCTTGGGTCTTGGCTGCGTCGTCTTCTAAGCTGTGGCGTGCACGCTCTTAGCTGTGGCCTGCGGAATCTAGTTCCCTGAGTGGGGACTGAACCGGCCCCCCCGCACCGTGGGGAGCGTGGAATCTTGGCCACTGCGCCACTAGGGAAGTCCCAGGACTTGGGGCTCTTGAGGGAATTCAGCCCACGCAGTGGCCTGTCCCCCCAAAAAAAACAGGTCGTGGGTCTGGGCAGGCCAGGTGCTGGGCGAGCCGGATGGTCCACGCAGTAGCCGCTTGCCCTGGGCGGCGACTCACATTTGAGAAAGAGGAAACAGTGTTTCCTCCATCGCACTGGCAGCATTTCACGCGCTCCTGGCCGGGCGTGGCCGTGGCTGCCACACTGTTCCACGTGCAATAGTCTCTGGGTGGCGCGGCCGTCGAGCCTGGGGGCAGTGGACTAACACACGCCTGCTGGGCACCTGCCGTGTGCCAGGCCCCACCCTGGCTGTCTGCAAACCGGTGGGTCAGAGGCGCCCTCTGAGCCTTGCTGCTCGCTCTCCCCACATGCATGTGTGCGGCGTGCACACTGCTGGCACCAGAGAGAGCAGGGCCCTGGCCAAGCTCCCAGTACACAGCAGAGGCACGTGGGGTAACACAGCCCTGGGGGTAATGACCCCCAAGGGAGGTGCAGGCCGGGTGCTGAGAGCTGGTGTGGAGGAGCCCCCCAACCCTGAACTGGGGCAAGGGATGCTTCCGTCTCTCCACCCCGAAATGTGCAGGCTGGGCTGAGAGGGAGTGCCAGGCTTTCAGGTGTGAGGTGAGCACCTGAGACTCCCACCACCAGTGTTCTGGGTGGACCCGAGATTGCTCCGTGCATCCAGGCGGCCACTGCCCCCTCATTAGTGAGACGCAGCCCAGCCTGTTCATGGCTGTGGCAGGTGGGAGAGCGGCCCCCAAATCATCATCTTTAAATATGTGGATAAATCCAGGGTCTTGAGACGGGGGATGAGCCTCAGTTGCACGGATGGCCCTGATGTCATCATCATGGCTTCATGAGGAAGGCAGGGGGTGAGGGGCTCCGAAGACAGAGGAAGGGGCCAGGAGCCAAGGAGTGCAGGCGGCCGCCAGAAGCTGAAAAAGGCAAAGGCATGGGTCTTCCTCTCAGAGGCCCCAGAAGGGACCAACCCAGCCAGCACCTGCCTCCAGCCCAGGGAAAGTGACTGCAGACTTCTGACCTCCAGACCTGGAAGCGGGTAATCGCCACTGTTTTAAGCCACTCAGTGTGTGGCCGTTTGTTGCAGCAGCAAGAGGAGTGTGGTCCACTAGCATAGTGGTCAGCGTCACGGGTTTCCGCGCCGGACGGAAACAGGTGTGAGTCCAGCTGCTACCGTTTCTAAGTGTGTAATCTTGGGCAAACGGCTCCATTTCTCTGTGCCTCAGTTTACTTTAGCTGGAAAACGGGTCTCCAAATGATGCCCACCTAACAGGGTTCAGTGCAAGCAGGTTATTCAGAAAACACTCCCTGTTGGCATCATCGTCAGAATCTCTTGAAAGGCAGCGTGTGGTTTGTGATGGTGTGGTATCCAGAACAGGGTCATCCGGGCTGTAGAAGTACTCTGCCTTGCCTCAATGTGTTCATCCGTAAAATTGCAGGAACGATGGGATACTGTGAGGATTAAACGAAATGCTCTGCGTACCTCACTAGCATAGTGGCCGGCCCCTGGTAAGCATTTTGTCGTTCAGTCTCCAAGCCACGTCCGACTCTTTGCGACCCCGTGGGCTGCAGCATGCCAGACTCCTGTCTTCCACCATCTCTCGGAGTTCACTCAAATTCATGTCCATTGAGTCGGTGAAACGAGCCCCTTCATGGATCACAGCCTAGTCGTGGAGGAGGGGCCGCTGTAACTCAATGAAGCCAGGAGCCATGCCATGCAGGGGCATCCAAGACGGACCTGTCAGAGTGAGGAGTTCTGACACAACAGGGTCCACTGCTTGGGGAAGTAACAACCCACTCCAGTGTCCTTGACTGGAGAAGCCCATGAACAGGAGAAAAAGGCAAAAAGACATGACACAGGAAGATGAAGCCCCCATCCCCAGCCCAGGTCGGAGGGTCTTCCGTGGTAAGCGGTTAACCAATGCTAATTATTATTGTGGGCTTTCCTTGTAGGAGTTGGTCAAGCATCTGCCTGCAATGCAGAAGACTCAGGTTTGATTCCTGGGTCAGGAAGATGCCCCGGAGAAGGAAATGGAGAAGAAAATAATAATAATTATTATTGATGTCATTGGATACCCGGCCCCAGCGCCCCATCCTGGGAGCCCTGCCGGCCTGGCTGAGCATGTGGCCAGGAAGACTGCCCACGGTGCCCAGCCTGGGGGGCGGGCAGGGTGGGGCCGCGCTGGCTGGCTGGGCCTGGCTCTCTGCATCTCCACTTGCTCTGCACCCGTGCCCCTCAAGCTGTCCAAACGTGGGCCAGGCGCCCCAGGAGGACCCCCAAGCAGCAGCGCTGGAAAAGGCTGGCGACCGCAGCCTGCGGCTGGAGGAAGCGGCCCTTGTTTTCTCTCTCGCAGCTCCTGGAGCACCCTTTCCTCTGCGTGTTTGCTTAGCTTCCCAGCAGCTGTCGGCCGTGGAGGGCTGGCCGCCCAGCGGACCCAGGTCCTGGAGCTCAGTCCTCGACCTTAGCTCCGAGATTCATCTCTTGTCCCCCTGGCTGTCGAGAGTCATTGAGGAGCGGCCGAAGCCAGCGTTGCCGAGCATCCTCTGTGAGCCTGGCCCCCTTCGCTACGGCCCATGGAGGTCGGTTCCTCAAACCTTCCCTGGGGCACTTTGAGTTGGTACCTTCTCTCCCCATCGACCAGCCAGGAAGAGCCCCAAGTTCTCACCACTCCTGGGGTTCGATCTGATCTCCGGGAACCTCGGCTCAAAGCCGCCTGCTCTGTGTGGCCCCCTCTGAAGCTGTCAGATAGAATCAGGGGCTCAGAATCACGTGATGGAGCATTTTAAAGCAGAGTTGGATACAGGAAACCGAAGACAGAAATTCTCAATGGCGCTACGAGATCATAGAGGGAAATCAGAGATGCTTTACTGTCAGGCTCCTTACGTCTCACTGCCGGGAGCCCCTGAATGTCCTGGGGTCCCCCACCTGTTCAGTCCTTCCTAGGAGGGCGGGAAAGACTGAAGGCAAACAGAGAAGGGGGGGGCAGAGCCTGACATGGTCGGATGGCATCACAATGCAATGGACAGGAGTTTGAGCAAGCTCCGGGAGGTGGTGATGGACAGGGAAGGCCGGCGAGCTGCAGTCCACGGGGTCCCAGAGTCGGACACGACTGAGCGAGGGAACAGCAATGAACGCGGGTGTGTTTCCTTGCCCGGGCCCAGCGTGGGGCTCTCTCGCCTCCCTAGCCTGCGCATCCTCCTCCTCGAAACCCCCTTCCCACTTGTCTGCATAAATTAGCACCAGATGTGTATAAGAGACAGACTCCAGTCTGTTCAAAGATCTGCAAAGCTCCTTCACTTATAAAGTGAAAGTGCTATTACTGCCCCCGGGAGTGGGGAAAGCTGGGATGAGGGGCAGCTGGGTGGGGCGGCCTCTGGTACATGTGTGCTGAGCAGCTGTAGGGAAGTCACTGCCCTCCTCATGCAGCTTCTGGGGGGCACGTCCAGGGTCTCTGCACCCACAGCGGGAAGGCGGACACTTGCAAGCTTTGAAGGGCGGTTCTCAGGCCAAGGGTGGGAGCGCAGAGGGGGCGGGTGTGGACACAGCNGCATCAGGGTCTTTTCCAGTGCTGTCTCTTATACACATCTAGATGTGTATAAGAGACAGGCTCTAGTTCCCTCAGCAGACAGCCCCCTCCCCACCTTCACACTGTGGCTGTGAAGGGACCTCACGCAGGTCTCACCTGGGGGTGGGGGTGGCTTAAAAATCCCTTGATTCCTCCAACAAAGGGCAGCTCACTTCCTCAGGGGCTCTCCGGGGCTGAGCCAGAGTCATCCTGGGGGAAGACCACCCCCCTTCTGGTGGCCCCATCAGAATGTAAAAGCCACTACCGTTTGACCCAGAACCCCCACTTTTAGGAGGCAGGAAAGCTGTGACCAACCTGGACAGTGTATTTGAAAAGCAGAGACATCACTTTGCCGGCAAAAGCTCATTTAGTCAAAGCTGAGTTCTTTCCACTAGTCACATGCTAGAACGTGAGAGTTGGGCCATACAGAAGGTTGAGCGCCGAAGAATGGGTGCTTTGGAACTCTGGTGCTGGAGGAGACTCTAGAGAGTCCCTTGGACTGCAAGGAGATCATGTCTCTTTTCACAGAGGCCGCCCCCTGCTTCATGCAGCCGAGGCCAGCTCCTTGCTTTTCCTGAGTCTGAACAAGCCTCATGGTGGGGAAGGCGGGGGCAGCCTCTGTGGGCAGGAACCGGCCCGGAAGGAGCGACAGGCTGAGTCCTCAGGGTGGGGATGAGCGTGGCAGGTCAAACCAGCCTGGAAGGCCCAGTTTGGGCAGGCTGCAGGCCGGTCAGGAGAGGGGGGCTGCATCAGGAGCCCAGTCCTGGGGCCCCTCTGGGCATGGTAAGGGGTTTGAATTTATTCCATTTTGATGACAAACCGTCACAGCGGCTGAAGGAAGGAGGCCAGAGGAGCAGGCAGGGGTGAGAATGCAGTGTGGTCCGTCCCAGCAGGGAGAGCCAAGCGCAGCCAACCACCCGAGTCCAGACGCCCCGCGAACGTGGGACCCCTGCCTGCTTCCTAAGGAGACGATGCCTTGGAGCAGGGAGGCTGATCAGGCCGGGGGCTCGGGAGGGTTTTCTCAGGTGGTAGCCAGGGTAGAAACAGAGCCTTCACAGCAGAGATGGAAAGGGCCCAGATGGGGAAACTCACCAGTGGCCAGGGAAGCCCAGGTCTCGTCTGCATCCACTAGACCGGGGTCGGTGGGGCCGGGAATGCCGGGCGAGGATGCGGGCGTGAGGGCCCCCTGGTGCCCTGCGTGGGAACAGTAGCTGGTTGGGCCCCCTCCGGGACTCAGCAGTTCTGCTCCTGGAGCCGGTCCCCAGACTTGCTCACAGGTCCCTGTGAAGCCCCGCCGTCCTGCAGTGCTCTCTGGGGCAGTGAGCTCACAGGCACGTGTACTTGACCTCATGATTCCGTTGCAGAAAGAATCTCTCTTGTTGTGCCCATCATACTGCTGAGAAGACTGAGGCTCAGCAGGTCGGAGCCCTGGTGCCCAAGGCACCGAGCGTCAGGAGCTAAGGTCTGACCCTGAGGCAGCTGTCGTGTGTCTTCAGCTCTTGACCCAGTTCCCATCACGGGGGCGGCTTCTGCATGAACGGTGGCTGAGAAGCGGGCAGGAGGTGGGCATGCGCGCTGCACTCTGTCCGTCACCAGGAGAAGGGGGCGGCAGAGGGTGAGATGGTTGGGTGGCATCACTGGCACAATGGACCTGAGCTCGAGCAAGCGCCGGGAGTTGGCGATGGACCGGGGAGCCCGGCATGCTGCGGTCCACGGGGTTGCAAAGAATCGGCCACGACTGAGCGAGGGAGCAGGATCCCGGCATGAGGCCAGGCTCTGTCACTCAGCAGCCGTACGACTGCAGACCGGCTGCCCCTTTGCTCGGCATCCTCCAGCTTCCCGTCTGTGAGACGGGCACTGGGCGCCCACCTCAGCAGCCTTAGTGAAGTCTCCTGGGCCAACCCCTGACACAACTCTTTCTTCTCCTCCTCCCCACCATGGGCACATGGGAGAACTCTCCCGTCACCACTGAAAATCCAATAAGGAAGGCTTCTCAGAGGGGTGGGGTCACGGAAACTGGTTTTGCAGAAGCTGAATCCAGGCCTTCACTGCGGCCGTCAGCCCTCCGTTAGGCAGACAGTCCAGCAGAGCCGCAGACTCTCTCTACCTAAGCGGTGCTGCCTATCGGGGGCCAGGGGTCCTGGGTGCTCTGGATAGAAGAGCTGAGGTGGGGGAGAGGCAGACTCCCCAGGGGGGTGTGGACAAGCCTGCACCCGGGCCTGGGGGCGTGCTGAGGGGTTCACAGCACCCAGGGGCCCAGCCCTTCTCTGAGCAGCAGAGCCATATCCACGTGACTGCCTGAGCAAACACCCTTGAACCTGGCCCCCTGGCTCAGCCTGAGCCCAAACCGAGCAGAGAGGCCAGGCGCTGAGCTGCCAGCCTTCCTCAGGGTCAAGCTGGCCGCTGGGCTGGGGCGGCTGGAACCTTCCAACCCTCAGAGGCAGGGACCAGGAATCAACCAGTGGGGCCCAGCTCACAGCCTGCCTACCACCCGGGACTCCCCGGGCAAGCGTCCCCCCGTCTGCGCCACCAGCAGGGCGGCAGCAGTGCCTGGTCACCGGATTGCTGCGAGCGTGCAGTGAGCCGGTCGGGGCATTAGACACACAACGCAGATAAGCCCTTGGCATTGTTATTCCTGCAGATCCTCCGGGGAGCATGAGGGCCGTGGAATCCCATTCGTCAGGACCGTCCAGTCAGGAGAGCCCAGGTTTTGCTGCAGTGACAAAAGCCCCAAATCCCCGGTGGCTTTAGTGCAACAAAAGTTGCCTCTTCACCCATTCAGCATGCCCCAGAGGGGCTAGCTGTGGCTTTGCTGTGTGCCGTCACGTCGGGCTGACGGGGCAGCCGGCGTCAGGAACGCTGCCAGTCGCTGTGGCGGAGAGAAGGAAGCAGGGCCTGCGCCAGCTCCCAGGGTGTCCGCCTGGACCCGAGACGCGTGACGTCCCCTGCAAACTGGCCAGGGAGGGCCACACGGCCGGCCGCAAGGCAGGAGCGCGGCCCTGGATGCGCCTGAGGGGTGGAGAGGCAGCTTATGCGTGAGCAGCGCCGGTGACCGCCTGCCCGCCCACCCGACCTGCTTTATTACTGTTCAGTGGCTCAGTTGCCTCCGACTCTTTGCCACCCCATGGACAGCAGCACTCCAGACTCCTCTGCCCTCCACCATCGCCCGGAGCTTGCTCAAACTCACGTGCATTGAGTCGGTGATGCCATCCAACCATCTCATCCTCTGTGGTCCCCCTCTCCTCCTGCCTTCAATCTTTCCCAGCATCAGGGTCTTTTCCAGTGAGTCAGTTCTTTGCATCAGGTGGCCAAAGGATTGGAGCTTCAGCTTCAGCATCAGCCCTTCCAATGAATATTCAGGCCTGATTTCCTTCAGGATGGACTGGTTGGATCTCCTTGCAGTCCAAGAGACTCTCAAGGGTCTTCTCCAACAGCACAGTTCAAAAGCACCCATTCTTCAGTGCTCAGCCTTCTTTATAGTCCAACTCTCACATCCGTACACGACCACTGGAAAAACCATAGCCTTGACTAGACGGACCTTTGTTGGCAAAGGACTGTTGGCTGTATAACTGACGTCCTTACAAAAAGAGGAAATTTGGACACAGACACGTGTTGAGGGCAGACAGTGTGGAGAGGGTCATATACAAGCTGAGGAGAGAGGCCTGAGCAGACTGTCTGCCACGGCCACAGAAGGAACCTGCCTGCTGATGCCCTGATTTGGGATTTCCAGCCTCCAGAACTGAAAGGTGATAAATCTCTGTTATTTAAGCTGCCGAGCCTGTGGTACTCATACCAAGGCTAATAAGAGTCCTGTCTCATATGGAGAGAAGTACATCAGAGGAGATGTGCGTAGTGCTTAGAAAAGGGCCTCACTCCATCATCGATGAGGCAGCTGAGGCCCAGGGAGGCTAAGCAACTTGCCCTGGATCACACAGCTCCTGGGTGCCTGATCTGGTGACACTGCTGAGCTCCAGTCTGAGGTCCCCTCCCGAGGGCGCTTTGCTGGGTTCCTGCCACCCTGGGCCTTCTTTGCCCATAGCTGGGGCTCAACCACGCCAATCGATCATCCTTTCAGTGGTCAAGGGAAAAAAGCGAAATAGCAGAGAAGGGGGCCAGGCTGGCGGAGGAAGGCTCTTACTCAAGGAAGTAATTATGCATTGAGTGGAAAAGTCCCCCAGTGTGTTTAGTGATTCAGCATCGCCGAGTCCCTGGCGGAGGTGCAGCCCTGGCTGCCTTCCACTGGCAAGCAATGCGTCAGCATGTCCACCAGTGGCCGCCTCTCTGCCACCATCCAGGTGTGCGGTGGGTAGGGGCCAGAAGCAGGTGGACTGAAGGCTGCTCCAGGCAGAAGACCTTACCCTGGGGAGAGGCCTGGCATTCCAGGAGGCAGCGGCCTGGCACCTAATCAAGCACTAAATCGCAGCCCCTAAGAGCTGAGCCTCAGTTTCCTTGTCTGTAAAATGGGTATCTCTCGGATGAGGAAGCTCCAGGACCTGTGGCCTTTCAAGAGAACCTGTTTCAGGGTGGCCCCTCCCCAGCCACGCCCCGCGGGAGGTCAGAGAGGGTCAGGGCGAGGCTGCAGAGCACACAGTTCTTCCGGGGCACCCAGGGTGGGGGCAGAGGGGTGCATTTTACAACAGCTCTGGGGTGACCCCTCCAAGTAGCCCTGACCGGCTTTGCCGAGGGGGAGCCAGGGCAGGTGTGTGGGGTGGGTGAGTGGATGCTGTGGACACTGAATTTTAGGGGAAGTTTACTAGAATGAAAAGCGCCTGAGATCACTGCAACTCTGCTCCCACCACCCGTCCATCTCGGCCCTGGGGAGGGGATCATAAGGCAGATCAGAGAAGGGGAGAGATGGCCCTCAGGGTACACAGCCAGAAAGCGGCCAGGCCATGCTGCCCGGCAGATGTGTATAAGAGACAGCCCTCAGAGGCAGGGACCAGGAATCAACCAGTGGGGCCCAGCTCACAGCCTGCCTACCACCCGGGACTCCCCGGGCAAGCGTCCCCCCGTCTGCGCCACCAGCAGGGCGGCAGCAGTGCCTGGTCACCGGATTGCTGCGAGCGTGCAGTGAGCCGGTCGGGGCATTAGACACACAACGCAGATAAGCCCTTGGCATTGTTATTCCTGCAGATCCTCCGGGGAGCATGAGGGCCGTGGAATCCCATTCGTCAGGACCGTCCAGTCAGGAGAGCCCAGGTTTTGCNGGGGGGGGGGGGTGGCCCTGAGCACCCAGAGCAGGCCTGGCACGGCTAGTCTCCAGATCAGCAAATAAGCATGTAGGACACCAGCTAAATCTGAGTGCCAGACAAACGATGGATTAGTGTAAGTATGTCCCGGGTGTTGCTGGGTACATGCTGGTACTAAAGGTTTTGCTTATCTGAAATTGAGAGTTACCTGGGCACCTCGAATCTTATTTAGGACCGGGAGGGGTGGGAGATGGTGGGGTTTCGACTTGGGGTCTCTCAGGCCAGAAGGCCTGCGTTTCAGCCCTGACTACCACTCACTGGTCCCACAACCAGTTGGGTTACTCACTGGTCCCACAACCCTGTTGGGTTACTCACGACTCAGCCTGGGTTTCCTCCTCGGCCTTGACGTTACCGCCCGAGTAAGGCTGGTGTGAGGATTCCCTGTGATGACCTTCTAAAGCCTTCAGCTGGGGGCTGGGCGCAGAAAGAACTCAGTACCTGCTCCCTGTGTGTGGCATTCACTGAGTCTGGTCGCACAGAGGAACTGTAATCAGTCATTAGCCACGTGTCTAAGGCAGCAGGTCTCAAACACTGGGTGTCTCAGGGCCCCTTAGCGTTTGGGAAATCATCGCAGGCCCAGAGCTGTTGTGTATGTGTGTATCGACATTCACAGCGATGGAAATTAAAGCTGAGAAAAAACAGAGGTCTTTACGCATTCGTTTCTACACAACAACAAACCCACTATGCTTACGGAAATCGTGCATTTTTTTTAATGAAAAACAGCTCTGTCTTAAAACCAGCAAAGCGGCCCAAAGAGCGGCCTCGCGTCTCACTTTGCAGGTCTCTTGGACGCGGGTTAGCACAAGGCCAGCTGGGTTCTCACGTGTGGCACGGCTCTGGGCCTCTCGCGAGATACGGAGCCTCCGGAAAACTCCGCGGAACGCCCGCCTGCGAGAAGGTGCGCGTGCAAAGTGCGAACCTCTTACTATCGTCAAGAAAGTGGTTTCGACCGTTTGTCCTCCGGATCCCCGGAGAGGTTCCAGGACCTCGCTTTGAGAATCACCGTCTGGGACTCTTTGGGAAGACGCCGCCGCCCCGCCGACCCCGAGCCCCGGCCGTGGAGGTGGTGGTCCGGGCGCGGCCCGCTCCGGCGGCCCGAAGGCAGCGGGGTGTCCCGCCGGTGCCTGCGTCCACCCCCGTCTCTCCAGGTAAGAGGCCGAGCTGGGGTTGGAGGCCTGCGTCCTGGGCTGAGAGCCGGGGCTCGGCGGGGGTGAGGCGGGCTGGGGAGCGGGGCTCGGGCCTCGGAGGTGGTCTCTCCTTGCACCCACACAGACACACACGCACACACCGTGCACACACTCGCCGGGGGCTGCACAGAGCGGGTTCCCGGGAGCGCAGGTGAACGGCCTCCCAGGTGATGCTGGTTGCCTGTCCGTGTCTGGCCTCTGGGTGGCTGTGCGTCTCGTGGGTGGCCCGGGGTCGGGGGCCTCCCGTGGGGGTCTGTCTGGCTCTGGTCTGGGCGGGCCGTGTGTGCCCTCGCCGTGTGGGTGTCTGGTCTGTCCCTTGGTGTGAGCCCCTCCACTGTGCAGTCCCTGCGTGCCTGGCTCATCCGCCTGTGGCCGCGGGTCTGTGCGTGCCTGCCCACGAGCACGTGTGTGACTATTCTTTTGCGTCAGAGGCGGCTTGCTGTCCTGGGGGCTGAGCCAGGGGACTGCAGGCTCTCCCCTTGTCCCCAGCACATTCTTCTAGGGCCAGGAGCGTCGCCGTGGCGACCAGTGGCCACCTTCTCAATGGAGCAGATGGGCCTGTGACCACGTCCGGGGGCTCCAGCTGTCCCTGCCACCCCCCTGAGCAGCCCCCAGGCCTGGGCCCCAGAAGCCCAGCTGAGCCCGCTGTCCCCCAGCCTCGGCCCGGGTAGGGGCCTGGCACGTCTGGGGCGGATGCGCGTCTTCACTCATTCTTTGTTATTCCTGTTTTTATTTTTATTAAAAATGCTTTTTTCTTGAGACAGTTGGTAGACAATATTATGTAAGTTTCACGTGTGCCGCATAATGGCTCACGGTTTTTACAGGTTACACCCCTCTTACAGTTCTTATAAAACACTGGCGATATTCCCCCTGCTGCGCATGGTGTCTCTGTGGCTCATGGATTTCACACACGGCCCCCGTCTTGCCCTTCCCCACTTCCCTCTCCCACCAGTAGCCAATCGCTGTTCTCTGTATGTGCGAGTCTGTTCCCTTTTTGTTATACTCGCTAGCTGTATTTTTCAGGTTCCAGGTGTAAGGGATAGCGTATACTGTTTGTCTCGCTCTGACTCATTTCACTTAGCGTAATGCCCTGCAAGTCCATCCATGTGGCTCCAAATAGCAAACCTTCATTCCTCTTTATGGCTGAGAAGTATTCGTGTGTGTGTGTGTGTGTGAGTGCACATGTGAGTGTGCATGTGCGTGTGAGTGTGTGTGAGAGAATGTGAGTGTGTGTGTGAGTGTGTGTGAGAGTGTTTGTGTATGAGTGTGAGTGTGTGTGTGTGTATGAGAGTGTGAGTATGAGAGTGTGTGTGTGTGAGAGAGAATGTGAGTGTGTGTGTGAGTGTGTGTGAGAGAGTGTTTGTGTATGAGTGTGAGTGTGTGTGTGTATGAGAGTGTGAGTATGAGAGTGTGTGTGAGTGTGTGTGAGAGAGTGTTTGTGTATGAGTGTGTGTGTGTATGAGAGTGTGAGTATGAGAGTGTGTGAGTGTGTGTGTGTGCACACGCACACATGTACTGTGTGTCCTTTATCCGTTCATCTGTTCATGGACACTTAGGTTGCTCCATATCTTGGCAATTGTAAATACTGTTGCTGTGAACATTGGGGTGCGTGTATCTTTTTTCAATTACTGTTTTCATTTTTTTAGATGTGTACCCAGAAGTGGAATTGCTAGGTCATATGGTAGTTCTGTTTTTCGTTTTTTGAGAAACCACCGTATTATTTTGCAGTGTCTGCACCAGTTTACATTCCCGCCAAGAGTATACAAGGGCCCTGCATCCTCACCAACATTTGCTATTTGCAGTCTTTTTGATGACAGCCGTTCTGACAGATATGAGGTGATAGCTCGTTATGGTTTTAATTTGCATTTCTCTGGTGATTAATGATGTGAGCATCTTTTCATGTGCCTGATGTCCATCTGTATATTTTCTTTGGAAAAATGTCTATTCAGGTCTTCTGCCTGTTTTTTTTTTTAAAATTAGATCAGTTTTTTTCTTTGTTTCCAGTATAAGCTGTTCATATACTTTGGATATTAACCCCCTATCAGTCATATTGGCAAATATTTTCCCCCATTCACAGACTGCATTTTCCTGTTGCTGATGGTTTTCTTTGCCACACAGAAGGTTTTATGTCTAATTAGGTCCCATTTGTTTGTTTGTTTGTTTGTTTTTGCTTTAGGAGACAGAGCCCCCCAAAAATGTTGCTACCATTTATATCAAACAGTGTTCTGCCTGTGTTTTCTNTATTGGCAAATATTTTCCCCCATTCACAGACTGCATTTTCCTGTTGCTGATGGTTTTCTTTGCCACACAGAAGGTTTTATGTCTAATTAGGTCCCATTTGTTTGTTTGTTTGTTTGTTTTTGCTTTAGGAGACAGAGCCCCCCAAAAATGTTGCTACCATTTATATCAAACAGTGTTCTGCCTGTGTTTTCTTCTAGAAGTTTTATGGGGTTTGGTCTTATATTTAAGTCGTTTAATCCATTTTGAGTTTATTTTTGTATATGGTGTGAAAAAACGTCCTCAGTTCATTCTTTTGCACGTAGCTGTCCAGTTTTCCCAGCACCGTGTATTGAGTAGAGAATGTGAGTGTGTGTGTGAGTGTGTGTGAGAGAGTGTTTGTGTATGAGTGTGAGTGTGTGTGTGTGTATGAGAATGTGAGTATGAGAGTGTGTGTGTGTGAGAGAGAATGTGAGTGTGTGTGTGAGTATGTGTGAGAGAGTCTTTGTGTATGAGTGTGAGTGTGTGTGTGTATGAGAGTGTGAGTATGAGAGTGTGTGTGTGTGAGTGTGTGTGTGTGTGAGAGAGTGTTTGTGTATGAGTGTGTGTGTGTATGAGAGTGTGAGTATGAGAGTGTGTGTGTGAGTGTGTGTGTGTGCAGNTGTGAGAGAGAATGTGAGTGTGTGTGTGAGTATGTGTGAGAGAGTCTTTGTGTATGAGTGTGAGTGTGTGTGTGTATGAGAGTGTGAGTATGAGAGTGTGTGTGTGTGAGTGTGTGTGTGTGTGAGAGAGTGTTTGTGTATGAGTGTGTGTGTGTATGAGAGTGTGAGTATGAGAGTGTGTGTGTGAGTGTGTGTGTGTGCAGACGCACACATGTACTGTGTGTCCTTTATCCGTTCATCTGTTCATGGACACTTAGGTTGCTCCATATCTTGGCAACTGTAAATAGTGTTGCTGTGAACATGGGGGTGCGTGTATCTTTTTCCAGTTACTGTTTTCATTTTTTTAGATGTGTACCCAGAAGTGGAATTGCTAGGTCATATGGTAATTCTGTTTTTCGTTTTTTGAGAAACCACCGTATTATTTTGCAGTGTCTGCACCAGTTTACATTCCCACCAAGAGTATACAAGGGCCCTGCATCCTCACCAACATTTGCTATTTGCAGTCTTTTTGATGACAGCCGTTCTGACAGATATGAGGTGATAGCTCGTTATGGTTTTAATTTGCATTTCTCTGGTGATTAAAGATGTGAGCATCTTTTCGTGTGCCTGATGGCCATCTGTACATTTTCTTTGGAAAAATGTCTATTCAGGTCTTCTGCCTTTTTTTTTTTTTTAAATTAGATCAGTTTTTTTCTTTGTTTCCAGTATAAGCTGTTCATATACTTTGGATATTAACCCCCTATCAGTCATATTGGCAGATATTTTCCGCCATTCACAGACTGCATTTTCCTGTTGCTGATGGTTTTCGTTGCCACACAGAAGGTTTTATGTCTAATTTAGGTCCCATTTGTTTGTTTGTTTTTTTTTTGCTTTAGGAGACAGATCCCCCAAAAATGTTGCTACCATTTATATCAGTGTTCTGCCTGTGTTTTCTTCTAGGAGTTTTATGGGGTTTGGTCTTATATTTAAGTCGTTTAATCCATTTTGAGTTTATTTTTGTATATGCTGTGAAAAAACGTCCTCAGTTCATTCTTTTGCACGTAGCTGTCCAGTTTTCCCAGCACCGTGTATTGAGNCCATTTATATCAAACAGTGTTCTGCCTGTGTTTTCTTCTAGAAGTTTTATGGGGTTTGGTCTTATATTTAAGTCGTTTAATCCATTTTGAGTTTATTTTTGTATATGGTGTGAAAAAACGTCCTCAGTTCATTCTTTTGCACGTAGCTGTCCAGTTTTCCCAGCACCGTGTATTGAGGAGACTGTCTTCCCTCTGTTGTGTCTGCTTGCCTCCTTTGTTGTAGGATAACTGGCCTTAAGTGTGTGGGTTTATTTCTGGGCTGTGCATTCTGCCGTGTAGATCTGTGCATCTGTTTCTGTGCCGGTGCCAGACAGCGTGGATCACTGTAGCTTTGTTGTATAGTCTGAAGTCAAGAAGCATGGTTCCTCCTGTTCTCTTCTTCTCTCTCAGGTTGTTTTGGCCACTTGGGGTCTTCTTTGTTTCTATACAAATATTAAAATTATTTGTCCTACTTTTGTGAAACATGCCCTTGGTGTTTTGATAGGGATTGCCTTGAATCTGCAGATTGCCTTGAGTAGCGTGGTCACTGAATATGTTAAATACTTTACTTTTACTGGAGTAGAGTTGATTTACAGTGCTGTGTTAGTTTCAAGTGCACAGCGCAGTGATTCTGTTACACATGTTCATCCATCTGAGCTTCCCTGGTGGGTGAGCAGTGAAAAGAACCTACCTGCGATTCAGGAGACTTGCAGCAGAGGCAGGCTTGATCCCTGGGTGGGAAAGATCCCCTGCAGAAGACAATGGCAACGCACTCCAGTAGTCTTGGCCTGGAGAACCCCGTAGAGCCTGGTGGGCTACAGTCCGTGGAGTCGCAGAGTCAGACTCAACTGAGCAACTAAGAACACCTCCAGATACGTATGTTCATTGTTTTTAAGACTCTTTTCACATCTCAGTGATCACAGAACACTGAGGCGCGCTCCTGGCTGGCTCTCTCTTATATGTAGGGGCGTGTGTATGTATATCCCAAGCTCCTGACTTATCCGCCTCCACCGCGCTTCCCCTTTGATAACCATAAGTGTGTCTCCTCTCTCTTTAAGTCTGTTTCTGTTTTATAAGCAAGTTCAGTGGTGTCTTTCTTAAAGAATCATGTTCCACACGTGAGTGATACCGTGCGGCACTTTACCAGTATTAATCCTTCCAGCCCAACGTGTGCCGTCTTTTCCTCTGCGTGTGTCTCCAGTTTCTCTCATCAGACTCTCACAGTCTCCTGAGTACAGACCTTTTGCCTCTGTAGGTAGGTCTATTGCCCGGGGCTGTAACCTTTCTGATGCAGTGGTAAATGGGATTGTTTCCTTAAATTCTTCCTATAGCTTGGTGTTGGGGTCTAGAAATGCAACCCATCCCTGTGTGTTAGCTTTGTGTCCTGCCGCTTTGCTGAATTCCTTGATTAGTGGCCCTCCGGTGCCGTCTTTAGGGTTTTCCTGTGTACAGTACCATGTCATCTGCAAACACTGAACATTTTGCTTCTTTTCCAACTTGAATTTCTTTTTTCTTCTCTGAATGCCACGGCTAGGGCCTCCAGAACTATGCTGAATAAAAGTGCTGAGAGTGGATGCGCATGCTTGTCTTGTCTCTGATCTCAGAGGAGATGCCTTCAGGTTTCCAACACCAAGCATTCTGTTTGCTGTGGGTCTGCCATATACGGTCTTTATTATGTTGAGGGCGATGGTGATGGACAGAGAGGCCTGGCGTCCTGCGATTCATGGGGCCGCAAAGGATCGGACGCGACTGAGCGACTGAATTGATGTTCCCTCTATACCCACTTTCTGAAGGTTTTTTTTTTTTAATCATAAATGGATGTTGAACTTTGTCACAAGCTTTTTCTGCATCTAGGAAGATGATCACGTGACTTTAATTCTTCAATTTGTAGGTGTGCTGCGTCACACTGACTGATTTGTGGATCCTGAAAAGGCCTCGCGTCCCTGGGATAAGTCCTGCTTGATCGTGCTGTCTGACCCTTATTTTTGCCACCCTTTTGTTGAGGATTTTTGCGTCTGTGTTCATCAGTGCCATTGGCCTGTAATTTTCTTTTTGCGAGATCTTTGTCTGCTTTGGGTGTCAGGGTAAATGCTGGCCTCCTAGAATAAGTTTGGAAGTGTTCCTTCCTCTGTGATGTTTTTTTTTTAATAGTTTGAGAAGGATGGATGGTCACTCTTCTCTAAGTGTTTGGTAGAATTCACCTCTGCAGCCATCTAGTCCTGGACTTTTGTCTTTTGGGGAGTTTTAAAATTACTGATTCAACTTCATTACTGGTAATTTGTATGTTTATATTTTCTGTTTCTTCCTGACTCAGTCTTGGGAGATGGTACATTTTTAGGAATTTGCCCATTTCTCCTAGGTTGTTCATTTTCTCATCATTCTTTCTTAGTTAACAAAGATTAACCCTCAGCTGTGTGCTGGGCACTGGAGACCCACTGTCCATAAAGGCAAAGTCCTGCCCTCAGGAAATTTAACAGCATGTTAGTTAAACCTCATGCTTCCTCAGTCCTTATAATGCACTAGGCCCTGTGTTTTGCAATATACATGCATTAGTTCATTCAATCACTGCGATAATTCTGTGACCGCTCCCATTTTATAAACAGAGACAGGCAGGCACAGAGAGGTTATGTCACTTGCCCTAGGTGAGTGAAGTCGCTCAGTCGTGTCCAACTCTTTGCAACCCCATGGACTGTAGCCTACCAGGCTCCTCTNATCACTGCGATAATTCTGTGACCGCTCCCATTTTATAAACAGAGACAGGCAGGCACAGAGAGGTTATGTCACTTGCCCTAGGTGAGTGAAGTCGCTCAGTCGTGTCCAACTCTTTGCAACCCCATGGACTGTAGCCTACCAGGCTCCTCTGTCCATGGGATTTTGCAGGCAATAGTACTGGAGTGGATCGCCATGTCCTTCTCCAGGGGATCTTCCTGACCCAGGGATTGAACGCAGGTCTCCCGCATTGTACGCAGATGCTTTACCATCTGAGCCACCAGGGAAGTCCCTAAGCCACACAGCAATAAACGGCAGAGGCAGGCTTGACCACAGGGTATCTGCTCCAGAGTCGTGCTCTTAACCACCACTGTACTGCACAGCCTCTAGGAAGTGAGAAGTAACGTTTCAGATAGGGTACATGCCATAAAGAGACAGAAATGGAGGATGAGGGATGCTGGAAGCCAGGGTGCTTGGCGCTGTGTCCTTGAAGTGCTGGCATTTGAACTGAGTCTTATGAACCCGAAAGAGCCAGCCACGCAGAAGTCAGAGGGACAAGCATGTGCAAAGGCCCAGAGGCAGAGCAGAACACGGCATGCTGGGGATGGACTCACCCTGGCTGCTAGGGAGGCTGGCTTGACGGAGCCTGGGTGGAGGCAGAGAGGCCTGGGAGGAGGCTGTGGCTTCCTCAGGGGAGAGACGATGGCAGGTCAGTGAAGAGGCTGGGCAGACAGAGGGGCGCCCTGGGAAGCAGGGCCGGAGCGTGCTGACATGTCGGAGGCGCCTGCTAAGGTGGCTGGAGGAAGTTCACGGCACTCTGTGCCTGGCGTCAGCGCCCCGACCTGAATCCACTCTGTCTTCCTTGAGCCTCTGTGGAGCCGGTGGAGGCTCGGGACCCCGTGTGTGGCTGACGTGGGACAGCCTCGACCAGAGCCCTCGTCCCTTCTCCTCCTGGTGGCGGGGGGGGCCTTCTCATTCCCCTGAGACTGTCCTCCTCTGAACCTGGGGGTGAGCGACCTCCTAGGGGCTCAGGGAACATGTTGCGGTCTCTTCTGAAGCTGGAGGGCTCGGCTGCAGCCCAGGTGGAGAACAGGACTCCCCTGACCCGGGTCTCGCCAAGGGAGTCCCTTGAGTAGGGGGGCAGGGAGTCTGCGAGGATTGGGGTCCCTGGGCCTTCTGCTGGGCACAGCCCATCCCCGTGAGCCCTCAGGAAGGCCCAGTTCCCGCCCCGGGGAAACTTGAGCTGGTTTAAAACTTAATTGCAGAAGACACGTGAGTGCGTGCACACAGATGTGTGCTCACGTATGTACGTCTGGACAACACATGGGAACTTGATCCTCCCAACCCGTGTGCGGATGACTCTGCCGCCTCTGGGGTGCCCTGTGTCGGGAAAGGGCTCCCCGAGAAGGCGCGAGTCCCAGCCTTGACGGTCCCTCTGCTGTGTGGTCTGGGGTAGAAGCCCGCACCTCTCTGGACCTCAGTCTCTGTCTTGAAAACAGGAGATTTAGTGCACATCCTAGGCCGGGTGCTGCTTGCACAAATGCCATGCTCAGCTGCAGTCAGGCTTTGCGCCTTCCTCATGGTGCTTGTCAACATACAGAAAACGGAGGAGGCTTTACCCTGAAAACCTGAATACTCAGCCCTTCTAGGGAAACCACGCGGTCTGGCCACAGGATGGCCCACATCCCCCGGGGGCCGCAGGGGCCCATGCTGAGCCGCTCACCTCCCGCAGTTTTGTTACGCATGGACCTTCAACACCAAAGTCCCGGACTTCCTAATTCTTCACTTGGCCTCTCAGGATTTGCACCTATTTCAAGTTGAAGAGCCACTTTAGAAATAAACCAGAGAGGGGGAAAATCCTTTGCCCAACACAGAGCCAAATACCTATTATCGTACGCCGTGTTTGAGGAACCTCATCCTTGTGGAGAGAATGGCAGCAACAGTAGCAGTGGGGGCTTTAAATTTTCACTGGAGTATAGGTGCTTTACAAGGTCGTGTTGTCTCTGCCGTACAGCAAAGTGAATCAGCCGTACGTATACGTGCATCCCGTTTTGGATTTCCTTCCCATGTAGGCCCCCTCGGGGCAGTGAGTCGAGTCCCCTGTGCCACCAGCGCGTTCTCCTTAGGACCTGCTTTATCTGCACTCGTGCGTATGTGCGGACCCTAACCTCCGCCCCCCGCACCTCCCCTTCCTCCCTTGCTGTCCATGTTTGCTCTCTAACTCCGTGTCTCTATTTCTGCTTTGCATGTATGTTCATCTGTTGCACTTGTCTAGATGTCATGTGTATATATATATATTTCTTGCCTGGAGAATCCCAGGGATGGGGGAGCCTGGTGGGCTGCCATCTATGGGGTCGCACAGAGGCAGACACAACTGAAGGGACTTAGCAGTATGTCTACAAATACAAACAAGTGACCAATGCTGAAGTATCCAGCCAAAGGAAAAACATGTGTACACACACTTACCATGTCAACCAGAAAGGGCTTGTGAACATATTATCCACCATCTGTGATGATTAAACGATATGTGAAATTATGACATAGATATGGTGCCCAGTTGTTTGGTCAAACTGTAGTCCGGTTATTGCTGTGAAAAGTATTTTTTTACATGATTAATGTCTATACACATTTGATATTAAGTAAAGCAGATTACCTTTAATAATGTGGGTGGGTCTCACTGAATCAGCTGAAGGTCTAAAAGCAAAAACTGACATTTCCTGGAGAAGAAATTTTGCCCCAAACTGTAACATAGAAATCCTGCCTGAGCTTCCAGCCTGCTGGCCTGCCCTACAGATTTCAGATTTGCCAGTCACCACAATCACATATACTGATTCCTTAAAGTGAATCTTCTTATAGATAAATGATATGAATATGTATACAGTTGGTCTGTTCTTCTGGAGAGCTAACTAACTGATTCACTAACTAACTGATTCACTTTTTCCCCTTAAAAATAAAAAAAGGCTAAAACCACATGCATTCCTAGGAAAAAAATTTATAAAACAAATCACTTATACTGATTCCTTAAAGTGATAATATGAATATGTATACAATTGGTCTGTTCTTCTGGAGAGCTAACTAACTGATTCACTAACTCATTCACCTCTTCCCTCAAAAATTAAAAAAAAAAGGCTAAAAACACATGCATTACTAGGAAAAAATTTTATAAAACAAATCCCATTATAAGAAATTACATTAATATATACATGTGTATTTTTGTACATGTACATAGACAACAATGACTGATCCAAGTTTTGACTTAATGTCAGACAGTAGTACTCTACAAAAGTAATTTTCAATTCAGTGATATTTGTACAAGCACTTAAAATGGTTTTGGTGGGAGTGTAAAGTGAATTACCTTCTTCTACTTAAGAGGAAAAGAAAATGTAATCACAACAGGTCCCCATCTTTTCATGACCACACTTTAATAAGAGTCAATCATCAATTCTGATCTCAAAAGAGTCCTAGGTTTGACTGAGGGCTGAAGAATACCAGGGTTATGCTTACACAACACAAATGATTCACATGATTCCTAAAATCACCTCTTTCTCCTAACAGTGACATTATAATATACCTAAACTGTGAGAAAACACCATATACAGCCTTGAAAAGTTTTAAGACAACTTTTCTTTTAGATGGATTAAACCATAGTTCTTATAGAAATGTTTCATCTCTAGTATCACTCAAAAATGACTAGCCATTTTTAATCTCTAAAATTAATGACGATATTATTTGGCATAATTCCGAATATTTAATAAAGAAATTATTAGCTTTACAAGCTATGAGTTTACTCAAGATGATTATAGAAAAGTTCTGCTGATTACAGAAAAGTTCTGCTTTAATTTTTAATACTTTTAAAACTCTTTGTTTTATACTGTTATTTTGAATCTATATTTTTCTCTGAGTTATATAACTAGATTTCCCAAGAAGTAAAAATCACTAAAATATATACTTTTCTTTTTATGCTTCATAATTGAAACATTCCTGCTGGCAATAGGTAAAAGAAAACAATCTAAACAGGTAAGAGAAACAGCATGCCACACAGGATGGATAGTACGTATACTTTAAAAACGTGAAAAGTAGAATTATAAAGTGAAAATATCCCCCAAAAAAAGGCCACACAACCATTTCCTACAGTTCATGCACTTGACATATAGGGAATTTCTGACCAAATGAAAAACTGTGGTACCTCAACTACTCTCCAATTGTCCCTGTAAGGGAAGATATAGACAGGTATACAGTTAACCACTCATGTTAAAAGTAAAGTGAAGTGAAGTAACGTTGCTCAGTCATGTCCGACTCTTTGCGACCCCATGGACTGTAGCCCACCAGGCTCTTCCATCCATGGAATTTTCCAGGCAAGAATACTGGGGTGGGTTGCCATTTCCTTCTCCAGGGGATCTTCCTGACCCAGGGATNTGTCCGACTCTTTGCGACCCCATGGACTGTAGCCCACCAGGCTCTTCCATCCATGGAATTTTCCAGGCAAGAATACTGGGGTGGGTTGCCATTTCCTTCTCCAGGGGATCTTCCTGACCCAGGGATTGAACCCAGGTCTCCCGCATTGCAGGCAGACGCTTTACAGTCTGAGCCACCAGGGCAGCCCATGTTAAAGTGATCAGCAAATCTATATCACACTAGTGACAGGATGTTTAACATGTAAGTAAAAGTGTTTTTCAACGATGACAATCACTTACTGTCACACTGAACATTCAACGGTATGTGTGAGAGTGGAGTACTGGAAACAAGCAGATGTACAGAACGGCAGTCCAAGAAGTCACTAACGCAGCTATAAAAAGACAGAGAAAAGAAGTCTTCCAAGTTCCATTTTCACCAAGTATCATGGACAATATGGGCACTACAATTGAAAACTAAACTGTAGGAGGATAAAAACCATATGTTTCATCAACCATTATATACACAGGTACTAGCAACATTTGTTTATTCGGTTGAAGAATTCTGCTATCCTCACGTAACCTCAGATTTGCAAACATATCAAAATGGGTATCTGGGCTATAGAAATTGAGAGGAGACCCCAAATTCCAGAAGACTTAAAATGGAGTAGACTTAAAATGGAGTAGATGTTTGGGATACTTGTTTAACAACCTCACTGATACCCTAATGCTCCTGGTACATATGCCATAGTCCCTCCAGTCCTTTCATTTTTTTCAAGACTTGTGGCCATTTTAGGATATCTGGTTTCAAGTTAAGAACCAAGTAACCTAAAAAAGTTTTTAGTCCATGAAAAAGCCATAGAGAGAAATATCCAAAGTAAATCTTGACATGACTCAAGACAGTGGTTAGCCCTGGGAGTTGCTCGCATAAAATGGTCAATATTTAAGCTACTCTTAAGCAGTATTCATTTACTAATCAATTACTAAGGATCTTCACATCACTGATTTAGATGAGCTGTTTGAAAAGGAGAACAAAGCACAAAACACTGCCCTCATTAAGTTTACAATCTAGTGGGCATGAAAAATAAGCAAACAATAAATTATGATACTTTAAATGGAGACCTGATAGTGATATACACAGCCTGCTATCAGAACTCAGAACAGGCTTCTTAAATGGGGTTGAAGTAGGCATCCTTGAACTTACATTTGCATTGAGCCTGGAAGGACTAACAAGAATAAGTCACATGATGGAAAATCAGTAATTTCAAGTGAATGATGCAACATCTGCAATGGCTATGAAAGGCTATGATAAGCAAAAACAAAAACAACAAAATATTTTGCAACAGAGGATTTCAGCAAGAATCTAGTACCCTGGAGAGCTCCCTTGCCTCAAAGGTGACTAGAGAGACTGAGGACTAGTCTGTCGGAAGTGGGGTTGGAGATCTCCAGCAACTTCACATTTACCAATCTATCCCATACGGCAACCCACTCCAGTATTCTTGCCTGGAGAATCCCATCGACAAAGAAACCTGGTGGGCTACAGTCCATGCGGTCGCAAAGAGTTGGACACAACTGAGCGACTAACACACACACATACATCCCATATTCAACTAAAATTTTTGGTATTTAAAATACAGTACATTATCAAATAATTCCCTATATTAGATTCTGGAGCTATGTGTTTCCTTCATTATCATCCAATGAACCTGATGGTCCTCAGAAATATCATGGAAGGCAATTCTCTCCTACTCTTCACTAGATAGTTAATACTGTAGTGTCTTTATCCCTTCAGCATTTTGAGCAGGACTTGGATCTGGGACCCTCAAAATGTCCCCGTGGGATGCTTCATATTACACTTTCCCTGTAATCAACTTAGACCCTCCCACTGCAGAACCCTTTCAAAAGACAAACTGGTGTTGATGAAAATGTTTCCCAATATCACTTAGACCCTCCCACTGCAGAACCCTTTCAAAAGACAAACTGGTGTTGATGAAAATGTTTCCCAATATCACCATATTTACACCTTGAGGAACACTGTAGGAAATACACCTCAAAGTTAATTTTAGCCATAATGTTGCTGCAAGTTTATATGTTTGCTGCACAAATTTATAATGCTTTTTTATGGTCCAATTTAGTAATCTGTACTTTATTTTTAAAATTACCACTCAAGGAGGTACATTCTAACATCTAAGAAACTCATTTATTAATGAATACATTTAGTTTTATTGGGTCTGTTTGCACATGAATATAGTATTAAAATTGAAAACAAAATCAAATAACTCTGATCTTGAGCTATCTGCCAAGTAGGTAGCATTTTTTTGAAAATTTAGGAATTCTGGTATACTGACCCGTTGGTTTTCTTATCAGCTCCATTCAGTTCACTCAGTCGTGTGTGACTCTTTGCGACCCCATGAACCACAGCACACCAAGCCTCCCTGTCCATCACCAACTCCCGGAGTTCACCCAAATACGGCCCTAGAGCGCGGGCTCAGTCGTCGTGGCACATGGCCTCAGCTGCTCTGCGGCATGTGGGATCTTCCCAGACCAGGGATCAAACCGGTGTCCCCGGCATTGCGAGGCAGACTCTTAGACCGCCGGACCACCGGGGAGGCCCTGTTGCCTTTTACAATGTTCTGTTCGTTTCTGCTGTACAACGTATGAAGCAGCTACTTGCACACGTATGCCCCCTCCCTCGGGAGCCTCCCGCCCCCCGCCTCATCTCACCCCTCGGCCACCACAGAGATGACCGCCCTGTGCTATACAGCAGTTTATACAGTCGTGTCCGACTCTGCGCCCCCATGGGCTGCAGCACGCCAGGCCTCCCTGTCCATCACCAGCTCTCCCGGGGCTCACTCAAACTCATGTCCGTTGAGTCGCCGATGCCATCCGACCATCTCACCCTCTGTCGTCCCCTTCTCCTCCTGCCCTCAATCTTTCCTGGCATCAGGGTCTTTTCCAGGGAGTCAGTTCTTTGCATCAGGTGGCCAAAGTATTGGAGTTTCAGCTTGAGCATCAGTCCTTCCAATGAATATTCATGACTGATCTCCTTTAGGATGGACTGGTTGGATCTCCTTGCAGTCCAAGGGACTCTCAGGAGTCTCCTCTAACACCACAGTTCAAAAGCATCAATTCTTCAGTGCTCAGCTTTCTTTATGGTCCAACTCTCACGGCCATGCATGACCACTGGAAAAACCAGAGCTTTGACTAGATGGACCTTTGCTGGCAAAGTAATGTCTCTGCTTTTTAATATGCTGTCTAGGTTGTCCATAGCTTTTCTTCCAAGGAACACGCATCTTTTAATTTCATGACTGCAGTCACCATCTGCAGTGATTTTGGAGCCCAAAAGATAAAGTCTCTCACTGTTTCCCCATCTATGTGCCATGAAGTGATGGGACCAGATGCCATGATCTTCGTTTTCTGAATGTTGAGCTTTAAGCCAACTTTTTCACTCTCCTCTTTCACTTTCATCAAGAGGCTCTTTAGTTCTTCTTCACTTTCTGCCATAAGNTCAGCTTTCTTTATGGTCCAACTCTCACGGCCATGCATGACCACTGGAAAAACCAGAGCTTTGACTAGATGGACCTTTGCTGGCAAAGTAATGTCTCTGCTTTTTAATATGCTGTCTAGGCTGTCCATAGCTTTTCTTCCAAGGAACACGCATCTTTTAATTTCATGACTGCAATCACCATCTGCAGTGATTTTGGAGCCCCCAAAAGTAAAGTCTGATACCGTTTCCACTGTTTCCCCATCTATTTCCCATGAAGTGATGGGACCAGATGCCATGATCTTCGTTTTCTGAATGTTGAGCTTTAAGCCAACTTTTTCACTCTCCTCTTTCACTTTCATCAAGAGGCTCTTTAGTTCTTCTTCACTTTCTGCCATAAGGGTGGTGTCATCTGCATATCTGAGGTTATTGATATTTCTCCCAGCAGTCTTGACTCCAGCTTGTACTTTATCCAGCCCAGCGTTTCTCATGATGTACTCTGCATATAAGTTTAATAAGCAGGGTGACAATACACAGCCTTGATGTACTCCTTTCCCAGTCTGCGGGCAATGCCAGAGACCTGGGTTTGATCCCTGGGTCAGGAAGATCCCCTGGAGGAGGAAATGGCAATCCATTCACAGTGGATCCACACATAGTCACAATGCGCTGTGCTCTAGAACATGAAAATGCTTTCCCACCAGCTATCTGTTTTACACATGTTAGTGTGTGGAACCTAGAAAAATGTACCGATGAACCTATTTGCAGGGCAGGAATAGACACAGATGTAGACAGTGGCCTTGAGGACCAGCGGGGAAGGAGAGGGTGGCATGAATGAGAGACCAGCGCTGACAGGCAGGCACACACTGATGTGTGTGAGACAAATAACAGTAAGTGCTGGAGAGGATTTACTGGAGAAAAAGAGCCCCCTGACGTGAGTGAGGCGGCCAGCAAGACACTGTCGCACGCACAGGGCGTTCATCTCAGCGCTCCATGATGACCACAAATGACCCAGTTCGTGCCTTTGATGGCTGCGTAATGTCCCGCTGTGTATATGTACCGCTTCTTCCTTCCCCATTCATCTGCTGATGGACGTCCAGGTTGCTTCCGGGTCCAGGCTGTTGTAAATAGTGCTACAGCGAGCGCTGGGGTGCACGTGTCTTTTTCCGTCTTGCTTTCCTCAGGGTATGTGCCTAGGAGAGGGACTGCTGCTCACGCGGTGGTTTTCCTTTTAGTTTTTTCAGGAACCTCCATACTGTTCTCCGTGGAGCTTGTATCAGTTTACATTCCCACCATCAGTGAGAGAGGGCGCTGTTTTTCTCCAATAAGTCCTCTCCAGCACTTTTTGTTTGTAGATTTCCGGATGATGGCCATTCTGACCAGTGTGAAGTAATATACCTCACTGTAGTTTTGACTTGTGTTCCTCTAATAAACCTGTATGTAGGTCAGGAAGCAACAGTTAGAACTGGACATGGAGCAACAGACTGGTTCCCAATAGGAAAAGGAATGCGTCAAGGCTGTATGTTGTTATCCTGCTTATGTAACTTACATGCAGAGCACATCACGAGAAACGCTGGGCTGGAAGAAGCACAAGCTGGAATCAAGATTGCCGGGAGAAATATCAATCACCTCAGATATGCAGATGACACCACCCTTATGGCAGAAAGTAAAGAAGAGCTAAAAAGCCTCTTGATGAAAGTAAAAGAGGAGAGTGAAAAAGTTGGCTTAAAGCTCAACATTCAGAAAACTAAGACTGTGGCATCTGGTCCCATCATTATGGCAAATAGATGGGGAAACAGTGGCTGACTTTATTTTTTTATTTTTTGGGGCTCCAAAATCACTGCAGATGGTGATTGCAGCCATGAAATTAAAAAACGCTTACTCCTTGGAAGGAAAGTTATGACCAACATAAACAGCATATTAAAAAGCAGAGACATTACTTTATCAACAAAGGTCCATCTAGTCAAGACTATGGTTTTTCCAGTGGTCATGTATGGATGTGAGAGTTGGACTGTAAAGAAAGCTGAGTGCTGAAGAGTTGATGCTTTTGAGCTGTGGTGTTGGAGAAGACTGTTGAGAGTCCCTTGGACTGCAAGGAGATCCAACTAGTCCATCCTAAAGGAGATCAGTCCTAGGTATTCATTGGAGGGACTGATGTTGAAGCTGAAGCTCCAATACTTTGGCCACTTGATGCAAAGAGCTGATTCATTGGAAAAGACCCTGATGCCGGGAAAGATTGAGGGCAGGAGGAGAAGGGGATGGCAGAGGATGAGATGGTTGGATGGTATCACTGACTCGATGGAGATGAGTTTGGATCGGCTCTGGCAGTTGGTGATGGACAGGGAGGCCTGGCGTGCTGCGGTTCATGGGGTTGCAAAGAGATCCGACTGAGCGACTGGACTGAACTGAGCCTACTACTCCAGGTCTCCTTTGATTTCTGTTTGCAGGGAGTATCTTTTTCAGGGCCTCGCTTTCAGTCTGTGTGCCCCCAGGTCTGAAGTGCGCGTCTTGTATGGGTCTTACTTTTGCATCCATTCAGCCAGTCCATGTAGTTTGGTTGGAGCATTTAGTCCACTTTCATTTAAGGTAATTATTGATATGAATGTTCCTATTACTATTTTCTTAATTGTTTTGGGTTTGCTTTTGTAGGTCTTTTTCTTCATTTGTGTTTCCCACTTTAAGAAGTTCCTTTAGCATTTGTTGTAAAGCCATTTTGGTGGTGCTGAATTTTTTTTTTTAGCTTTTACTTGTCTGTAAAGCTTTGGATTTCTCCATCCGATCTGAATGATATCCTTGCTGGGTAGAGTAATCTTGGTTTGTAGGTTTCTCCCTTTCATCAGCTTAAATATATCTGGCCACTCCCTTCTGGCCTGCAGAGTTTCTGCTGCAGAAATCAGCTGATAAACTTTTGGGGATTCCATTGTATACTATTTGTTGCTGTCCCCTTGCTGCTTTTAATATTTTTTGCTAGTTTGATTAATATGTGACTTGGCGAGTTTCTCCCTGGGTTTGTCCTGTGTGGGACTCACTGTGCCTCCCAGACTTGTATGACTGCAGTGGGCCTGTGCTGAGTGACTCACTTCCCTCAATTTTGTTACACCTGGGCCCCGGCATCTGAGCATTCAACACCATAGTCCTGGATTTTCTAAGTTTTGATTCAGCTTCTTAGGATTTTGGCCTTTTTAGAGTCTGTTTTATTGAAAAGCCACTTCAGAAATAAACTCAAGAGGGAAAAAAATACCTTTGCCCAACACAGAGCCAAATATTTATTGCTCTACACTGTATTTGAAGAATCTCACCCTTATGGGGAGAATAGTAGTAAGAGCAATAATTAATAATGCTAATATTTAGCATTGACCCATTGCTCTGCCGCTGAAAGGGCCCTGCAGTTGTTTCTGGGAGGGAGGACCTTCACAACAGCCCTGTGAAGTAGGGATTATTCCCTAGTTTTCAGGTGAAGAAGCTGTGGCTCAGAGCACAGCTGAGCTGGGCATCTTGGAGAGAAGGCAGGCCCCAGGCCTGGGAATTAACATTATTCTAAGGTGCCACACTGTGGTGCTGGAGAAGTCTCTTGCGAGTCCCTTGGACTGCAAGGAGATCCAACCAGTCTATCCTAAAGGAGATCAGTCCTGGGTGTTCATTGGAAGGACTGATGCTGAAGCTCCAATACTTTGGCCACCTGATGTGAAGAGCTGACTCATTTGAAAAGACCCTGATGCTGGGAAAGACTGAAGGCAGGAAGAGAAGGGGAACACAGAGGATGAGATGGTTGGATGGCATCACTGACTCAACGGCCATGAGTCTGAGTAAACGCCAGGAGTTGGTGATGGACAGGGAGGCCTGAAGTGCTGCAGTCCATGGGGTCTCAAAAAGTCGGACACGACTGAGCGAGTGAACTAAACTGAACTGAAGGTGCCACATAAAGGCTGGCATTCTTCTCAGAGGCCTGGTTGCCCTCATGCCAGGCCCATTCCTTACCTGGAGAGATGGAAGTCACGGGGTGACTTCTGATATTATGTTATGTGATTAACATTAAATGGTCTGGGGAGTGTGGTCAGAGCCTCCCCTTTCTCAGGTGCTGTGAGACCAGGAGCAGAAGCACCACAGGACTGGGGAGCCTCTTCTCATGGTAAATGCCGTAGGTTTTCCAAGGTAGAGATAAACCTGTGACCTGGGGTGGGGGTGCAAGAAACTTCCATATGTTTCCTCTCCCTAATCCCATCTATCCACCCATTCATCAATCCGTCCACCTACCTCCCACCCATCAGCTCATTCATCCACCCACACTCATTCACCCAACCATCTACCTATCCATCCATCCACACATCCATCTACCAACCCAGCCTCTTACCCCTCCATCCATTATCCAACCATCCATCTATCCACTTATCCACCCATCCATTAACATCTGTCTGTCCATCCAATTGGGCTTCCCAGGTGGCTCAGTGGTAAAGAATCCACCTGCCAAGCAGGAGGCATGGGTTCAATCCCTGGGTCCAGAAGATCCCCTGGAAAAGGAAATGGCAACCCACTCCAGGACTCTTGGCTGGAATATTCCATGCACAGAGGAGCCTGGTGGGCTACAGTCCATGGAGTCACAAAGTTGGACGTGACTTAGTGACTAGCAGGAGCAGAAGCTATTTACTTATCCACCGCCCCTCACCCCACCTTCTGACTGCTTTATCTGCCCATCCATTAGCCATCTATCTATTCACCCATTCACTCACTCATCCATCCTCTGCCCATCCACCCATCCATCCACCCACTCACTGACCCACCCATCCATTATCCATCCACCAATCCAGTTTACTCGTCCATCCATCCATCTACACATCCACCCATCCACTTATCCATCTGCCCACCAACCCATTCACTCACCCACCCATTATCCATCCATCTGTTCATCCACCGATCCATCCGTCTAGCTACCAATCCATCCATCCACCCACCCACCCACTTACCTATTCATCCATTATCCATCCACTTACCCATCTTCCATCCACTCACTTATCCCTCCATCCACCTACCATTCTAGTGACCCTCCCACTTACCCACCTATCCATTATCCATCCATCTGTCCATCCACCTATCCACTCTCATCCATCCATCCATCTACCCATCCACTCACCCACCAACTTACCCACCTATCCATTATTTATCCATCTACCCATATACCCATCTACTCACTCATCCATCCATTCATCTTTCTACCCACCCACCAACCCACTCACTTGTCCATCCACCTAGCTACTAATCCATTCATTCATCTATCCACTCACTTACCTAATCATCCATTATCCATCCACTTATCCATCCACCGTGCACTTACTCATCTATCCACCCATCTGTCTTCCCATGCACCCCTACCCACTTACCCACCCACCCATTATCCATCCACCTATTCATCTACCCACTCATCCATCCATCTAGCCATCCACCGACCCACCCACTTACCCACCTGTCCATTATGCAACCATCTAACTATTCATTTGTCCATCCACTCATTCATCCATCCATCCATCCACCTACCCACCAACCCATTAACATCCATCTGTCCATCCAACTGGGCTTCCCAGGTGGCTCAGTAGTAAAGAATCCACCTTTTACCCATCTATGTGTCCATCCACTTATACGTCTGGTCATCAGCTCAGTCATCCACCCATCCACCCATCCATCCCACCCACCTCTTACCCAACCATTACCCATCTATCTGTCCATCCACTCACCCATCTTCCATCCACTCACTCATCCATCCATTCATCCATCTACCTATCTCTTCATCCACCCAGCCATCTACCCATCCAGTGACCCACCCACGTACCTACCTATCCCTTATCCATCCACTCACTCATCCATTTCCCATCCACCCACCCACTTACCCACTTATCTATTATTTATCCATCTGTCCATTCACTCCTCTACTCACTCATCCATCCATTCATCCATTTACCCATCCACCAACCCACTCATTTACCCACCCATTATCTGTCCATCCATCCACTTGTCCATCCTACTAGCCAATAATACATCCATCTACCCACCCACTCACTTACCTATCCATCCATTATCTATCCACTTACCCATCTTCCATCCACTCACTCATCCCTCCATCTACCTATCCATTCATCCACCTATCCATCCACCCATCCCTCTCCCCATCGAGTGGCCCACCCATGTACCCACCTATCCATTATCTGTGCATCCACCTACCTACCCACCCACTCACCCATGTACCCATCCACCTATCCACCCACTCATCCATGTACCCATCCACCTACCCACCCACTCATCCATGTACCCATCCACCTACCCACCCACTCACCCATGTACCCATCCACCTACCCACCCACCTTTTATCCATCTATCCATCCACCCATCTACTCACTCACCCATCCATCCATCTACCTACCAACTTACCTATCCATCCGATATCCATCCATCTGTCTATCCACTCATTCATCCATTCACCTATCCACCTAGTGACCCACAAACCCCCCTACCCATTACTCACCCATCTATACATCCACCTATCCACTCACTCATCCACCCCCACCCACTTACCCACCCATCCATTACCACCCACTTATTCATCCACCCACTCACCCATCCATCTACCCATTCACTGACCCACCCACCTACCCAGTCATCTATTATCCATTTATCCTTCCACTTATCCACCCATCTACCTATTCAGCCATCCATCTCTTCATTCATGGATCCATCCACCTACCCACTGACCTCCCACCTACCCATCCATCCATTATCCATCCATCTATCCATCCATTCATCCATCCATCTAGCTATCCTTCTACCCACCCACTTACCCACTCACCAATTATCCATCCATCTTTCTATCCACCCATCCACTCATTCGTCCATTCACCTATCCACCTAGTGACCCACTCACCCCCCTACCCATTACTCACCCATCTATACATCCACCTATCCACTCACTCATCCACCACCCACCCACTTACCCACCCATCCATTACCATCCACCCACTTACCCACCCATCCATTACCATCCACTTATTCATCCACCCACTCACCCATCCATCTACCCATCCACTTACTCACTCATCCGTTATCCATCCCTCTTTCTAGCCACCCATCCACTCACTCATCCGTCTATCCACTCATCCCTTTACGTGCCTACACATCCAGACACCCATGTAAAGAAGACAAAAAAGGTCCAAGGGAAGAAGTCAAACAACTGTCCAGTCATTTTATTTGTCGATGCTGTGATCCAGGCCCAGTGCTAACACTGGGGAGTCTGGCACCGCCTATAGTCACCGAGGGGCTCCCAGTGTGTGGGGCCAGGGGCCTGTGGTCTCAGAGGTATCTGAGTTTCATCAGTGTCTGTGGGCACAGAGTTCAGAGGTGCCATCTCTTCTTGGTGGCTCAACACAATCGCCAAAGATCCCAGCAACCTGCATCACACCACAAGCTCTCACCGGCAAGCAGATACCCCCGGGACCAGAAGATCAGCAGGCACACAGCACCCTGACTCTCCAGGCACGTGGAGAGAGACAGAGAGCCGTGTACATGCGGCAGCACACAAGACGCACACGTCGGCACCCGGCAGGCGCTCTAGGGGCGGCCACACGACAGTGCTGAGCACCCCTAAAGTGTGTGTGTGTCTCCCTCTCTCACACACACACAGGGAGATGCAGGCAGACACGTGTTAGAACACCCACACCCTCCTGGAGGAGAGACTTCCAGGCTGAGAGGCACTGGATGTCGGTGGGCCCAGTGTAGAGGCCTCATCTGCACCTTTCTGCGCCCTGGGACTATGCCATCCAGGAAGCCCCTCGCCCAGCTCTGCTGCCCGTGACCAGGGACGCCCAGCAGCGGCAGGGCATCCTGAAGAGGAGCGCTGCCTTGGCTGACTTCTGCCAGGCAGTTATGACGTGTCCCTGTGACAGTCAGGTGGGGCCCAGGACACGAGGCTGTGCTCCACACGGCTCCGCTCAAGGTCACCACCCGGGGGCCCTGCTCAAAAGGCCCAGGGCCAGGGACCTGCCTCCTTCTCGGGGAAACTGATGATAGCACAGCCCAGGCGTCTGGGGCCGCTCCTGCCCACTTGGCCAGCAGGGCTGGAGAACCCAGCCGTGCAAGTCAGGGTCTCCGTGGGGCCTGACCCCACACCCAGGCCTGGCCCCTCCTTACCCCAAAGGGAGTACCGGGATTAAGAAGAAGCACAGGCCGTGGGATGATACAGGCAGACTCAATATAAATAAAATATTCATATAAAAATAGTCTCTTAGAAAATATTCTCTCTTATCCAGTGGCTCACTTTCTAGAAGGTGGGAACTGCTGGGGGGTTTAGCGTTACCTTTCCCCTCTCTCTCTGTTCCAAACTGGACTTTTCTAATGGGGAAGTTTGAGCTGGGGAGGACTACAGGCTGGGAACCGTATTCTAGAAAACGTCTCCCAATTCCAGACCAGCTTAAATCTCTGGAGAATTAGCAGCAAACAGCAAAAAAAAAAAAAAAAAAAAGTGTGTGTGTGTACGTGTGTATCTATATACGTAGAAAGGATGTCTGCCCTTGCACTTGAACATCTAGTGCGGCAAGGGGGTCCTCGCGAAATCAGCTAGGAAAAAGATCTGCCTAAAGAATCTCTACGCACAGTTCTACTCCACTCCCTGCCTAGCGGCAGAACATCCCACAGGGAAAGCCAGCGGTCCACGTTGATTGCAGAGAACGGATCCCGACGAGGTGGAAGGGTTCTTGTTTAATTAAATAAATTAATATTATTTTTTTTAATATCAGAATAAATTGTTAAATATTGCTATTACTGTTGAGGCCCCCGGGGTCCAGTGTTTCAGGCTCTGCTCCGGCCGAGGGTGGCGTCTGGGTGAGGCGTGGATGACGACTCGGGGTCCGGGAGGGGTCCCCCACCGGCAGGGCCCCCCCGCCCCCCGCCTAAAGTAATGTCTCTGCTTTTGAATATACTATCCAGGTTGGTCATAACTTTTCTTCCAAGGAGTTAAGTGCAACCAACCTATATTTGGGGGTAGAGCCATACAGAAGGAAGAAAAGTGAAAGCAGTAAGAGACTTTATTTTCCTGGGACCCAAAATTACTGTGGACAGTAACTGCAGCCATGAAATTAAAAGACAATTGCTCCTTGGAAGGAAAACTAGGACAAACCTAGACAGCGTATTAAAAACCTGCCACCATTTTACTGACAAAAGTCCACATAGTCAAAGCAATGGTTTTTCCAGTAGTCATGTATGGATGTGAGAGCTGGACCATCAAAAAGACTGAGAGCCAAAGAATTGATGCTTTCCTATTGTGGTGCTGGAGAAGACTCTTGAGAGTTCCTTAGACAGCAAGGAGATCAAACCACTCAGTGCTAAAGAAAATCAATCCTGAATATTCATTGGAAGGACTGATGCTGAAGCTAAAGTTCCAGTACTTGGGCCATCTGATGCAAAGAGCCAACTCATTGAAAAAGACCCTGATGCTCGAAAAGACTGAAGGCAAAAGGAGAAGGAGGTGGCAGAGGATGAGATGGTTAGATAGCATCACCAACTCAATGGGCATGAAACTGGGCCACTCTGGGAGACAGTGAAGGACAGAGGAACCTGGCATGCTGCATCCATGGGGTCACAAAGAGTTAGACAAGACTTAGCAACAGAACAGTAACAATATGCCATAAGAGGCTGGCATCATGAAGGTCTAAGAGTGGGTACTGGGAATGAAGCATACCTCTCAGAGTTGGAAAATTTTAGAAGTCCAGGAGAGTAGTTACTGGGGACAAGGCAGGGGAGAGTCTGCTGGCAGATGAAAGAGCTTGGGAAATGAAGTGATTTCACAAGCATAAACCCATAAGAAATAAAGAAGGCTCTGTGAAAGAAAGTCTGTGTTCAGATGCTATGAGAAATGGTGATACTGAGTAAGTTACCAAGATGCAGGGGGAAATATTAAGTGAGAAATCAGTTTCAGTCATAAGAAAGAAGCATTACTAAAAATATGCTACAACATTAGAGCTGGACATCAAGGGTGGCTTGATATTAAGTCCTAAGGTCTCGGACTAGATGCCAAGCTTTCCACTACATAGAAGGATTGTTCATAAACCAGGGGCATGGCTGAGGGCTCTGGTAAACAATTCCAGTGGCAGAAACAAGATTCTGACAAGAAGCTACAAAACAGGCCTTAAGTAAGATACTCAGTAAAACAACCATTTTTTTTCTTTTTGTTATTATGCATCTATTTTTATCCATGTTATTGACTGACTTAAACACATTATGAAATATATAACTTTGTCCATTAGTCTAGTAGAGAGCTTCAGAAAAAGCAAATGTAATGCTGACCATGGACTTCTACAGAATCATAATACATAAATACTTCAAAATATTTCTTTTGCTTCAAACATGTGAACACTGATTAAAGCCATATTTAAGTAAATAAGTTGAAGATTAAAAGTCAAAAGAAATTAAACTGATAGGTAATCTTTTTTTCTCTTGGGAGACAAGTTGAATTAACAGGCTGCCTGAAATAGCAGTTTTGCTTGAGCAAAGTACTGAAATCTCTGTGTGTACCTTGCCAAAAGATATGCTGTATATTTCCAAATATGGAGAATATCTAATGTTTGACCATTCTCCACATATAGGCACTCATTCTTAAAACTATACTTGGTTACATCTTAAATTTCCACTAATAATTTGGGAGATTTTGACTAGTTGGGGGTAAAAGAATTATGGCACTGAGGGAAAAATATATCAGTACTGAAAAGAGTAACAAAAAGATGGGAATATCAGCCTTACAAGTTCTCCATCACTTACTGCAATCACCCAAGAAACAACAACAGCCATCATGGAAGACAGGAGCAACAGGGTGAATAATGAACAGCTATTGCTGGGCCCAGAGTTAAAACAAGAATAAGGACTGAATACACTCCACATCTTCTATCTACTGATTTCATAATGTATAACTATTATAATAAAGTATGAATATTTGGTATAAGTAGTTTGGCAGCTCACAGAACAGAGCCTCAGTTTCCTCATCTCTAAAATACACACAAAATTTTATAATGTTAGGAGAACTGCATGGCATAACAAATATAAGTGTTGTGGAAGAAGTGTTCAGCACATGATAGTCATTGCTATTGTTGTTAACAAACACCTCATCATTTGCAAAAGAGAAAGAAAAACAACACCCATATTTTCATATAGTCTAGAGACTCCCTTTATTTTAAAATACTTTTTAAAGGGTCAATCTTTGGAAAAACATAAAATATCCTTAGAATGAAGGCATACAATTATTCAATATTTATGTGTTGGCCATTGTTAATTCTTGATGATACTGAACCAAACACACAAATACACATAAAATTAAATTGCAATGAGTACCATAAGGAAGAAGAACATGGAACTAAAACAATATATAAGGGACACTGATGCAGCAAAGAAGGCCAAGGGAGATTTCCTTTGGGAAGGGTTGACTGAGCTTGTACCTGAAAGGCAGGGGTGGGGGAGTCCTGGGCATGGGGGCCAGGATGGAGGAAGAAGAAAGGGAGAAGGACACTAAGAGAGATATAGGATTTGAACACATTATCTTTATCTTGAAAGACGTACAGATGTAATCTAAAATTCTTTCAGCAGTAAGAACATTTGAGAGAACATTTCACACTTGTGAAGCTATTATTGTACAGCTAAAATAACTGTAATCTCATACAGAGAAAATGATTATAAATGCCAAGATCAAAAATAACACATAACAGTCAACAAAACTAAAGAAGGTCAATCTTTGTACACTGTGCATATTTTTTGCTTCATAAATGACTACCAATAAGGTCAGCCTGAGCTCATTATTGTCCAGTTAAATTCTACACTGATGTACTGCTTCCCTAATCAACAACAAGGAGTTACAAAGTCATTTAAGTTTTTTTAAAAAGAAAAAAAACTCAATTAAGATGAAATTCTTCTGATGGAGAGTACAATACTTTCTAGGTCTAAACATTTAAAGCATAGTTATCTGTACCAGTTGAGGAAAGTACTTAGATATAAAATAGGTGGAGGACATGGCCTTCAAATTTCACTATAAAATACTCTTAGTGGTTCTCAAACTTTAGAGTCTATAAGAATCACACATGTGTGCATGCTTAGTCGCTTCACTCATGTCTGACTCTTTGAGACACTATGGACCACAGCCTGCCAGGCTCCTCTGTCCATGGGATTCTCCAGGCAAGAATACTGCCGTGGGCTAGGCTGCCCATCTCCAGAGGATAGTCCCAATCCAGGGATTGAACCTGTGTCTCTTAGGTCCCCTGCATTGGCAGGTGGGTTCAACTTTACAACTAGTGCCACCCGGGAAGCCCAAGAATCACACAGGAAACCCCAATGCAGAGTTTCTGATTCAATCATTTAATGGAATTGCATTTTAACAAGTTCACTCATGCTATTGTCCAGGGAACCGCATTTTGAGAATTACCACTCTAGGTTAAGAATTTGCCATTAGATAACAGAATCTTTCCTTATAAATGACCTTTAGATTTTATTTAGTATCAAAACACAGCTACAGTGTTCAAGAATTGTAATAAGTTTAATCAAAATTTTTAAATTGTTATTACAGTGTAAATAATTAAAAACAAAATGTATATTTTTAAGTTAGTCTAAATATAGAGCCAGGAATTTGGCCAAACAATCTGTCAAAGGTCCAAGAAGAATTTCCTTTAATTGCAATATAATACCACATACCCTAGTAAACATTTTCAAGCACCACTTTTTTTTTTTTTGCCATTTTGTTTAGCCATGAAAATAGCTTAAAATGACATATAGTCATTTAAAGTAAGAACTGATAACAATATCCTGATACTGTATCAACTGCAGCTTAAACTAGTCAGCTTTACATTTTTATATTTAACTTAAGCTACCTTTTGAAGTATGTTTCCTTTGTTAGTGTCTTTCATCAATCTCCTCATCTTTCTCTCTGCTTCTCCCACTGCAGACTTCATGTTTTATTGTTAAATGACACTCTCACATAGTGAAGATTATATTGCTGATAAAGGCATATGTCCTCAATATACAGCAAATAGATTTTGTCACTATCCAGTAGGGAAATCATGCAAAAGCTGTCATACAATGGGAGAGATTACATTATCAAAGTGATACACCTGTGACATATTGTCCAAAACCAAACTCAAAAGAGATTAATTAACAGATATGGTGGTCTGTACTTTGACCACATTGGAAATCATCCCATTCTTGCATGAATAGAAATTGGTGATTTAATAGGATTTTCATTTCTGTAATGACTTATCTATTCACCATCAACAATATATATATATATATATATATGTCTTTTAATTCAACTAAGCTGAAAGTAATTCTATTCTGTTATTTACTGAAAATCATACCTAATATTTGTACTATTTCCTTACTATCACCATAAAATACTTCTGGAGTGTCATATTGATTAGACGCGGTCAATGTCAATTCTGATCTTACCTCTTGTGTTCTTAAAATGGAGGAATGCATTCTAAACAGTTTTGTGTTTGTATAAAAACAAATATATATACAAAGAACATGTAACTAAGTTAAAAATGCACACTCTTATAAACAGAGCACAATCTTATTAGTAATATATTTACGAAAAGATAGTTAAAACATTTTTTAAACTGTTACAACTCTAAAATTGTTTCCATAGGTCCTACATCATAGCTATATATTCATGAAAATAATGTAAGGATAGATTAACTATTATGCAAATGCATTCTAACAACTTTAAAACAAAATATGATGGAAAATGTTAATAAGTTATACATTTTATATGAAATTAAGCATTCAGTAACTGCTCATTATTCATATAGTTGTTCTTTTACATATCTCATACTCTTTTCTTTAGACCAAATCTAAGGAGAGTTGATTAAGGATATAACTCGAACACTTCACTTCATGTACATTCCAAAGTTCAACACTTTAGTGTGACACGGTATATTTAAATATTTAGGGTAAGCATTCTCTACTTATGTATTTTTCTAGTATATAGAGAGTATATTTTTCACTAAAAAGCAAGATAAAAAACTTGTCTGCTTAGGCACAGAAATATTTACAACTAATTCCAAAAACACAGTGTACAGAATGTTGTATATCAAAAACAGACTCACCCTGCACTTTGCACAACAAATTCAACCACTTTGCAATATCAAAAGCTATTTCAAACAAACTTATCTTTCTCATACCTTTTGCTCTTTTCTACAATTTAAGGAGACTTGCATTTTACATTTTATATTCTTATCCACAAGTCACTAATCCTATTTATCCATTAAGATCAAAACCAAGAATGTCTTACCTACCCCAGAAGCCTTTTCAGACAAAATTCAGTATGAAACGTTATTGTCATGCTCTGAACTCCTGCAGTCTTCATTAGACATGCAATCTCTTATTGTCAAGGTTTGTTAACTGTTCAAGCATGAACATCAGACTTTCCCCACCTGGAGAGTAAGCTCCTGAAGGGCAGGAGGCAAAGAAGTCTTACATTCCTCCACAATACCTAGATAGTACCTTGCACATGACAGGCTCTTTATTATAATAAAATGCAATAAGGAGGCCAACATCTATATTATTTTTATTGTCAACTTCACATCAACGTAAATCAACATTCTATAGTATAAAAATAAAATAATAAACAGTTGTTGATTCTCTGATGGTGTCAAAAAATATTCATAGTCATATTCATGACTTTAATGACTACAATAATATAGCCCATCAAGTACATTTTAAAATTCCCCAATCCAATGATTCAAGAAAGTTAACAACCCTCAGAGCCAGGGCGCTCAGTTCATGCTTTAATGTAATATATAAAACTATACATGCTCCAGTGTTAAAAATGTATTTTAAACCAATACAAATCTAATCAAATCAAAATAAATCCTTAACTCTGCTTTGTCTTCAAAACAAACAGAACTACTAAGGAAAGCTACTTTCACACTGGAAGAAAACATCAACAGTTGGCATTTTGGATCAAAAAAGGAGCTCCGTAATTAATACTAAATGAATACAAATCACTTTGACAGTAAGTTGGTCAGTTCTCTTTTTTCTCCGTGAAATTATTGAACTGATTGTTACAACATAGAATTTCAATGTTTTAAAAACATTGTGCTTGACAGCTGCTTAGAGACACCCAAATTCAAAATAATAAGGACACTATCCTACTGTATCAGTTACAACCCAGTAAATGGTTCTATGAAAATATAGATTTTTCATAGAACAAACATAAATTTGCTAAAATGCAGTTGGTATACACTGTTCTAAGGCACCTCTCTAAGCTTCACGTTAGGTCTGGAATTTTTGTCTGTTATAAAGCAAACAGGAAAAGAAACCGAAACAAACTAATTGTGTTGTGGACTAGACTAAAAGTATTTTAGGTCTTTTCTTAATAGCTAGTTTTAATTCTAATCAGCAATAATCAATACAAACGCACCTAGCTGTCCGCTTCTCTTTCTTCCCCAAGGCTTTTAATAAAACCAGCTTTAAGGTAAAATGTGTGCACATTATGTTAACAGCCTTTCTTAGGGGTATAAATGTGTTCGATATGAGTGGGAAGGTATTCAACTGTAAAGATATTAGAACTGAAAGCTGTTGAAACCAAGTAGATGTTTTGTCTGTAAGTATTATTGGTGGCCTGAAGAGGCAAGAGACGTGATACATACAAACATAAAAGGCAAAGGATCAGTAACTTGTAAAAAGCATGTTTTTTCTACCTGTGAAACGGCAAGTGATTTTCTGACTTTCTTCATCTCATATTCAAGGTCCCACAAGAAAGGGGGGTGGGGATGGAATGGAAAGCAGAATTGCTTCTAATTCTGAGAAAGAAGAGGGGAGAGATGGGAGAGGGGAATTGAGATAGAGGAGGAGAGGGAGACAGAGAAGCTCAGGAAACACGGAAGGAAACCCCGAGAAATTTCACAACTCTTTGCCATAAATAGCCTTTCTTCTCACTCTGGATCCCTCCTCCTTTACATCAGCAAGACTCAGCCTCCACGCGCAGAGCAGCACCATTCACAAATCCCTCCATCACCCCATCACCACATCGCGCAACCCTGCCCCTGACAGCACTGCGTGTACGAGTCCCCAGGACACAACCCAAAAGGTGGGGGGAGGCGGAGCAAGGGGACACCTGCGGTTTCAGCTCGGGACTGATTTTCTCTCCAGGTGAACCAACGTTTTGATTAGTCCAGAGCGCGAAAACACACACACACAAACACACCCCTCCCTGAAGCCTTGGATGCGCCACCACAAAGCAATTTGTTCACACTAAGTCGCTGCCGTTCCTGCCGCCGCTGGGGAGGGTCTCGCCTCCAATCCAGGAAGCCAGCGCCGGAGGACGAGAGGGCGAAGGCAAGGGGCCGTCCAGGTTCCGGCACTGCGGCTCCACCGGGAGCCCCGGGCTCCCCGCCCCCTTTCCCCTTCCCCCTCCCCGCCCCCGCCCCCGCCCCCGCCCGGGCTCCCGCAGTCCCCGGGGCCAGCGCTGCCCGGACGCCCCTACCTGCGGGGCGAGAGTGGCGAAGGAGGGGAGCGGCCCCGAGCTGCTTCAACTCTTGCCTCCTCGACCGGCCGCGCTCCTCACCGCCCCGGAGCGGCGGCCGCGGCCGCGGTGATCCGAGCGCTCAGGAGCGCGGAGGAAAAGGCCACGCAGCGCGCGGAGAGTCGCGGGCCCGCGGCGAGCGAGCCCTTCCGCCTCCCTCCCACCCCGCCCGCCGGG